>CM075821.1:3998665-4318967 GCA_037975025.1 Excoecaria agallocha | reverse complement strand
CTTTTTAATTTTGAGATAAACATTAATCCCATGTGCTTTGGCATTAATACGCATTAATCTAAAAATATTGTTTAATTTAATTAATTCAGACTATCTGTTTATATTTCATTCTAAATAAATTTAATTAATTTAATTTAAAACATTGTTAGAACTTTCAAAGCACTGTTGAAATTAATGTGGTTTCCTTAAAAGAAGCCGACATTGTTGTTATATGTTAGTATAATCTATCAAGGTTTCTTAATCATTATCCTAATCCTAATCCTAATAGGAAACTCAAAGTAATTAGCTTGAGAGTGAAGCCAAGATTAAGATCTAATCCCTAAAGGGAACAGATTTCCTGATGAAACTATATATTAATTTCCATACAATCACATTCATTATCTGTTCATCACATTCATCGTTTCTCTGCATAACAATGGAGAAGGAAGTTCTGGGTTTGGTAGAAGGTGCTTGCAAGTCTGCTGCAACTGAAGCTGGAGAGTATCGATGCATCAAAGCTCTCTATAAACTCAGGAGTCTTCCTGTTACAAACCAAGTCTTTTTCTCCACCAATGTGGGCAACTCCATTGATTCGCTCACCACACATCCTACTAAAGAAATCAGGGTTCTCGCTTCTTCCATTCTTACTAAGTGGAAGAGGCAACTTTATCGCCAGATCAAGAAACCCACTCTTCAGACTGACAAGGTTGTCAAGAATCAGAAACCACCGATCAAAAAGCCAGATTCTGTACCAAGGACCAACAATCCAATGCGGAACAAGATAACAGAGGAGGTTTTTCAGGCCCTCTGCATGGCCATGGCTAGGGGTGTGCAAAACCCGAACCGACCCGAAAACCCGACCCGAACCGACTAATTCGGGTGAGGTTGTTCGGGTTTTCGGTTCAGTTCGGGTTTGGGGATTTTGGATAATTCGGGTTCGGGTCGGGTCGGTTTAAATTCACTTTAAACCCGACCCGAAAAAGCAACCCGAAATTCTACCTATAAAAGCAAAAAAACCTAATTTTCACTCATCTTCCACCGTTTTTCCTTTCCAGATCTAAGATCCTTACCCTACGAAAACGAAAAAAACCCAGTTCCCCTTTCTTTTTTGCGATACCCAGATCTGAGATCCTTACCTCTTCCACCGTCGCTTGTTGCTGGCATCTTCTCTCGGTTTCTCTTCATCTGTAGAGCTATTCCAAAGGCGTGTTCTTTCAAGTTTCAAAGGTAAATTATTTTAGATGCTGCTTGTTTTTGTGTAAATTAATTTGATTTTAGATTTTTCTCTTCCTGCTCCTCTGAATCATTATAGTTAAGGGGCCAAAAAAAAAAAAGAAAAACAAAACAGAGTTGCAGGTAAGGTCATTGCCGTGAGGTGTTAAACCATAGCTGCATTGATATTATTGTTTGGGAATCAATGATCTTAGGCTCTTAGCTTTATCGTTTTTTTGTTCTTTTACACATAACTTTATTGTATTTAGTTACCTAATAAAACCAGTTCATTACCCCCCATCTCTCGCTCTCATGTACATTCTGAATGCTTTACTAAATGAATTCTACTGTTCTTTTTCTTTATTTTTTTTCCTTTGAACTGATGTGAGGATTATATGTTGTTTTCCACATTCTTGGTCTCTTAGCTGGAATAATTTCTTGAGCTGTCATACATTTTTTTGAAGTAGTATCTGTTGCTCTAGACTCAACTTGGCTTCCTTTGCTGGACAAGACAAGATTGATTTTGGTTTAGTAAGTGTTGAGTGTTTGTCTTGTACATTTAAATGGTGAAAGGTTGTATGAGTGTGTATAGTTCTGGTTTGGTGAGAGTGATTATATAGTGTTTGACCATGTTGTATGAAATGAGCTAGCCTATACAACATGAGCTAGCCATTAATCTTGGATAACTGTCAGTAACGACAGTCAATTAATGGTTAGTCAATGATTAATGCTCGTAATAACTGGTCATTAATAGAATAAAAACTGGTAATTAATAGCATAAAGTGTAGACTTTCATAAAGTCTAGTGTTTAGGATTAATGGCATAAAGTGGTCGGTTATAAATTGATGGGAAAAATTTACCAAATTACTTACATCCACAAATCTGAAACTTACCAAAATTTCTTAACAATGCCGACTATTCACCAAACTTTCAACTATTATTAACAAAATTATCTTCATATTTTCACAAAAAGTGCAACGATATATTACTAAAAAAAATAGTATTATTACATAATAAGGTCCAAACTCATCACTATTTTTTTAAAAGGTATATATTTGCTTTTATTTTTTATTTTTTTATAAAAATGCTCATGTTTTTAGAAAAATAGCTCATATATATATATATATATATATATATATATATATATTGACTTAACAGATTTCTGGTTGCCTTTATTCTTTTGTTCAAATGTTCATATTTGCTTCAAATCTATCCATAAACTTTTTCTTTTAAAAGCTACACATTCATCCGTTAATTTATATTTTTGTGAACAGTATGCCACTTGGCATTATAATTGGTTTATATACTCTTTTAAGGCGCTCAACGCGTTGTCTATATTTGAACCGCAATTTTATTAAATTTATCGTATATATGGCTAAAAATTTAATTACTTTTGTATTAGATTAAAAATTTAAGGTGACATCCTGTAATTTATTATGCATTTCTTTAAACAGGAAATTTGCAAATCAAACATATATAAAGTGTTCGGTTTCCTCTTGCATGTTTGGTCACTTTCAATTTATCCAGTGTATTATATATATATATATATATATATATATATATATATATATATATATAGCCTTAATGTTAAACATGGTGCGTATGAATTAAAGTGAAAAGAATAATGAATTGGGTGCACGTTGAGGAGAAAGAAACAAAAGGAAAAGAAGAAAGTGAAAAGGAAAAAGAGGGAATGTGGAAGTGCAGAAGCAGAAACAGCAACAGCATGAAAGGTGGGTGCCTTTCATGGATGAGAAAAAGGCAGAGAGTGCTGAAGAGGAATATATTTCTTGTGAATCTTGAAGGATGTTAAATGAACAATAACAAGATTTAGGAGCTGGATTTGGTAAACAATGTTTATATGGTTTTCAAGATTCTCTTTGGTGAAAAGATTTTGGTATGCATGGTGCATGTGCATGTGATATTCATATTCAATTAATCATGGGTGCATTTTATATATATTTTTTTGGTTACTTAGCTACGATCTTTGTATTTTAATTTAATTTTATTTTAAGTTTAAACCAAAAAAAAGAATACTAAATTCGGGTAGGTCGGGTTAAAAGGGTCGGGGCCCGACAATTTTCGGGTTAATCGGGTAGGGGCCCGATTTTTATATAGGGTCGGGTCGGGTGATAGGATTGTCACTATTTCGGGTTTCGGGTTGATCGGGTCAACCCGACCGATGCACACCCCTAGTTATTTCAATGCATTGTGTTTGAAGCTGATATTAAAATAATTTTTAGCTTATTATTTGAATACTTTTCTTCTGTTTTTGACGTAAATGTAAAAAGTCTTTTCCTTAAATCGTCTATGGCGCTATTTCATCCCTTTAGGCTTCAGCAAACTGCTTCTAATTTTACAACCATTCTTGTAAGCTAAATAATTAACTTTTTTATTAACCACCAACAAAACTTGATAAAAAAAAAAGTGGAAGATTTTAAATTTGATTTTTCTTAATTACATATCCAAAAACAAAAAATGCTAATATTTACTATGAAGCAATGAAGTGAAAAGCTTGAAATTAAAGGTAAATTCTCATTTAGACATATTATCAAATATTTGGTATGCAGAATTATAAATTGAATTTTTGAGCACAGATTTTTCAATCCAAAAATCAACATAACAATCAGTTCTAATTTATTTATAACTGTTGTTGTGCATTACACAAAATACAGCATCGGCACAATATCTTGCCATGCAAACAAAAGAAATTGAAATGAATTTTTGAATTTGAAATTTGTGGAGCATAGAAAAGAAATAGAGAAGAAAGAAAATTCAACTTTATTCAATTATTCATCGATCAATGATATTTTATAATCCTTGGACAATTATGGTGAACAAGTTTTGGTGGCAACGGCGATGGCAAAAAACGAAGACAAAGTATAATAGAAGACAACGTAGAAGAAGAAGGCAAAAATAAAAGTAAAAATTAAAAAAATTGTATTTATGAAAGAAAAGTTTTTTTTTAAAAAAAAAGAATTTATGAAAACGAGAAAGGTAATAAGGGCAAACGTGAAATATTTTTACTTTTTTATGGTATTTGTGTAGAAAGCCTTTTTTCTAATTATCATCTTGGATTTGAAATAAGAAATTTCAAAGGAATTTTAAATACCGATTTAATTAATTATATCTAATATCTAACAATGCTACTTAAGTGTCTGTGTATTTTATACATAATAGATAATTTTTTAGTAGATATTGTAATTATATATTTTATTCATAAGTGAAAAAAAAAATTAAACTATAAATAAAAATATTTGAGATCTTGTTATACAACAAAACTAATTATATTTCTAATTCTAGTAATCTTTTCTTTTATATCAATTACAAATATTGTAATGACAAAATTTTACTTTAATACAGAACCCAGTACTAATATGGGCCTATTGTTTTGTTCTTTTGATTTTATTTGCTTTTATATTGAAAAATTCAATTTAATTTTTTATTTCTAAAATAATTTTTATTCAATGAAAAATATAAAATCACAGCCTTAGAATGTGCCTATATTAGTTTTTATTTTCTCAAAGACAGAATGCACCTATATTAGTTTTTATTTTCTCAAAGACAGCCTCATTAACTTGTTCATTTCACACTTTTGCAAATATATATTATAAAATTACAGTTAAAAACTAATCTCCTTTCAATCGTTGATAGGGGTGATTATGAGGCAGAGTGGGGCCGAAAAATTCTTTCCCACTCACTTTCCCGTTAGTGGCGGGGATTCCCCACCCCTGCTTTCGCCACCAATATCAAGGAGGGAATTTCCTCTGTCCCCGTTTCCCCATTTTTTTAGATTAAAATATAATATTTTATAAATAATTAAAATTAAAATATAATATTTTATAAATAATTAAAATTAAAATATAACTTAATTTTATAATTATTAAGTTTTAAATTATACTTAATTTTAAATTATTATTGATTTTCATTTTTTTATTTATAAAATATTATATTTTAATTTTAATTATTTATAAAATGTTATATTTTAAAATAAAAAAAATTTGCGGGACGGATATTCCATTCCCCGTTCCCGCCTCCAATTCTAGGACGGAAATTTTTTTCCCTCATTTCCATCCTTACGGGAGGAAATTTCAGGAATTTTCCGTCTCAAACGAAAAAAGTCCCCACTGGAGTCAGGAAATTCCCGTCTCGTGATCATCCATAATCATTGAAGCATATTATTTTTATTATTGCCCGATTTATCTTTTATCTTCTTCACTTTTTGCATTATACGTGGGCAAAAAAATTAAAATATGCGAGTAATAAATTACGATATTTATTAATATTGGTTGGTTTAAATACTTTGATAGTTGTTTATCCTAAATAAGGTATCGAATTCAGAAGAATAGCAAAAATCAGAAGAGTTTTACCCTTATAATAGATTAATTCAGTTCGAACTGAATAATTTCAGTAATTATAAAAATAAATTAATATGAAATTTCAAGCTATGGACGAATCGAAATTAGGAGGAATAATGAAAAAATAAAATAAAATTTTTTCCCCATATTCTCATCTTATTATTGTGATTATTTTTTTATTTTTTATTTTTATTTTCCGTGCTGGTCAATCTGTTTTGCTCTTGCGGGGGTCGCTTTAGTGAGTTGATTCTTTTACTTTTCTTCATTTCTTCAGATTTTAAAGATCTAAGAGATTCGTAACTCTTTAAACTCATTTTCTTCTTTTTACGCTGGAGACACCCACCGTGACTCGACGGCCGTCGTCGATCCGCTGACTCGTAAGTAAACTGTTCGCTTCTTTTCCGTGTTTCAGCTTCCACATTTGATTAGATCTAGGGATTTCTCACGATTTCTTCCAACTGATCATTGTTGTGGGCAATTAATTAATCTTTTTTCTAAATTCAATTAAAGTTCAATTCCACTTCATGGGCTGATTACTTATATTCGAGTTGATTTTAACGTTGGATTTCAACTTCTCTGTTATTCTGTTTCCTTCCTGTCCTAGAAATGAAAGAACTGAATAATGGATCCTGAGGATCAGTTAAATGATATCTCCCGTTGGCGTCTAATATATGACTAATATTAATCTTACTGCTTGATTGCATTGTATCGGGAAAGATTCGAGTGCTCTGCTCATGATAAAGAACTGTTGTTAAAGTTAGAGAGTCAAAATCTCTTTCACTATTTTGAAGTTGATTGGCACGCTGCGGAGTCATGAGTGGTCACGATTCGAAGTACTTCTCGACCACCAAGAAGGGTGAAATCCCTGAACTCAAAGAGGAGCTCAATTCTCAGTACAAGGTCGGCTCTCCTTTCTCACTGCACGCACACATATGCACATAAAACTAGTGATGTATTTGATTCTGGGTGCTTCAAATATTTGATGCTTTTCATTTGGGGGTTTTAATTATAATTGTAGATTTCATTATTTATTCAATTTTGGCGCTGCATTAGATTCCATTCTATATGTTACTCTTCAGGATAAGAGAAAAGATGCTGTTAAAAAGGTGATAGCTGCGATGACTGTTGGAAAGGATGTTTCGTCTCTCTTCACTGATGTTGTGAATTGCATGCAAACGGAAAATCTGGAGCTTAAGAAGCTGGTTTATCTATATCTCATAAATTATGCTAAAAGCCAGCCCGATCTAGCGATACTTGCAGTAAATACATTTGTGAAAGTAATTGCTCATAAACCTTCAATTACTTGCAGGTTTAAGCAGTCTTGCCTCTAGCATTTATATTTCCTTGCTTTTCGATTGATGGCATCTCTTAAGGTCTTGTATGCAATGGAATAAATGCTTAATGGTGTAGAGGTTAACTGGCAACTTGTTCATTTTTTGAGTTAAGATTAAATTTTTGCTTTCTATCAATTTCAATTTTCCTAGTCAACTGACACTGCCAACAAGGTGTATCTGTATGAAATTGTTACTTCAAATCAAGAAATAGAATCTTCTGTCACAAAGTTTTAACATATACTTGATACATTCATTACGGGTGGAGAAGAGTTTCCAGCTATAGGCCCTCGGCTCACTTGGATTAACCTTGCACCAGTTATGGAGGGCTTCTAGTGTAAAAACTGAAGAGAGAGAACCTTATAGTTTAGCAGAAAGGAAGAACTGCACCCCTCCCTTCTCTCTCTCTCTCTCTTTCCTCCTTATATATTGTTTTCAGTTATGTGTGTGATAATTGTTATCAGATGGTTCTGGCAACTCTTAAAAACTTGCAATTTATTGCGTTGATGCAGGATTCACAAGATCCAAATCCTCTAATTCGTGCTTTGGCTGTGCGAACAATGGGTTGCATTCGTGTTGACAAAATTACTGAGTACTTATGTGATCCTCTTCAAAGATGTCTCAAGGTTGGTTTTAAGAATTGATATAAATTTTCATTCCTGCCTATTTATTGGAGTTTAGTTTTCTTGTTTTCAAACACATTATGAATTTGCTTTGTTTCTCCAATATAGTGTCATATATTGCTCTCTAATCTGGCTTTTTGCACAAATATAAACAGGATGATGATCCTTATGTTCGCAAGACAGCAGCCATTTGTGTGGCAAAACTTTACGATATAAATGCCGAGTTAGTTGAAGATAGGGGTTTTCTGGAATCTTTGAAGGATTTGATTTCTGACAATAATCCAATGGTTGTGGCAAATGCTGTGGCGGCCCTTGCAGAGATTCAAGAGAATAGTGCCAGACCCATTTTTGAGATCACTAGTCACACACTTTCAAAGCTGCTCACTGCTCTAAATGAGTGCACAGAGTAAGCAAACTGCATTAACATGGTTGCAAATCCAGAGTTTTTTTGAAACTTGCTGGTTCTAAGGATGTAATTTCATTGGATTATTTCATGGTTATTGTACTTAAATATCCTGGGATAGCTGTCTATAATAGGAAAGAAAAATGAAAGTAACTAGGGCAATAACTGTGATAAGCTTATGCAGCATGCTTGTTATTGTAATATTTTTCACCTTTACCTCGTTTGTCTCTTCCTTAAATCTTTTTCCCCTTGTCTGTTGGCTGTAATGCTCTTGGTGTAGACTTTGGTTTGCTGCTTGCATGTTAGTATGATAGTATCTAGTTATTAAATTGGATGCTAGAACTTCGTTGGAAATTGAATGATTCCTTGGTTTGGTTTATGTTACCACCAAAAATGTTTTTTGTCTATTAATCTGGTGCCTCGAAACCCTGAAAGTTCTTTTCTTGGACAACCTGTCGGTTTGTTTATCTAAGTTTATTGTTTTCCTTTTTCAGGTGGGGCCAAGTTTTTATACTGGACGCTCTTTCCAGATACAAAGCGGCTGATGCTCGTGAGGCTGAGACTATAGTGGAACGAGTGACTCCACGACTGCAACATGCTAATTGTGCAGTTGTACTCTCGGCTGTTAAGGTAACAAGTTGTTAGTGTTTTCCTGATGTTCTGCTTCATCATCTTGGTGTTCTGCCTTTGCCAGTTATTGACCTATTGCTTCTAATCAGCTATTACTTCTTTTTTCTTTTCTTTTTTACTATTTTCACCTTTATAGATGATCCTCCAACAAATGGAACTCATCACCAGCACTGATGTTGTCCGAAATCTTTGCAAGAAGATGGCTCCTCCTCTTGTGACTCTACTTTCTGCAGAACCTGAGATACAATATGTTGCACTGCGGAACATCAACCTAATTGTACAGAGGCGGCCCACTATACTTGCACATGAAATTAAGGTAATAAACATAGACCTGCCGACTAGATGACACGTACAGATTTACTCATGGTCTCTATTGCTTAACATGTGGTCATGTTGTGATCAATTAGGTCATTCTCTAATTTTCTCTCATTTTTATTTTTTAAATTTCAGGTGTTTTTCTGCAAATACAATGATCCAATTTATGTGAAGATGGAGAAGCTAGAAATCATGATCAAGCTTGCTTCAGACAGAAATATAGATCAAGTATTTTATTTATTTATATATTTCTGATGCATTTGTCTGATATGCATTTTCAGCCATGGGTTAACTTGGAGTTGTTGAGTTTGTCAGTTCTAATGAGCACTTCTTCAGGTTTTGTTGGAGTTCAAAGAGTATGCTACAGAAGTAGATGTGGATTTTGTTAGGAGAGCTGTCCGTGCCATTGGCCGCTGTGCCATCAAGTTGGAGAGAGCAGCTGAGCGTTGCATTAGTGTTCTGCTAGAGCTGATTAAAATTAAAGTAAATTATGTGGTGCAGGAGGCTATTATAGTGATCAAAGACATCTTCAGAAGATATCCTAACACGTAATCACTAAACTCTGTGCCTTGATGATATTACCATGAAATTATGGTTTCCTTTCTTGGAAACTTAATTCTGAATCTCCTTTCCTTTGTAGTTATGAATCGATTATTGCAACGCTCTGTGAGAGCTTGGATACTTTAGATGAACCAGAAGCTAAGGTAATTATGCTCTTTTCAGGTTTTCCATTAAATACCATGGTTCTAGCTTACAATTTGCTTCCTATCTTTTCTTCTTCTCTATGTCAAGGCATCCATGATCTGGATAATTGGTGAATATGCTGAAAGAATTGACAATGCGGATGAGCTGCTGGAAAGCTTCTTGGAGGGTTTCCCTGAAGAGCCTGCCCAAGTCCAATTACAATTGTTAACTGCCACTGTGAAACTCTTTCTTAAAAAGCCAACTGAAGGCCCTCAACAAATGATTCAGGTCTTGCTTTTATTCCTGCATCATTGTACTTATGTAACTTATGCTCTGGTTTACTTCTTCCTTCACTTTGACCTTCCATGTGACTAATGAATTCTTGCTTGGATACAACATATCTGTTGATGAAGTACTGCTGATTCGAATGAAAATAAATGATCCACAGTTTTTCTAAGTTTAATTTTCTAATTCTGGTCAAGAGAAAATAAATGAAAGTAAAGAAAGTCAGGCTTCTTGTAGCATAAGTTATATTATTGCTGGCATTTGTTGTCAGATCTTTTCTATTGAGCTTGTCTGCTGGACCTGCAACTACAAATTTACTTGTGAACGTCCGAGGGATGTTTAAACCTGATAATTTGCTACTTTAGTGCACTACAAACTAACCTGGAGAAAAGCAATGTGAAGCATTGTGCATAGACTCTTATCTGTGTAGATAACTTTGATAAACTTTTCAAAAGCAAATGCTTGAAGCAATAAGAGCATACATAAGTGATTAATATGATAGATATAGTTACTATTAAGTGCTTGACCATTTTTCTGGTTTGGTTCTGTCCTCTCAATTTGTGATCTTTATTCTTTTGAAATTATCAAACATTCAAATTCAACATATATGGATGAATTCCAGTAATATGTATTATAATTTGCTAGGTTGGAATACTTGTATCTTGTGTGTCTAGAAATTTATCAGCCCCTCTGTACAGAAACTATCATTAAGTTTCAGGTTTCTTGCAACATGTTATTTTGACTTTTTTTTTATCCTGAATTTTATCACTGTTCTTGACATTATCTGCTGTTAATGTCTATGTAGATATATTTCTGGAAGTCCATCTCACACCAGACATTCTATTTAACAGGTGGTTTTGAATAATGCAACTGTGGAGACAGACAATCCTGATTTACGTGATCGTGCATACATATATTGGCGACTGCTGTCCACTGATCCAGAGGTGTGGTTTTAACCTCAGTTTATGTTTGCGGTGGCTTACATTTATTTTCATGATACATTTTAGATTTTCATTCAGTTAAATTTTTTTCTTTCTTTGGGCATTGATTTGGTAGGGAGATAGCTAGTTAGAATAGCTTCTCAGCAGAGAACTTATTTGTACATTGCAACTATTAGCACAGTTCTGATACAGTTGGCTACATGCATCTTAATAAGTCTGCCTGTGTGAGCTAGTTTGTTTGTTTGCCCATATAGTATACCCACTTCTATCTGTTAAAACACTGGATGAGTTTAATCCTATACGTTACTTGATCTGAAAGGAAACTCAAATTCCTTTAGAATTCCACAGTTATCATATTTGAAACATAAAAGTTTATGGGCATCATTTGAAATTATGTGTAAACGCTTCTATAACTTTTTCAAATCTAAAAATCACATTTTGGACTTGTATGTCTGATAGCAGCACTTCATTCTTTCAGGCTGCTAAGGATGTTGTGTTAGCCGAGAAGCCTGTGATTACTGATGATTCAAACCAACTTGATCCATCACTTCTTGATGAGCTTCTTGCGAACATTGCTACATTGTCCTCTGTGTATCACAAGCCTCCTGAAGCATTTGTAACCCATGTAAAGACAGCAACACAGAGAACTGAAGATGATGACTATGGTGAAGGGAGTGAAGCAGGATATCCAGATTCATCTTCTCATCCTGCTGATGGTGGTGCTTCACCACCACCAAGTTCAAGTAATGTTCCATATGCTGGCACAAGGCAAGCAGGCCCAGCCTCACCTCCAGCTGCTGCCCCTGTGCCAGACCTACTTGGTGATCTTATAGGCCTAGATAACAGTGCCATTGTTCCTGTAGACCAGCCATCTACTCCTTCTGGGTAAGTATGATAAGAAGGGTGAACTATTTGTAGGATTGGGGACTTGTGACCACTATTGAAACACTTCATTAATATTTTGCAGAACTTCATGTAATGTTATTGTGCATTCATCAAAACATGAACACCGTGCACATTTGCAACTTTTTACTGCATGCTAATGTGATGCTTATTAGCTCTTTTGCATTTCTTGCAGCCCTCCTTTGCCAGTTGTAGTTCCAGCATCAGCCGGTCATGGTTTACAAATTAGTGCACAGCTAACAAGAAGGGATGGCCAAATCTGTTATAGCTTGCTGTTTGAGAACAACTCTCAGGTTCCCCTTGATGGGTTCATGATTCAGTTTAACAAGAATACATTCGGCCTTGCTGCTGCTGGAGCTTTGCAGGTTATTTTAATTTCATATTTTTCTGAACCAGATTCTGATTAAGTTCCATCACTTTGAATGTAATGTGTCATCTTATTGTCTGTTAGGTTCCACAATTACAACCAGGGACATCAGCAACAACATTGCTCCCTATGGTATTGTTCCAGAACATGTCTGCTGGTCCTCCAACCTCACTTTTGCAAGTTGCTGTGAAAAATAATCAACAGCCAGTAATTTACTACAATGATAAAATTTCATTGTATGTATTCTTCACTGAAGATGGAAGGATGGAGCGTGGAAGCTTCCTAGAGGTAATAATGGAGATTCTCTTTTTTCATTGGAGTGTGTAAAAATTCATGAAGCTAGAGTAATTCTTGGGGGTGTCACAGTGATGATAGTGCTATGATTTTTTTTTTCTTTTTTTCTTTTTTATTTGCATTTTCCTTTCCTTTATGTGATAAATCTCTATATTGGGATAATTATATTACTATACACTAATGCTTGGCTGATCTCCATTAGTCATTTGCATTTCACCATTCTAAATACTTCTTATAGCTAAAGAAGACCAGGTGATTTAAGGCTTGTCCATAGGAGCAGTATCTGCTGTGTATGAAACCTTGTTGGAATAAATTTTTGAAGTGCTTAAATAATGTATTTCCTTCAAGTGTCGAAATTGGTAGCGATTCGATCATCCATTGCTTTTGACTGTGTAGCACTTAAGGTTTGTTCTTTCTGTGGTCTGAAGAGACTGAGAAATTTACACGAGTAATTACATTTATGTGACTTGAGAATATGTTGGGAACTCAGCAAAGTCTGGCCTGTGAAACTTCATAGCATGATACATTTTGGCTATTAAGCAATCTTTTATTTGTGACCAATATCAAGTTAGCTGTGTGAAAATGTCATTGACCACTAATATTTGTTATTATGCTTGAAAACTGATCTTGTCCGATATGATATCCTTGCAGACATGGAGGTCGCTTCCTGATTCGAATGAAGTCTCAAATGACTTTCCAGGTATTGTAGTGAATGGTGTAGAAGCAACCTTAGATCGGTTGACTGCATCAAACATGTTCTTTATTGCAAAGCGGAAACATGCAAACCAAGATGTTTTCTACTTCTCCGTTAAAATTCCTCGAGGTATTCCTTTTCTGATTGAGCTTACCACTGCTGTTGGAACCCCTGGGGTCAAATGTGCAATCAAGACTCCAAACCCTGACATGGCAGCACTTTTCTTTGAAGCTCTTGAGAACCTCCTAAAGGGTTAATTACATTTTCTGTGTCATGCATAATTTTCTTTTTCTTTTTTTTTTTCCATTTGTTCAACAGTTTTTGGTTTGTGTAAAATCTGCATTGGGTAGTGAGGTTTTGATAGATAATTCTGGCCTTAGTTTTTTCTTTATTCTCCATCTGTATTAATTAAAAGCATAAACATTTTTATGAGCATCTTAATACTGGTAGTGACTTGGGAACATGTATTTTTATTTTTGGCTTGTGCAGTATTTATTGAAAGAATTAGATGGATTTTTCTGAGTAGAGTTTCAGGCGTTGCGAAATGCTGTTTTCTGCATTTTGGAATCTTGAGAAACATTTCCCAGTTTTGATTTCACACGAGTTGTTATTATTTTTTCTTTTTTGGGTTGGGTTGGTGGCCTTATCTGAGACTAGAGAGAATGCATTAGGGTTAGCATTCGGAGTTCATGTGTGCATCGACGTAATAATAAAAAATTACTTTTTCCATTTCACTTTCTCACTGTAACACAGAAATTAAGGAAATCTTAAGAGTTCCTTGTAGAATAGAGTATACCACAAAAAAAAAAAATTGAAACTGGTATATTTTACGGAGAAGCATAAATTCAACTTAAACAGAGTGGCCTTGGCATTCATATTCAAAAAAAAAAAAAAAATCTAGGGACGTGGTGTTAGTGATAAGACCCACTAAGCGTCACTAACAACTAATGAATTGGACAAAACAAGATTTAATAAAAAAAAAAATTACATCTAACTACTGACTTGTTCAAAACAAGATGCCTTCCTCTAAATTGGACATCTGGACACAAACTTCATGAACTGGACAGCTGAATTTCATAAGCTAGTGTTGAATTTTAACACTTTCTTTCAACGCCAGCTTCTGCTATTCTTATCACACTAAGTCGATAAATCAACTTTTTCAACTTAATGCATTTAAACTTTTTGTGAACAAATCTGCAACTTAATTTTCTGTCTTGATTTGCTTCAACTCAATGTCACTTGGCAAAACCTTTTCTCTAATAAAATGATAACGGACTGCCACATGCTTAGTTTTGGCGTGAAAGATTGGATTTTCTGCGAGACATTGTTGATCGATTATTGCAATACAATGGCACTCCATGATCAGTTGGTTGGCATAAATCCTTCAACAATCACATAAGCCAAGTGCTTTCTTGAGCTGCCATTGCAGCTGCTCTATATTCTGACTCTGCTATTGACAAAGACACAGATTGTTGTCTTTTACTGCTCTAGGAGACTGCTCTAGAATCCAACATGAAAACATATCCAGTAGTGGAACGTTGAGTATCATGGTCTCTAGCATGATTAGCGTCATAGTAGCCAATAAGCTTACAATCTCCACCTTTTTTATACAAAATACCATAATCAAGTGTGTTCTTCATATATCTCAGAATTCGCCGCACCACTTCTAAATGAGGCTTCTTGGGATTTTGCATATATCGATTCACTACACAAATCAAGTAAGAAATATCAAGCCTGGTTAAAGTAAGATAGATCAAACTACCCACCAATTGTCGATACATTGTTGCATCTTCTAGTTCTCTTCCTTCATGAGCACAAATTTTGAAATTTTGTTCTATTGGAATAACAATTGGCTTGCATTCAAGCATTCCAAAATTTTCCAACAAATCTCTGGAATACTTTTACTGATGGAGAAAAATTCCTTCTTCAGTAAGATCAATCTCCAAACCAAGAAAGTGTTTGAGCTATCCAAGTTCTTTCATATGAAAATGAACAGACAAATTCTTCTGTGTACAAAGAATTTCTTCCTCCCAATCTCCTGTTATAATCAAATCACCCACATATACTAGCACAATAGCTAATTTTCCTCCATTAGATTTGATAAACAGGCTAGAATCAGTAGGCGTCACCACATAATTACTAAAAGTAAGAAATTTGGCAATCTTACCATACCAAACTCTTGGTGCTTGCTTTAATCCGTAGAAAGCCTTTGGGAGCTTGCACATATATTTTGGATGATCTTGACTTTGGAAGCCTATTGGCTGGATCATGTAAATTTCTTTATCCAACTCTCAGTGCAAAAAGGCATTCTTGACACCCATCTATCATAAACTCTAATCTTTGCTGGCAGCAAGTGCAAGTAAGACCCGAACAGTTGTAAGCTTTGCAACTGGACTAAATGTCTCATCATAATCTAGCTATTATTGTTGAGAGAACTCGCGAGCTACAAGGCGAGCTTTGTATCTTTCAATTGATCCATCTATTCGGCGTTTAATCTTAAACACCCATTTGCATGAAATAGGTTGCACATCTTTTGGCTTGGGCATAAGTTCCCAAGTTTGATTTTGTTGTAGTGCAGCGAGCTCTTTTTCTATAGCTTCAGTCCGCTTTGAATTTTGAGATGCTTCCTCAAACGTCTTAGGTTCCTTAATATCTTCAACAATGGTAGCATTAGCATACTTCGGATTTTGCTTTCTAACTCTAGTTGATCTCCGAAGTGGAACATGATCATCATCTTCAATTGGTCGATTATGCACACCTGTTTGCCATGGATTTTGAGATACACCTCCATCAAGATCATCATCTGTAGCTCCGGGTTCATCAATTTTCAACTGAGTTTGAAAAGATTGCACCACATCTTTGAAACCATTTGAATTTGGCAATACTTCCTTGTTTGAGGACTACCATGAAAAGGCTTCATCAAACACCACATTTCAGGACGTGTAACACTTTCCAGTTGTAGGATCACAGCATCTCCACCCTTTCCTCTGACTGTCATATCCTACAAAAATACATCTACCAGCCTTTCATCCATTTTGCTACGTAATTGGTCAAGTATGAATACATAACATACAAAACCAAAAATTTTAAGATAACCAACAGTAGGCTTCATATTCCATAATTTTTCAAAAGGTGAAAGGAAGCATAACCTTTGTTGAGGAAGTCGATTAATTATAAAAGCTGCAGTATTCATCGCTTCTGCCCAAAACCTTCCTGGTACATTCTTTGCATGAAGCATACTTCGGCAAACTTCTGTAAGATGCCTATTCTTTCTTTCGGCGACGCCGTTTGCTGTGGTGTGTTGGCGTATGTGAATTGATGATGTATTCGACATTCTCGAAGGTATTGAGTAAATTCTTCACCATTGTCAGTACACAAGCAACAAATTCTCTTACCAACTTCAGCTTTAATGGTTTCTTTGACCCTTTAAATTTTGAAAATACATTAGATTTTGCCTTCACAAAATAAACCCATATATACCTCGAGAAGTCATCAATGAAAGTCACCATATACTTCATTCCATAAACTAATGGTTATTTGACATGTCCAAACACATCAAAGTGTATCAACTCTAATGGTTCTCTTGCTTGAAACTTGGACTTTGTAAATGGAAGTTGATGGGCTTTTTTGTATTAATAGCCTGCACAAATTGTGTCAATTCTCACTTCCAAGTTGAGGAAGCCCCTTTAACATCGACTTCTTCATCATCAGAATCTAGCTTGGAGTAGCTAACATGACTTAACCCGCATATGCCGTAAATCTGCCATTTCATTTTTCCTGGTCTTGTCTACATATGCAGCCTTTGTTATCAATACATAAACTGACTCCTATCTCCATCCCTCCATCACTGGCTTTTCTGAAATTTGGACATCTCGATACAACCTTCATATCTTGAGGGCTAAACAAAATAAAATGACATGAAGATGTTAGTTGTGCTACTGAAAGCAAATTTTTGGTCATACCTAACACATGGTAAACATTTTGGAGAGGCACTTCATCGTCAACACATTGAGGAGAGAACTAGCTCATCACCAGTGTGAGCAATCGGTAACATTGAGTTGTTAGCTATCACTATAACACGACTTCCCTTGTACTTTGTCAAGTTCTGCAATTTATCTTTGTCACCCATCAAGTGATTTGAGCAGTCGGAATCAACAATCCAATCATTCTCGTAATCAATTTGCTTGGATGTTGGTGTAATAAGAGCTAACTCCTCTTCGTAGCAAAGAGTGTCTCTACATCCCATTCTTCTTCACTTTTAAAAGTAACAACATTGCTTTCAATGGATTTTTTCTTTTGACCAGCAAAACTTTGCCATGTGACTTCTCTTCCACAATTGTGACACTTCCCTTCAAACTTCTTGCTGGCATCATGTTGCTTTGATGCTTCCCCTGCACCGAGTACTGGATTCACTTTGTTGGTGTTTTCCTTGTCTTCATTTCTTTTTGATCCACCACTACTATACTGCTTTGAATTCCACTTGCTTTTGTTAGCATAAAGTGCCTCCTCTTCACTTTTTAATGTAATTCCTCCCATTTGCTTGGTCAAAAGCTTCTTGAGTACCAAGCAAATTTTCAAACTCAACAAGTGATGGCTGATTTTGCCATCCCTGTACTGCAACAATAAATCCTCTAAATTCAAGCCTCAAACCATGAATGATAATATCTTCATTCTGGTCTCCCCGATTAAAGCTTGTGGATCCAACTCAGAAATTTTCTAGCATAGTGTCTTCACTTTGTGAAAATACTGAGCAATTGTCATGTCACGTTGGGTCATCGACAACAACTCGCTTTCTAACAATTGGAATCTCGTGTCATTCCTCTTTAAGAAGAGTTATGCTAATATATTCCAGGCTTTTTTGGCGTTCTTGGCATTTCTAATATGCTCTATCACATCTTCTTCAACTGTTGTTTTCAAGACAAATAGTGTTTTGCCCGCTTTAATCTTTCATTTTCGCAGCATTCCATTTCCATCATCATTGGGTTGCATAAGCTCACTACCATTAACAACTTTCCACAAATCTTGTCTCTGTATATATTGTTAGTGTAAGCCCTAGCCCCAATACATTGTTATAAAGCATTTAATTTAATAAATGAGGCATTTGTTTTATCTATTGTATTCCTGTGCATATCAATTGATAGAACTATCCAAGAATGTTGTTTCAGTTTAAGTTATCATGTGTGAGGCACATGGTTGTAAGACCTTGAAACAAATGAGACTTCATTCTAAATATCCTTAGTCAGTTATTATTATGGGAATAACAAATGAATTAAGACTAGTATGCTCTCTCTGATAAATTGAGTTCTGTCTTACGGATTATAAGGACAAGAGTGTCAATCAGAGATTATAGATACATATTTAGAACATGGTATCTGGATTCGATCTGTTCATGAGAACACTACATGGTACAAATCATAAGTGTTTTTCATGTGCAAATTTTGCATCGGAGTTCTTAGATCTAAAATCTTTATGAGTTACTGTGTACTTTGACATACACCTAACGTGCTCGTAACAGGGTGACAAGTATGGGTATGCTTGGGTATGCACTGATCCATGTTAGAGAGCATGAGAGAAGTGAAGGGATTACCCCTTTCGATAAGAGAGAAAATATCACCGGCCACTTGATCGGTGAATTGAAAAGTGTATGACCATATCGAGATGAAATAATGAATAATCATTATTTATCTAAGAGTTCAGTGTCACTGAAATATCAAGAAATGAATTAATAAATATAAGGATGACTAATTCCATGCCTTATATTAATTCTGATATTTAAGGGTAAGGGACAATGCAAAATTGTATTAGGTCACTAAATGCCATTTGTATTTTCATTTAATTTGGAATGCTATAATATCTTGCTAGAGAGTATATATTGCCTTTGAATTAATTTTTTAATTCATTACCAATATTAAATGGACCTATAGGATCGTACACAAAGCATGAGGCTTAAAACATGTAATTAAAGTATTGGGCATTAATTTGGGCTTTTAATTAAAGTCAAATTAATGTATGTAATGGGTATTAAAATTGCTAAATGGACCTTGGTCCATTAGAGAGAGAGATTCGGCCGACAAGGTTTAATTTCAATTAATAAATTATCTTGTATTAATTAAGTTAATTGAGTATTAAAGCCTAAAAGCATTTGAATAAAATTAAAACATTTAAATAGGAGATAAAGTGACCGAAATTCTAGGATAAAAATCAATGTGAATTTCGGCACATGCATGTTTCCTAATTAAGTGGTAGTTTTTGATTAAATGTCTTATGCCATTTAAATTAATTTGAATTTAAAACCTAAAAGGAATTTAAATTAATTTGAATCACTTAATTAGGAAGTAATGGAGGTTGAATATACTATCTAATTAAAGGAGATTTCGGCATCTTTAAGATTTCCTAAACCTAGTGGTATAAATTAATGAAATAAATTCTCTAAGTTAGATTTTTTCTCTCTCTAAGCCACCACTCTCAAGGAAAAAGTACTCTTCCTTCTTCTCTTGGTTTTTGGGCAGTCATTGGTGAACTTTAGGAAGAACAAAATCAGGTATTGTGTCTTTAGTTCAATACCCATTCCCGAATATATATACATAGCATTGCTTGCAAGTGTGTATGTGAGAATAGAGAGGAATGGCGCAAAGGTTGTTCCTTTTGGCATTGGTGATCGAGATTTAAGCCTGATAATTTCATCCTACTTGCTGGTCATCATCAAAATCAAATTTTAAAGTGCATCTAAATTTGTAAATTTTAAAATCCTAAAATTATATGTTTTCGATTTTTGTTTATGGATTGCGTGGCATATATAATCAATTTTATTATTTTTTATTGCGTGATCATCATATATATGCCATAACATATTCCATCATATATGACGTGATACAAGTGAACCAAGAATTATAGTTTTGATTGTTGAGCTTTTTGACGCGACCAACAACTTGAAGATCACTCATTTTGCCAAGATAAAATTCTCCTGTAGACTACAGTGACGTGCTCTGATACCACAATGTAGAACAGAGTATACCACAAAAAAATTGAAACTTGTATATTTTACGGAGAAGCATAAATTCAATTTAAACAGAGTGGCCTTAATATAGGCATACATATTAAAAAAAAAATATTTTAGGAATGTGGTGTTAGTGATAAGACCCACTAAGCCCCACTAACAACTAAAGAATAGGACAAAACAAGATTTAATAAACAAAAAATTTGCAACTAACTACGAAATTATTCAAAAAAAAAAGATGATTTTCTTTAAATTGAACACCTGGACACAAACTTCATGAACTGGACAGCTGGATTTCCATAATTTGGTATTGAATTTTAACAATTTTATCATTCCTTGAGTTTATAAAAAGGTTAGCCATCGATTAAATTACCCTTTTCTAATTCTAAGTAATCTATTGGTTTACATGATTAAAATTGAATTTACTATTATTATAGTAGTACATAATAAATATAAATAATCATGGAAATGTTTTTTCTTTTAAATTTTTAAAAAGTTATTTAAAGTGTGACTAATAAAGTATTATCTTTTGTCTAAGAGCGTGTGCTGGTGGCCAGGGTGCATATATTTGCATATCGTTAATACAAATGCATCATATTGGTACTCATGCATTATAATTAAAAAAATAACAATAAAATTTTAGCTTAATATATAAAAAGCACTTTATTTTGATTTTATAATTCATTTGAATATTTAATTTTTAGAAGTTGTGAAATTAGACCCAGTATTTATGAATCTAAAGCAAACATGTACAAAAAAAAAAAAAAAAAAAAAAAGAGGAGGTTGTCAAAGGGCAAAACTGCTTGATGCAGGCAGCTTAAAGTCGTCCTCTAGTCTCACTAGTGCTACCATTCCAATCTTGAACTTGGAAAATATTTTGTTTTCTTATCCCCTCACCAATGCAATATCAGCATTATAAAGTTTTATTTCTTTTTATTAAATGATACAAAATTGATTCCAGAATTAATTTTAAAATAAATTACAAAAAAAAAGAGTAAATTCAGCCTTTAGGGTGGGACTATTTAATAAATTGAAATTAAGGGCAAACTCCTACATGAAGTATTAAAAAGAATCACATGTTCACAGCAGTTGATCAAATATAATTGATTCTCCACACTACCATTTATCTAACAAGTCCTTGTCTAATTTTTGATCCAATTCGATTTACTCACTTAATAAACAATCCGTCACAATACTATAAGAAATATTTCCTAATATTATGGCCCATATTTTGTAAATCCATTAAATTTAAGATTTTTTTTAATTTAATAGTATATTAAATTTAGACCATTAATTAATTAGCATATGATAGACGTACAAAGTTTAAAGTTAACAGATATATAAATTAGTTCTTTTTTCACCCTAAATATATACATAGACAAAAATAAATACAGAACGGTTGTATTTTTATACTATTCATCAAGCCATTGCTACAGAAAGAAGGTTAAGGAAGAGAAATTAATTTGACTAGTTCATGATCATTGAAAACTCTCGTATCATATCGAATTCTGCACAAAATAAGTGATCTACTCGATTTTTATGTGATTATTATTATATTTAAGATTCAAATGGATATAATGTTTAAAAGTGATTTGTGTTTTAGCTATTAAATCTTAATTACGAAAAACTACCAAATTATTAAGACGGATAATGTATTACTTTATGAGCATGGCAAAAGTCCATTGTGACCGTTCCTCAAACGGCATGATCCATTAAAAACTACCCAAATGTTATTATTGATTAGAGCGAGAAATGAATTTGATAGGTTAATTACATAAGAGAACATGTGTAATATAGAATACAAATATGGTGCTTAGATTTGGTTTAAGATAGATGTTGGTAATAAAGGGGACAAGAAGTCTAATGCATAGTTTCATTTTCTGGAAAACAATAGAGAGAGGCCACATGGTTTTGATCTAAAAATGTGACATTATGGGAGAGAGAAAATGGGAAGAAGCCTTTCATGTGACAAACAAAGCTATAGCTATACATAATTTTAAGTGGTCCAAATTACTTATAAAGAGGACCACTACACATGATCCATTTATCCTTGGCTCTACAAAGCCTTAAATCTTTACTATGCTTTATTTATTTAGGGTTAATATATAAATTTCTCTCTAAACTATCATCATTTATCAGATTTTCTTCCTAAACTAATTGTATTTTAGATTATCCCTTAACTTATTAAAAATATCAAATTATCTCTTGTAAAAATACTTGTCGGTTTACAATCAACGTGTGAAAAATACGCACAAAATAGTAACTAGGGGATAATTTGATATTTTTAACAAGTTTTAGAGGGATGATTTAATATTTTCAATAGTATATTGTATATTTTTTTATATTTTAAACAAATTCGAGTGGCTAATATGATATTTTCAACAAGTTCAGAGTGATAATCTAACACGCAATTAATTAAGAGAGAAAATCTAATAAATGATGATAGTTTAGAAAGAAATTTATATATTATCCCATTTATCTATCTATCTATGTTGTTGATGTTAATGTTGTGAATCATGATGAAAGTGAAGGCAGTTTATCAACTTCTTGTGTTAAATTTTTATTTTTTATTTATTGAGTTTTCAAATAATTTTTTCTTTTTTTGGTTAAATCTCTAAAATGAGAAACATCAATAATTTTTCATATTGTACTTTTGTAATTTTGAACGTTGTATTTATATTTAGAGACATACCATATTTGTTTGATATTGATAGACACACTTTCTTTTTTTATCTGTCCCAAATTATAGATCACTTATTTTTTTATACTATAATTCATTGTTAATTATCTAATCTATCCTTATTTAGTATTCATTGTTATCAACAAATATTAAATATTGTCTCATACTTTTCACATATACCTCTAATAAATGCAAAGATAAATTAGTAAAATTGCAAATAAATTATATATTTCAAGAAAATTAATTGCATTTTTCAATCAATATGGGAAGGAAAAGTATTTTTTTAAAGACTTTTTAATATTTTGTTTACACATTTAATAAAATAAAATATTAATTATTTTACGTTTACTAAAATATTAATAAATATTTAAAGAGCCAATAGAAATAAATAAAAATAAGTCCTTCAACAATAGTCTCTCTATTATCACCTTATTAGAAGTTGATATTTTATTTTATTTTATTTTATTTCATTATAAAAGGGCATATAAGTAAAATACATTTTAAAAACATAATTATTTTCTTTAATTAATATTTTATTCAAGGTAATCAAACAATGAAAAATGTACTAAAGAAAATTCTTTTACTTTATTTCCATTTCATTAAAATAAATTAAAATTTCTACTAATTTTCATCCAAACAAAGAGTAGGAGAAAAGTTGATGATAAATAAAGGGTAAAACATCCACCACCCATACAGATAAATTATTGAAATAAAAAGGGCGACGGATGAAATTGAGAAAGCATGATTGGAAAAAGGTCAAAATCATTGGTGACTTAGTTGACTTATGGGTTTCATCGGTAGCATTGACAACTTCACTTCACATTTCAATCCAAAGTGTAAAAGTTCACTTGCAAATCGGTTAGCTTAAATCATTGATTGTAGACTTTAGCTTTCAATAATAATAATAAGTATTATTACAAATATATAAAACCACTAAAATTTAAATAGATTTAATTAGATGACTAACATTCTCTAAAAATTACAGAAGGTTTCAACTTTAATTCTTTGTTATGATATGTGTCGATGAGAAATTGGTTTCGATATAAACGAAAAAATATCAAAATAGCAAATAATACATATGAAATTAGTTTTATATTGGGATTTCCCTTAGTTAAAAAATTTGTCATTATAAGAGTATATTAATATGGATAGTTATCTAATTATCCTAATTTAAATTAGGTAACTGATATTTTATTTAGATATTATTTCTTTAATTAATATTTTATAACTGTCATTTTTGTACTAATACCAATTAAGAGAATTTAATCTTACCTTAATTGAAGCCTATAAATAGGACCAAAAATTCTGCACTTCGGGAGCAGAAAAATCTCTTATACCAAAACTCTGTTGGTTTTACTCTGTGCTCGATTTCTTTTTTTTTTTTTTTGGGTTTTTAGTTCGTAGATCAAAACTTTCATCTCGAGATTTGTGACACTTGGGTGAAAGGTGTGTTGATGACGTGAAACATTCCGCTTCAAAAGATCTGCGCCACGAAAAGTGTTTATTTTTACTTCTCATGATATATCGTGACATATATCTATCAAAAATATTTTGTATCAAATAAGAATTGAACTTTAAAATATTAGTTTAAACATAATTATTACTAGATTATGAAATTGAAAAATAAACATCAATAACTTTTTTTTAAATAAAAAATACAAATAAAAGGTAATTACTTCAATAATACTTCTGAATAGATAATTTCAACTTTAGTTGACTTTAATATACTTAAAAGATTTAATCAAATCGAGTCTCTCTTTTTTTTTAATATAAAAATAATAAAAAAATTCACGCTTTCATTAAAATTATTTTTTTCTTAAATAAAAATTATTTTGCTATTGAATTAAAATATGTCTGTCAAGAAATGTATATGAAAGAAAAAAAAATATATATGATTTAGAACTTAACTTGTTTAATAAATAAAACAATATTAATAATGCCCATGACCATGAGATATTTAGTTCCATTTTTTTCAATGATTTATGTACGAACTTTTCTAATTAGCATTGAATTATCATTCTAAATAGTTTCAAAAAACAATAAGTATATTATTATGAATTTTAATTTTAATATAAAATTGTGGAAAAAAATAAAAAAGGGAATCATAGAAATTTGGTTTTGAATGTTTAAAAAATGGGAGTGAATGGGGTTTGGAGTTTGTGCATTGACCATATGATTGGTAGGCAAGTAGTACTTGTTTTGCTTATTGTTCAATTTTCTTCAAAATCAGCAAAAATAGTATCTTAGGTATGGAATATTAATTGTCAATCATCAAGGCTTCTATTTAGATAAATTGTCAAATTTATGGGCCACTCACACATTGATTCTCTGTTACTCCAAATAATAATAAAATAATAATAATATTAATAAAAATTATAATCAATAGTCTATTTGAGATTTATAATTCAATCCATTTACATATTTATATCTTTTTTTAAAATGAGGTATTCTTGCCAAACAATTGAATTGTAATTGTTTACTACTGCCAATCTTTTTTTTGAAAAATATATCCTCCGATGTTTGAACTTCAATATTTTTTAGATTAAAATTTTGTATTTTAAGATCCTTATACTTCTTAAATTATTCAAATTAGGTTCAATTTAAACAAAATTGATAAAATTAAAATGCACGATTTATTAGTCTTGCGTAATATCAACTTAAAATGACTATAAGATAGATTAAAATATAAAAAGATTTTGAAAAGAAAAACAACTCATAACCTTTTGCATGATGAAATAATTGTATATTCTTTCAATGTTTTATGTTTTGATGGGTACTACAGTCATTTTAAATTAATCTCATGTAAGATTAACAATACTTTAGATGTATAGCAAAAATAGATATGCTAATTCCATGTCAAACTACTTCAGCATAGAAATGCAGCTATTTTTTATATGAAATATAAAGTATAATTGAAATAATTATTGGATAAAAAAATAAAAAATAATATAGGCTGAATTTATATAAAAAGCGAGTGAAGTGAGAGGGATATGTTAATGGAAATAAAAAGGCTAGTTGGCAGGTCACATGGCCATCATAGCAGACTCATGTTCCTTCCAGCAAAGTCCGTCCCTCCCACCATTTTCTTGTCTTTTTATTTTTTATTTTTTTCCCTAAATTCACAGGCAGATGCACCAAACTTTTATTTTATCTTCTTATATCTTAAACAATTAATTCTTAATTAATTAATTAATTAACGATGATCCTTCATCAAGCTTATTGGACATAATAATCCTTCGTCTCTCTTTCTTCCTTAATAAAACCGGCACAAAGGAATTGACTCCTGTGCCCCACTGCATTCACCACAATTACAGAATTTTCAATTCAAATGACACTCCTGCCCTCAAATTCTGGGCATTTTGATAAATGAAACGATTTTACAGAAAAGGAGATACGGTGTTAGATGAAAAGGATTCGAAAAACTAGTATGAAATTAAAATCATTATTAGAGCAATGTTATTAAAATCGGATAAGGTAAAAAATTAAAAAGATATAGAGTTTTTGATTCGATCAGTTTGGCATGGTTCAACCAAATTTTTTTATTTTTTTAAATAATATTATTTTTAAATTTTTTTATAAATATTATGGAAATATAACTATATAAACAATAAAAAATATTTTAAAAAAACATATTTATCATCAAACATATATCATAAAGCAATATTTTCAAATTATTCAATATTTATAACAAATATTTAAGATAAATATAGTAAAAATTACAAATATTCAAAAATATTTATCAATTATAAATTATAATTTTTATTTTATTTATAAAAAATTCATTAATATTATCTAAATTTCAATTATTTTGTGTTTACATTTATATTTTATTTTTTTAGCAAAAAAATTTTTTTTGAACAATTTGGTTTTTGTTGGTTCAAATCAATTTTTTTTTCAATTTTAAACCGATTTTCACCGATTTATCTAGTTTTAGCCGGTTCATTATGGTTTTTAGCCAATTTATTTTAATATATTAAATCAACGGCATTAACTATTGATTCGTAATTAAATCGGTCCAATTAGCCAGTCCGCTCTAATATGGATTTAATAACATTGGTCTACAGCAAAATTGTGTTGATCAACACTCTCATCAGTGAAATTGTAATGACCTATTGCAGTTTCAACATTCAACTTCACCAAAATCTCATGCATTCATTGTCTTTTAGTGCTATCAATGTCGCTAAAACGACAATCAACAGATTATTTTACTTTTTTTTTTGCTGAAAAATGTTGAGTCAACAATAAAAATGTTTTAGCTATAAACATGCAAGGTTGTTTTTTCACGATCAGGCCATAATAATATGGCTTAAAATTTGATTTTATAATTTATTTTAATATTTAAATTTTAAAAATAACCTATCGAATAAATTTATTAATAGCACCTGAAAAAACAAAGCCAATGGCCCAAAGGCTCCGAAAGAAGCCCGGAAAAAATGCCTATTAGACTCTCACCAGCTAAGGAGGTAAACATGTTGATCGAGGCTGCCCGATCGGACTTGACATCTCACTGAAATAGTTGAATCTTGTAATACACACCAGTAGCTAGTCGTTATTGCCTACAAGAATAGACTATACCTGCTGTAGAGTAGGACACTATTGTACACACTGTTCCTAACTCCCACAACGCTATAAATTACAGGTTCCCCTCTAAAGAAGACACGCTTGTTTTTTTTCTCTCCACAAGTAAATTACTCTCTCTCTATCCCGATAACTAACTTGAGCATTGGAGTGTTGAAGCCTAGGACAACCGGGCTAAGCATCTTTTGTAGGTTCCTTCAGTGATGACTAGATCGGGATGGACCTCCAATTCGTGACCCATCCTCCCATCCGTCACAGAGTAAAGATACCCCATCTCTATAAAAATTTGTGATTTATCATTTGGTGCTTTCGTTGAAAGTCGACGGCTAAGCAGAAAAGTCTAGCCCACACGTTTCACACGAAATATATGAATTTACAACCATATAGCAAGAATATAAGATCTCCGTGAAAGTCATCGAGGCTACACAAAAAATCAAACAAGCAACATGTATAATTTCCATGAAAGTCCTCGAGACTACATGAGAGATCATTGAATGGCGAGCACGGAGTGCCGCAGAGGGAAGAGAAAAGCATATGGACTCTGTGAAAGTCCCCGAGACTATGCAAAAAGCCGAAAAGGCAAGGGCAAAATTCTGAGACTGAAAGAAAGCGAAAAACCAAGAGCTAAGATCTAAAGGAAGAGTAATATCCCCCCTTCGGTCTAATGCATGAAAGGTGCATAAGACTCTTCGAAGTAGTCTACTAAAAAACATTTTGGGGAGATGGAAATAGTCGCCCCCCTCTATATCTCTAGGTGAATCAGGTAGAGCCCAACACCAGAGCCAAAAGACTACATTGGGAATGCCTCCCCCTCCACAAACCCAGCTAGTACAAGTGATACTGAGGAGAGAAAGTCGAATTAGGGAAGGAAAATCCCAAAAAAGAAGTAACGCCGACATCGCACCCTATGGATAAAGACAGATGGAGGGACGCTGGTCGGGGAAAGGAGAAAAAGATGAGAGAAGCACGCCCCACTCCCTTGATAATCTAGAAAGAAGAAGAATAAAACCCAAATGAGCCCTACGAAAAAAGCAGCTAAAGCGAAGAAGGCTCTAAAAGCACACCTCCTTTCCAAGAAAAGAATACAAGGATGGCAAAATTGTGCTTATCATCCCGATTAGAGGATTGAAGAAAGCCATAACTTATCCCGATTGAAAGATAGATGAAAATAATTATTATCCCAATCGAAAAGATCAATGAAAATCATTGTTATCCCAATCAAAAGGCTGATGAAAATTGCCGTTATGCATTGATATAACACGTCAAAAATAGCAATAAAAATGAAGAATAGCCTGTTCCTTAAAAAGAGTCACATTTACTCAAGGTGTCACAGACGTCTCTCACTTATGACATGTTGAGATATGGAAAGCAAAAACCAACCATAGCCCAAAAAGAAGAGGAAACAATCAAGAAACCCCGCAAAAAAAATAAAGCAAATAACTTCATTCGCAGAGGTATAAGATATACATGGCAATTACAAAATGACCGAGACCTATTAGCGATCATGATAAAAGCAACAACAAAAATCAAAGAAACTAAAAGATAAGCTGATGCATCTGCTCACCGAAAGGGCTATTCAAAGAGCAATAAACTACCTTCAATCTCGAGCAAGCCTCGATCCAACTCAAATAATTGCCCAAGGAAGGTACAGTGGCCAATTATGTTTGATCGGTTCAACAAAATTTTTGGCCTTAATGGCACCCCGAAAAGACTATACATTTCGCTCGCTTCGTGTCATGCTACCAAAGTGACAAGCAAAACCTGGCATCAATTACGCAAAAGAACGGACCGCTCGGGATGATGTAACGTCTCTATAAAGATAAATGCTATTCGATCACCATTACTTCGGTGCAAAGTTATCACTTCTTTACAAGTTTTAGCAATGCCTTTTTATTCGAGATCACCACAAAATGGCAAAATGCATAAGGGAAAAAGAGAAAGGCAAGATTTGCAACATTCAAGAAATTATATTCATTCAAAAGTACAAAGTACATGAATAATATTTTTCCTACGATTTACATAGATAATATTCTTGCTACAAAGTAGCATTCTTCTTGTCCTAAAAGGCACACGGCTGAAGCTTCCTACTTTCCCTCCCACAAAACAAAAAATAAAAACAAAAAAGGAATAAAAGAGAGGGCAGAAGAAAAAGGAAGAGAAAAGGAGAAGAAAAAGGCTACTTGCAAGAAGAGAAAAAACAAAAAGAGAAACAACAGGGAGAAAAAGGACAAGAGCTTCATTGCCGTCTCAACCACTACTTCCACAATGAGACCACCTCTCAGCAGAGCCCTTTGGTGATAGATTAGCACCAAGACGAATTGAGAAAAAAGTACAGATATGTATCCTCAACCATGATCAATTGAAAGCCCTAGACTGAGAGAGAAGAACTGTCGGGATAGTAAATTGCATAACTTGCTAGCGCAAGCCACATCCAGATAAGACAAGGGGGCCTCTGTTCATTCATCTTCCTAAAATGGTAAATTTGATGATAAAGCGCAAAAAATTTGGAGGTCTCATGATCAAATTCAACAACCAGAAAGCAACAGGCATTGAAAAAAGAGATGACAAAAGATGGGAATTATAAAAAGAAACAGGAAAAGATAGTATAAGAAAGAAAACGAGAAGCAACCCTTTTTATAGGCAACTCCAAATTTCTCGTAAAGGCATTAATGAGGACATCACACATTAAAAACTCGTTAATGCACATTCAAAAATCGAAGCGTCAAAAGGAGAAAATCAACCATCAAAATGCGAGAAATGAAGTGATCACCATTAAATCAGGAGTAACAAAATGATGGCTTCAGGATGACTAACCGATCGTGTGAAACTGGTCCGAATGGGGCAAAATAAGGGCATGAATTGGTTGGCGCTCGGGATCAAAATTCCACTAGCCACAATTACAATCCTCAGGAAAGCATGTACCAGGCAAGTGCAAGGCAAGCAACGACCCCACCAGGTAACTTTATTCCTCCCCCAAACCATTGTCGTTTAAAATTTTTTACCTACAGCGAATACGAAAAGAGCAGCAAAGAGTGGACCAAAAAGATGCGGCTCTTAACCTTTGCAAAAACCATTGAATCCCTGAGGAAGAAAAAGCGTATTAACTAAAGTCCAGTCAGCCATCATCAAGAAAGAAAACGAATAGAGCTGGCAGCGACTAGCAGTACCTCGCCATCGCAGCCCCCTGGCAAATAGGTTAAAAAGCAAAACATGAACAATAATTTGTGATTATTAAATGAAAAGGTACTTTGCAAGACAAGTACAACCTCTCAAGGCTGATTAATTCCAGCCTTCTAAAGCTGACGTCTATTTAATTTTGATCGATGACTCATCCCAATGATGTCTCAAATACAGCCTTTCAAAGTTGATGTCTCTTTAATTTCGATCGATGACTCATCCCGATTGATGTCTCAAATACAGCCTCTCAAAACTGATTAATTCCAGCCTTCTAAAGCTGACGTCTCTTTAATTCTGATTGACGACTCATCCTAATCGATGTCTCAAATATAGCTTCTCAAGGCTGATTAATTCCTACCTTCTAAAGCTGACGTCTTTTAATTACGATCGATGACTTATCCTGATCGATGTTTCAAATACAGCCTCTCAAGGCTGATTAATTTCAGCCTCCCAAGGCTGATGTCTTTTTAATTTCGATCGACGACTTATCCTGATCGATGTCTCAATTATGGCCGTTCAAGGCTGAAATCCCATTAGTTTCAAAGACAACACAACCTCTTGTGATTGATGATCTATCTCGATCAACTCACTTGACATCCAAATTCGGAGCTAGGGGAATGTCGTCAATAGCAATATCAAATAGGTAGCTTGGTTACGAGACCACAACTTCGATTTCTCATCGAATTGATCGATGGGAGACAAATGATAATACCTGAAAAAATAAAGTCAACGGTCCAAAGGCTCCGAAAGAAGCCCAATGAAAAAGGCTCATTAGACTCCCACCAGCTAAGGAGGTAAACACATTGATCGAGACTGTCTGATCGAACTCAAAATCTCACTGACAGAGTAGAATTTTGCAATACACGCCACCAGCCAGTCGTCGTTGCCTACAAGAATAGGCGATACTTGTTACAGAGTATGACACTGTTGTACACATTGTTCCAAGCTCCCCCAGTGCTATAAATAATAGGTTTCCCTCTAAAAAAGACACGCTTGTTCTTTCTCCTCTACAAGTAAATTACTCTCTATCTAATTTTCTCTCCCTATCCCGATAGCTAACTTGAGCATCGAAGTATTGAAAAACGGGATAATCGGGCTAAGTGTTTTTTGTAGGTTCCTATAGCGACGACCCAATCTGGGCGGACCTCTAATTTGCAACCCATCCTCCCATCCGTCACAGAGTAAATATATCTATCTTTATAAAAATTTGTAATTTATCATTTATATTTGTAAATTTTATAAATAACGAATACAAATTCATATTATTTTTAAAAAATTCAAACAAGTGACATGTGACATGTGACAATTGACATGGCATTTAAATCATTATAATAGAATATGTGTTCTGTATGCACAGTGAAACATGCAGAAATTGAAAATGTAACATATTGTTTTCTATATTAATTTACATGGAATTGTTATTGATTTTGATTTTGATATTGTATAATGCTATATCATATCAGTTTAGTTGAGTGTTACACACTCTAATTTTTTATTTTGCATCGCATCTATTTTTTTTCTTAAATTTCATTATTTATAAAAAAAATTAAGGTGATTTTTTTTGTTTTTGAATTATTTAAAAAAAGATAATTTTGCATCCAGAGTTTGAACTTTTTTTTGCCTTTAGAGTCAATTAAATAATATTTTTTGATAAAAAAATACACATGACAAACCGCATTAATGGATCCCATATATATTTAATAAATATAATTATCTAGTTATATTCGGAGTAGTTCAAAGCCCTAAAAAATTATTTTGGCATCAGCTTTGGAAGGTTAAGAGGGACTTTTTTAAAAATGGGTTGTTTGAAAATTTATTTGGACGGATGGTGTGTGTGTGTGAGAAATTAAGAAAATGGGGTGGACCATCCCATTCCCGCAATGATAGGCTACGGGAATAGGATGGTGATGGAATATGACATGGTATGGTAATCATGATAGCACAGCGGAAAAAAATTTTTTTATCATACATACCATACATATCCAAAGATAGAATCGAAACATGCAATTTTAGGGTTATCGAACTTACAACTTTTGATGCCTTTTCGATTTTGATTCCGGTGATGGCCAGCAACTAAGATGGCTTTGTCCGCCTTAGATCTCGATCACCAATGCCAAGGAATGACCTTTTGCGCCACTCCCTCTATTCTCACACACACAATTGCACCGTCGGCTTAAAAACGAGATTGCTAGCTCTATTTTTCGGTATTGTGTAATGGTTATAGTTTGAAGCTACAAAACTTGATTTTGTACTTCTCTTAGGTTGCTATGACTACCCAAGATCACAAGAGAATGAGGAACTATCCTTTCTCCTTGTGAAAATTGGCTAAAGAATTCTTGAGAGAGAGAGAGAGGGTTTCACGCAAATCTCATAGAAGAAGGCTAGGGTTTCACGCCAACTTCACTTTGATTATATCTCACCTCTTCCTTTAAGTGATGGATTTCTAATATACTATCTTTAGATAATTAATATAAGCTAAAGATAATTAATATTTGCATTTATCACTTAATTAAAATAAGTAATATTATTGATAAAAAACTCTTTCAATTTATCCAAGATAAAATCAAAAGTCATTTAATCAAATTATATCACTTAATTTAGGAAAAAGATAAGACATTTAAATCTAATAAACCACTTAAATAAAACTATGCATGTGCCGAAATTCCTTGTGATTTCTCTTAGGAATTTCGGCCACATCAACTTATATTTAGATGATTTAATTAGATAAATATGTCTTTAGGCTTTAATACTCAATTAATTAAATTAATACATGACATTTAATTAATTGAAATTAAACCTTGTGGGCTGAATTTCTCTCTCTCATGAACCAAAGCCCAATAGCAATTTTATAACCCATTACATACATTAATTTGACTTTAATTAAAAGCCCAATACTTAATTTAAATATTTTAAGCCCAATGCTTTGTGTGCGATCCTATAGGTCCATTTAATGTTGGCAATGAATTAATAAATTAATTCAAAGGCTATATATATTCTCTAGCAAGATATTATAGCATTCCAAATTAAATGAAAATGCATATGGCATTTGGTGACCTAATGCAATTTTGCATAGTCCCTTACCCATAAATATCATAATTAATATAAGGCATGGAACTAGTCATCCTTATATTTATTAATTCCTTTCTTGATATTCCAGTGACACTGAACTCTCAGATAAATAATGATTACTCATTATTTCATCTCGGTATGGCCATACACTTCTCAGTTCACTGATCAAGTGGCCGATGATATTTTCTCTCTTATCGAGAGGGGTAATCCCTTCACTTCTCTCATGCTCTCTAACATGAATCAGTGCATACCCAATCATACCCGTACTTGTCACTCTGTTACGAGCACGTTAGGTGTATGTCAAAGTACACAGTAATTCATAAAGAGTTTCATAGAGATTTCAGGTCTAAGAACTCCGATACAAAACTTGCATATGAGAAACACTTATGACTTGTACCATGTAGTGTTCTCATGAGCGGATCGAATCCAGATACCATGTTCCTTAACATGTATCTATGATCTCTGATTGACACTCTTGTCCTAATGATCCGTAAGACAGGACTCATAGTATCAGAGAGAGCATACTAGTCTTAATTCATTTGTTATTCCCATAACAATGACTGACTAGGGATATTTAGAATGAAGTCTCATTTGTTTCAAGGTCTTACAATCCATGTGCCTCACACATGATAACTTAAACCGAAACAACACTCTTGGATAGTTTTATCAATTGATATGCACAGGAATACAAAGGATAAAACAAATGCCTCATTTTATTAATTTCAAGTGTTTCGTTACAATGTATTGGGGCTAGGGCTTACACTAACAATCTCCCACTAGCACTAGTCCCAATTGGGCATAGCCCTAAGACCGAACGCTCTCACATGAGCTTCGTGCAGATTTGGACGTAACTGTTTCGTCAAAGGATCTGCTACATTGTCTTCACTTGATATCTTGCTAACTTTGACGTCCCCACGATCAATGATTTCTCTGATCAGGTGGTACCTCCTGAGTATGTGTTTGGATTTCTGGTGTGACCGGGGCTCCTTAGCCTGTGCGATGGCCCCGTTATTGTCACAGAAAATTTCTAATGGATCTAGGACGTTTGGGACCACTCCTAATCCATTAATGAAATTTTTAATCCAAACAGCCTCTTTTGCAGCCTCACTTGCTGCAATATACTCAGATTCTGTAGTTGAGTCGGCAACGGTTTCTTGCTTCGAGCTTCTCCAGCTGACAGCACCACCGTTCAAAACAAAAACAAACCCAGATTGCGATCTAGAATCCTGAGTGCTGGTCTGAAAAGCAGCATCGGCATAACCTTGTATGACGAGCTCTTCTTGACCACCATACACCAAGAAGTGATCCTTAGTCCTTCGCAGGTACTTAAGGATCCCTTTTACAGCAGACCAGTGCTTCTCACCTGGGTCTTGCTGAAACCTACTGGTTATACTCAGTGCATGAGCAACATCCAACCTAGTACATAACATAGCGTACATGATAGATCCAATAGCAGATGCATATGGGATTCTACTCATGTTGTCCCTTTCCTCTTTAGTTTTAGGACACTGTTCTTTAGTCAAAGGAACTCCCAAAGCCAAAGGTATGTACCCTTTCTTTGAGTCTCCCATACTAAAACGCTTTAGTACTTTGTCTATGTACTTTTCTTGACTTAGTCCCAAAAGCTGATTCGATCTATCTCTATAGATTCGAATACCAAGTATTGTCTCGGCTTCACCTAAGTCTTTCATTGAGAAACATTTTCCCAACCATTACTTAACCTTTTGCAATTTTGGAATGTCATTCCCAATGAGAAGGATGTCGTCCACATATAGGACTAGAAACACTACTATGCTCCCACTAACCTTCTTGTACACACAAGGCTCATCTTCGTTCTTGATGAAGTCAAAATCTTTGACTGCTTCATCAAAACGAAGATTCCAACTTCGGGATGCTTGCTTTAATCCATAAATGGATTTTTGAAGCTTGCAAACCTTCTTAGGATGCTTGGGATTGACAAAACCTTCAGGCTGTGTCATATACACATCCTCAAGTAAATTTCCGTTGAGGAAAGCAGTTTTGACATCCATTTGCCATATCTCATAATCATGATATGCAGCTATGGCAAGCAAGATCCTAATGGACTTGAGCATGACTACAGGCGAAAAGGTCTCGTCATAGTCTATACCATGAGTTTGTCGAAAACCTTTTGCTACTAGTCTACCTTTGTAGGTCTTATCAGCTTTTAGTTTGAATAACCACTTGCATTCAATTACCTTAGCACCTTCCGGTGGATCAACCAAGGTCCAAACCTGGTTATCGTACATTGATTGCATCTCGGATTTCATGGCTTCAAGCCAATTATCTGAGTCTGGGTTTTCAATGGCTTCTCGGTAGGTAGTAGGATCCTCACGATCTACTAACTCAATAGTGTCACTGTCAGTGATTAGAAATCCATATCTCTCAATCTCCTGACGTACCCTACCAGACCTTCTAGGTACTTGTGTAATGGGATCTTGTTCCACAACTTGTTGTGAACTTGATCCCACCTCCAACTCATCCTCTATAGGAGCTTGTGGCACTTGAATTTCTCCAAGTTCTACTTTACTCCCACTGTCTTTCTTGAGAAGGAACTCCTTTTCCAAGAAAACAGCCTTGCGAGCAACAAATACTTTGTTCTCGGCTTGTGAGTAAAAGTAGTATCCCTTTGTTTCTTTGGGATAACCCACAAACAAGCAGACAGTCGATTTGGACTCTAGTTTGTCAGATGTTAATTTCTTAACATGTGCTTCACAGCCCCAAATCTTGAGAAAAGACATATTGGGTTCTTTCCCAGTCCATACCTCGTATGGTGTCTTCTCAACTGCTTTAGTTGGAGTACGGTTCAATAGAAACGCAGCAGTTTCTAATGCATAACCCCAAAAAGAGATAGGAAGATTAGCTTGACTCATCATAGATCGAACCATGTCCAACAGAGTTCGATTTCTCCTTTCGGATACACCATTCCATTGCGGTGTTCCAGGAGGAGTGAGCTGTGAAATAATACCACACTCTTTTAGATGATCATCAAACTCTTGGCTTAAGTATTCACCACCTCGATCTGATCGAATGGCTTTTATACTTTTGCCAAGTTGGTTTTCTACTTCATTCTTAAACTCTTTGAATTTCTCAAAAGTTTCAGACTTGTACTTCATCAGATAGACATAGCCATATCTACTGAAGTCATCTGTGAATGTCACGAAGTAGCTAAAACCACCTCTAGCATGTGTACTTAAAGGTCCACATACATCGGAATGTATTAGTTCCAATAAGCCATTAGTCCTCTCGCCATTTTTATTAAAAGGACTCTTTGTCATTTTTCCATGCAAACATGGCTCGCATGTATCATAAGACTCTAAGTCGAATGACCCAAGCACTCCAGTTTTGTGGAGTCTTGAAATGCGTTTTTCGTTTGCATGTCCTAAGCGACAATGCCAGAAGTAAGTAGGGTTCAATTCGTTTGATTTAACCCTCTTTGTATTAATGTTGTATATGGACTCTTTGTTTTGTAAATCAAGGATATAAAGGCCATTTTGCAACATGGCATTGCCATAAGAAATGCCTTGGCGACGAATATGAGCATTGCCATTTTTAATAACAAAATCAAATTCATCATTATCCAAACATGAAACTGAAATAATGTTTCTGCTCATAGCAGGCACATAATAACAATTATTCAAAACAATACAAAGTCCGGAAGGTAAAGTGAGGTGATAGTCGCCTATCTCCATGGCAGCAACTCGTGCTCCATTCCCCACACGGAGGTCCACTTCATTCTTTCCAAGTAACCGCCTATTTCTTAACCCCTGCACATTTGAACAAATGTGAGAACCACAACCGGTATCCAATACCCAAGTGGTAGAAATAGAAAGGTTAACTTCAACAACAAAAATACCAGAACTGGACGCCTTGGCTCCATTCTTCTTTTGTTCTTCCTTAAAGAGAGCGCAATTCTTCCTCCAATGCCCTATCTTGTTGCAATGGAAGCAAGTGCTCTCACTCTCTTTGAGTTTTGACGCCTTGGGCTTGGATTGGGCCTGAGGTGCACTCCCAACTGATTTGGGTTTTCCCTTTCCCTTTCCCTTTCCCTTAGCAGGTCCCTTCTTAATTCCCTTTTGAACCATTAGCACGGGATTGGTCTTTCGAATGTTCTCTTCAGCATTCTTAAGCATCCCATGAAGCTCAGTGACTAACTTGTTCATAGCATGCATGTTATAATTCATCACGAATGGATCATAAGCAGCAGGCAATGATCCTAAGATCAAGTCAGTGGCCAATTCCTTTGGCACTTGTACCTCAAGCTTCTCAAGAGTATCAAGATACCCTTTCATCTTGAGTACATGGGTACTAACAGGAGTACCCTCAGCCATCTTGCAAGAAATTAAAGCCTTTGTTGTCACGAACCTCTCGTGACGAGCTTGTTCTTGGAACATCTCCTTGAGGTGCACCATGATCGCATAGGCCTCTTGGTCCATAAATTGCTTTTGCAATTCAGGCACCATAGTGGCCAGCATCAGACAGGTCACATCATTGGAGTCGCTCTTCTTGGTCTCAAAAGTTTCCTTTTGAACCGCAGAGGCGTTCCTTCCTGGTTCATCAGGCAAGGGTGCATCCAAAACATACGACTTCTTCTCTTGCTTAAGAACTATTCTTAAGTTTCGAGACCAGTCTATGAAATTGGTGCCATTCAATTTGTCCTTTTCAAGGACCGATCGCAATGAGAAATTGTTGTTTGAAGATGCCATTTTCAATCTACAATAAAATTTAGCAAGATTAAATGAGGTCTTATTTATGATCCCACAAACCGAATTAATATCCCTTTAAATAATTCGCGTTAGTGATTTTATGTGGGCCAAGATCCACTTTTCACAACAACTTATTAGTCAAGCTGAGCTTGTACACCTAACAAGTTAAGTTACTTAGGTAGGAAAACTCCAATCATGTCTCGTACATGACTCTTGGATCAAATGGGCTAACATCTTAAGATGTTATAGCACAACCCATTTATTAGTTGCCTAGGTCCGGGCATCCCTTTCCATGATAAGTCCAACCTACATTCACAACCCATGCCTCACAAAGATAATCGGGCGCATCTAGGACTCCTAGTCTACGTGACCGATGATCGATGCCTTGACATGTTTCGAATTAGGAAGGCAACTTTGTGACTTACTATTTTAGGGATTAATTTTATTACGGCTTACATGGCATACGCTTTGTCATCCATACATAGCATGCATATATATATAATTGCATAAAGTAAAGCGTGACAAACATGGGCCCAAAAACCTACAACTAAGATTCTATACTATTACATAAGAATCTTCGAGTTAGGCTTCTCCACTCCGGTGGGCTTCGTCTTGATTTACAAAGTCTTCAAATAAATTCTATTCTAAGAAATAAATGAAACTTTTACAATAAAATATAATGGCTCGCAGGCCATATTTAATTACAAAAACCCAGGGCCCATGAATGCACCATGCATATCCATTCATCACACCAAACTAGCAAATAAACATACATAGCATTCATGGATAAAACAAAGTCCAAATTCATTTAATTTAGCCAAGCCCATTAATGGAAATTGTGTACTTGAACCTTTAAGAGATGACCCCGTGATGGGCCTGGGCCAAAGCCCAATGGACTAAATCCTCTTATTGAATAAGTTCTCTTAAAAGCCCAAAACACAAACTAGTTAGATTTGTGCCATAAATCAACTCTAGTATAATTTCCAATTTTTGCCATTTTAATTTTATGTCATACAGCCCATAAACATTAAAAATGCATATAATATGTGCTAACATGAATTAAAAATAAAATCATGAAGAACACATATAATAACACACGGCATTCAAGGAAAACAAACAAACAACAAAAACTAGTTGTTTAATGCTTATGTAATGCCATGAAATGCACAAACATTTAAATCAATTTTATGAGTCATTTAAAAACTAAATAAGTCCATAAACATTGATTTAATATTCTGTACCATTTAAATCTAAATGTGTTTTTACCATTTTAATCAAAACATAACAAACAATGTTGATTAAACATGTAACAAATACAAACTAGACATAGTTTTAAGTGATTTTAAAATTAATCAATTAAATTGTCATGGACCAGAATTAAAACCAAATTTAAAAAATGTCCAGACCTGATATTTAATCTTTAAAAATCACTTACAAACATGCCAAAATCAATTTTACATTTAATTTTGAAAACTAGTTGTTAAACTAGCAATTTACATGCCAACTAGCACCTAGTTTCATAATTAACATGTACCATCAGGTATAAATAATTAAATCCGACCATTACCAGCCCTAATAACATCTTAGGACAGTATATTAACATGTCATATTAATTATAATACCTATCTAATCAATTAAAATCGTTTTTACACCAAAACAATGCAAAAAACTCAAAACAGAAAATTTCAGATTTGCATGTTTTCAAAATAACGATTTTTAATTAATTTTTTCATGCATCTAAAGCACTAAAATAAGCATGTCTAGGCTCTGATACCACTGATGGAATATGACATGGTATGGTAATCATGATAGCACAGCGGAAAAACAAAAATTTTTATCATACATACCATACATATCCAAAGATAGAATCGAAACATGCAATTTTAGGGTTATCGAACTTACAACTTTTGATGCCTTTTCGATTTTGATTCCGGTGATGGCCAGCAACTAAGATGGCTTTGTCCGCCTTAGATCTCGATCACCAATGCCAAGGAATGACCTTTTGCGCCACTCCCTCTATTCTCACACACACAATTGCACCGTCGGCTTAAAAACGAGATTGCTAGCTCTATTTTTCGGTATTGTGTAATGGTTATAGTTTGAAGCTACAAAACTTGATTTTGTACTTCTCTTAGGTTGCTATGACTACCCAAGATCACAAGAGAATGAGGAACTATCCTTTCTCCTTGTGAAAATTGGCTAAAGAATTCTTGAGAGAGAGAGAGAGGGTTTCACGCAAATCTCATAGAAGAAGGCTAGGGTTTCACGCCAACTTCACTTTGATTATATCTCACCTCTTCCTTTAAGTGATGGATTTCTAATATACTATCTTTAGATAATTAATATAAGCTAAAGATAATTAATATTTGCATTTATCACTTAATTAAAATAAGTAATATTATTGATAAAAAACTCTTTCAATTTATCCAAGATAAAATCAAAAGTCATTTAATCAAATTATATCACTTAATTTAGGAAAAAGATAAGACATTTAAATCTAATAAACCACTTAAATAAAACTATGCATGTGCCGAAATTCCTTGTGATTTCTCTTAGGAATTTCGGCCACATCAACTTATATTTAGATGATTTAATTAGATAAATATGTCTTTAGGCTTTAATACTCAATTAATTAAATTAATACATGACATTTAATTAATTGAAATTAAACCTTGTGGGCTGAATTTCTCTCTCTCATGAACCAAAGCCCAATAGCAATTTTATAACCCATTACATACATTAATTTGACTTTAATTAAAAGCCCAATACTTAATTTAAATATTTTAAGCCCAATGCTTTGTGTGCGATCCTATAGGTCCATTTAATGTTGGCAATGAATTAATAAATTAATTCAAAGGCTATATATATTCTCTAGCAAGATATTATAGCATTCCAAATTAAATGAAAATGCATATGGCATTTGGTGACCTAATGCAATTTTGCATAGTCCCTTACCCATAAATATCATAATTAATATAAGGCATGGAACTAGTCATCCTTATATTTATTAATTCCTTTCTTGATATTCCAGTGACACTGAACTCTCAGATAAATAATGATTACTCATTATTTCATCTCGGTATGGCCATACACTTCTCAGTTCACTGATCAAGTGGCCGATGATATTTTCTCTCTTATCGAGAGGGGTAATCCCTTCACTTCTCTCATGCTCTCTAACATGAATCAGTGCATACCCAATCATACCCGTACTTGTCACTCTGTTACGAGCACGTTAGGTGTATGTCAAAGTACACAGTAATTCATAAAGAGTTTCATAGAGATTTCAGGTCTAAGAACTCCGATACAAAACTTGCATATGAGAAACACTTATGACTTGTACCATGTAGTGTTCTCATGAGCGGATCGAATCCAGATACCATGTTCCTTAACATGTATCTATGATCTCTGATTGACACTCTTGTCCTAATGATCCGTAAGACAGGACTCATAGTATCAGAGAGAGCATACTAGTCTTAATTCATTTGTTATTCCCATAACAATGACTGACTAGGGATATTTAGAATGAAGTCTCATTTGTTTCAAGGTCTTACAATCCATGTGCCTCACACATGATAACTTAAACCGAAACAACACTCTTGGATAGTTTTATCAATTGATATGCACAGGAATACAAAGGATAAAACAAATGCCTCATTTTATTAATTTCAAGTGTTTCGTTACAATGTATTGGGGCTAGGGCTTACACTAACAGATGGCATGGTGGATGACGAGGTAGTGGTGGCATGGACGACGAGGTAGCGGTGGCGTGGATCGAAGCGGTCAAATGACCACCTATTCCCGCAACAGTCCACTACGAGAATAGGCAGTCTTCTGCCACCCACCATGCACGCTGAATAATGTTATTTGCATCACTACAAGAAAATCAGCAAATAGCAACGGAAATTAGCAACCAAATTTGTTAAATTTCCGTTGCTAATTAAAATTAGCAACGAAAAATAGCAACGGAACATTCGGTTGCAAATTTGGCGGTTGGTATTTTTAGCAACGAAAATTATTTTTCGTTGCTATTTTTACCAACGGAATTAGAATTTTCGTTGCTATATTTAGCAACCAAAATCAATTTTCGTTGCTATATTTAGCAACCGAAATCAGTTTTCGTTGCTATTTCTAGCAACCGAATTGAAGTTTCGGTTGCTAAATTCAACCAAAATTATAAAAAAAATTACGACGGAATTTTCGTCGCTATTCTATCACTAAATTATTGTTGATTTTGATGAGAAGTTGAAGGGACTCTTCATGCTTTGTAAATTCCAAAATTTCCATCAGCAAATAGCCACGGCTGAAAAAAAGTTGAATAATGTTTCACAGTTAGCTCAATATTGCAATAAAAAAACAGCCACAACTAAAAGAAACTTGAATGATGTTCCAATTCAAACCAACAAACCAATAAATAAATTCAAACCAATACTTGTTATTCTCAATCTTGCTAGAACTCCTTTCCAATAAAGAAAATCTGCAATTAAACGAACCCAACAATCTCATACTGATAGTTATATTTAAATAAGACTACCTTAATTATAAAGACAATTTTAACAAAATAAAAAATAAGAGAAAAACCTGGGTTCTGAAGAAATAAGTTGGTGCAGAGATGGAGTTGTGATGGACAAAGCTTTACGAATATCTTCGATAGTAGGGCCTGAATGGACTGTATTAATAGCATTTGATGAATGGTTTGGTAATAGAAAGAAAGGAGAATCATCATCAAGAAGCTCTCTTACAAGCTCTTCTTCTTCTTCTTCTTCCACCCTTGAAATTCCCTTTTTCGCTTCTTCCATTTTATTAATTATAGGTAGACCAAGAACAAAGAAATGAGAAACCCAAAGCCAAAACAAAGTGATAAGAAGTGAGTGCGAGAAAGGTGTTTCAAGGATACAACTATAAGAGAGTGGAGTAGATGTTGATTTTTTAGTAATCTTTATTTTCCATTAAATAACAATTGACAGATGATAAAGACTCAGCATGAAGGTTTCAGCAAGCTACAGAAGTTGTGGACCAGTCTGACCAAAAGAACTACAGCAGATATGACAAATGACTATGTCCTTATTACACATTCATTTGAAACACAAGTAATAAACTAACTAACAGAAGAATAGAGTTTTGAGCTGTAGATTCAGTTTTCCCATCATAAGCACAAACAACGCAACAAGAATTGGCTACAGCATAATCTCAAATACAACTGTATTTTTAGTTTTTCACCAACCAATTTTGGTGTAAGCTATAATAGTTATCAGGAAATTAAACTTGCAAAAATTACAATAAAAATCAAACATTGGTATTTGATTGTCCTCTTTGGCACTGCTAAATAAGCTAATTCATGCACAAATGAGCCTTTATTTGAAATGCAAATGGAAGCAAACCCACTTTTTGAGGTTGAATTTGCTGGCTTGAGCATGGTCCCAATTGGTAGAATCATCTATGGACAGATCAAACTCCACTTCTGTGCTTTGAGGTTTCACTCTAACCTAATAACCTCCTCGCATCGATCATCTAACTCGTATGGTCTCCAGCATGGTCTCAAAGGATACTTCATAACATTTAATGATTTTCTTTCACATAAATTCTTGCAAGATCAAAGCTGCAAAACTTGTTCTTTGAAGCTAAATTAAATTAAATTATTATATGATAGTAAAAAAAAACATTATAAGTATGTAATAGTGAACCATTTTTTATTTCAATACAACATGCTATAGGAGAACCATAAAATCTATTTGGTTGCAAAACAGTTTCTACTTTAATCTCAGATTTTGTGAAACTGCTTTTTATTTGACAGCGAAAGAGAATAATAACACTCATCACATGGACTAATTACATCCACTTACTCAGAGGACACCAACAAATAAGAAATTAAGTGTAATATTCACTAAACATAGATTGTCGGTTCATAACTCACTTATATTGGATGCACTGAAACTCATTTAATCTATATCTGTTTGAAATAATATAATTATGTCAGCTTGCCACTTGTTTACTTCTCAACAAGAATGAATGTAAATAAAATCTTTGTTTGAAAGTTATTTATTATTTTTTTACCTGTAAAATAGAAAAATCTTATGTATTTGAGTTGTAATTCTCTACTGAATTGGAAATGAATATTATTTTTACACTAAGCTTATGTACTTTTATTTGTTTTCTGAGCTTTCACAATTTTTTTTAAGCTTTCGAAACTATATTTTTCACCTCATATATATATATATATATATATATATATATATGATGAGCCAAACATCTTTTCCCAAATAAATAAACAGTGGAGCAATGATTGTGTTAATGATTGATGCAAGCTGCAGCACATGACTGTGATTGTGTGGACATGTCAAGTTGAAACTCAACAAAGTCTACCTTAAATTAACGATCTCACCGGTATAAATGAATTAACGATCTCACCATAATTGTTGAATTTTGGTTCTGAGCTCTTATACATTTATTTTGTTACATTAGCCTATTCTACTTCTATATTCCTTTTCAGGATATATATATTTCATACAACACTCTTAAATAAATAATGAAAATTTTCTATTTCAATTCCAAAATTTAAATAACAGCAGATTTAATTCCAAAATTTAATTAGCAGATTTAACTATTCCAAAATTTTTCTATTTCATACAACACTCATACCTACATATCTTCTTATGAGTTAATTATCAATGGGAGGAAAAAAAGTAATTCTGTACATTTCAAAGAAATTAAATCATATGTTTCAAAAGACAATCTACGGTTCAGTAGAAGAAGAAATATTGAGATTTAGTAATGTTAATAAGAAATTGGAGGTATTTAATAAAACATATTAATCTAGTTGATTAATGATTTTCCATTAAACCATTTATTACTTTGAATAACTCATCCAATAAGAAAGCCAAAGAAAACCGAAATACTAGACTTCCAGCCAACTAAGACTACAGCAATCATCAACCCAGAGCTGCAACTAGAACAGCAGCCACAAAACAAAACAACAGATTCAACAAAACAACATATCTCAACCATAAAATCAACCCCGCAAGAAAAATATAAGTAAAGAACAGGGGAGGGCAGCAAGAAGAAAACATTTCATTCAACCTAAAATTAGCCAAATATCCAGTCCTATATTCGTTCACCCAAAGAAGAGGCACAGATCCACCATAAGAGATAAAATCACTTAATAAAATATCTACCTATAACCGGCATTTGAAAATGAACGATGGGTGTAGAAATGAACGGCTTGGCATGAGGAGTCCGGTGGTGGTGTTCGTGTGGCTATCTACAACCGAAATTTTTCGATTTCACGAAGGAACCACTACTGTTCATCTTTCTCTCTCATCAGGTGAACAGTAGTGTGAATGCAGATCGCCTTTCGAAGAAGGACCGGAGAGAAGTATCTCTGTGATGTCTGCTGAAGCTTTAGCAGCTGTTGAAACCCTCCTGTCGATGGAAAAGATCCCATCGTTGTCTCCGCTAGAGATCAGTGAAGAACGGGGTAGAGATTTGGTTTGGCTTCTAAGAGAGGGAAAGCTACTGCTGAATTCTTTAATAGCATAATAAACCAAGCTGGTGCTGATTATGCTGGCAAGAAATTCTAACGTTGTACTATTAGTGGTAATAGCGTCTCCTTCACCGGATTGTTCTTTTCTCAGATCTCAGATAGTCGGAGTTTGCTTAACAGTAATCGATTTGTCAATCTGCTTTTACGAATTGCCATGGTTTAGTTTGAAATTGAAAAATGAAAGAACAGAAAAAATTGGATTATTTATACCTAGGGCAATAAGGCAATAAGGTAAAATTGAAAATAGCAACCAAATTTATTTCGGTTGCTAAAATAGCAACGGAGTAATATTTTCGTTGCAATTTTAGCAACTGAATATGAATTCCGTAGGTATTTTTGATCCCAAAGATTTTTCACATGCACCGCAAAATACCAACGAAATTCATTTTTTGTTGCCAAAATTGCAATCAAATTTAAATTTCGTTGCTATTTTAGCAATGAAAAATTAATTCCGTTGCTATTTTAGCAACGAAAAAATAAGTCCGTTGGTATTTTTAGACCCAAAGTTATTCCACCTCCTTGGCACCAAAAATACCAACCGAATTCAGTTTTCTTTGCAAAAATAGCAACGAAATTTAAATTCGGTTGCAATTTTAGCAATGGAAAAATTTTTTCGTTGCTATTTTTCATTTCAAAATTTATCCGTCAAATGTTGGCACCTTTTTAGCAACGATTTAAGGGTTCCGTTGCTAAATTTTGGCACTAATAATTTTCTCCACTTTTAGTAACGGAAAATAATCAAATATATTTCCGTTACTAAATCTGCAATGTTTAACCAAATTTAGCAACGAAATATATTTTTCATTGCTAAATAGCAATGAAATTAATTTTTCATTGCTAATTTAGCAACAGAATCAATTTCGTTGCTATTTTCAGATTTTTTTGTAGTGCATGAGAGCCGATATTTATTTGGTCCTGTGATGCCTTCATCCTCATTTATTTTGTGCTCCCAAGTCTTCTTCTCCTTCTTGTTTTGCTTCTCTCGTTTGCTATATTAGTGCTATACTCTTAGCAAGGTAAAATATTTACTTAGTAACAATTAGTTGTAATTATTTATATTTATATGAAAATATAAATTTTTTTATATATATATTTGTATTTATTTAATTATTTAAAAAGTGTTAATGCCAAATTTATTGTAAAATTATGAAAAATAGTATGTTGATATATTGATTTATTATGTTGATTTTGAAATGTAGATTTAATTTGTTATAAGTTTCATTGACTTGCTACTGATTATAGGAATATTTAAAATAATTTAATGTATATTGAATATTTATCATAGATATAAAATATTGATAATAGAAAATATTAATATTCACAACTAAATTTAGTAACATTTAAAATAATCATAAGAATTGTTAATTCAAAAATTTTATGTTTTTACATTTATAATTTGTTTGTTAGGAAGAAAAATAAGAATAGCATGTATTAAGAATTGTATATAAAGTCGTTATATATAGTTAATTGTTATTATAAAATTAAAGTTAATTAAATATTTTAATAATATATGTAGTTAATATTTTAATAATATATTATCATTTTTAATGTACAATGAAATTTAGAAGAAATTTTATATAGTTAAAATTATGTTAACGTATTTATAATTTATAATTTTATGTTAATTATATTTTACTTTGATATATTATGCCATTAAAAATATTGTTAATGTAATATAATTATTTAAATATTAAATAAAGTTGTATTGAACGTCAGTTTGTTGACATTTTGTAATTAAAATTTAATTTTATGTGATATTTATTTAGTTACATATTTATTAATTTTTTTGTTGCTATATTTAAATGCAGGATAAATAAAAATATGGAGCAGTTGTAAAATCAATATTTTATAAATTCAGAACCCCGCATAGATGATCTATTAAAATTAAAAGAAAAACATCACGCTAATGCAGTTTGGAATAACAATGTAATATTCTTGTTCTACTAATTATTTAACTGCATATTAGTTTACATATATTTGTGACGTTTAATTTATATGCATCAGGTGGCACGTAATGTATTATTTGCTCGGAGAGGTAGTGTAGAGTCCCATTATATGAACATTGATCGAAGAATTATACCGTATTTGAGAATGACTGGATTTTATGGAGTGTCTCAAATTGGGGTAATGCAAGTAAATGTGAATTTAATGACTGCCTTTATGGAAAGGTGGAGACCGGAGACTCACACTTTTTACCTCACAGTTGGTGAAACCACCATCACTTTGCAAGATATTTAAATACTTACTGGTTTACCAATTGAAAGGCATCCGGTGACGGGTAGTCTAGTATTTAATTGGTGAGCTGTCTGAAGCCAGTTTCTCGGATAAATCTCACCCGATGATGCTATAAAAGGAATATTTGTTAAAATGACTTGGTTGTCGATAACTTTTGATTTTCTTTCACCTAATGCTACTGATTATCAAATTCAATGCTATGTACGTGCATGGCTATTATGTTGCATTGGTGGGTTGTTGTTTTCAAGTCAATCTAACAATTTTATACATTTGATGTGGCTTTTCCTGTTAGAGGATTTAGATGAGGTGGGCAATTATAGTTGGGGTTCAGCTTGTTTAGCATGGCTGTATAGGGAGTTATGTCGCGGTACAAGGCCAGATGCTCATGGAATTGGTGGATATCAACAATTATTGCAGATGTGGGCATGGAAAAGATTGCCCCAGTTTCGTCCCCCATTTAGAGATGAAGTTATGCTGGATCAGAGGATGCCATATGATTATAGGTAAAATTAATATCTTGTATAATTTAAATAAATTAATTAATTTTAAAATGAATATATATATTTTTTAAATTCCATTTAATATTATGTTGAAGCAATGAATTATTTCATTTTAGGTGGCGATATCCTATTGATCGAACCAATAATAATAGAAAAGATGTGCATAGATTCTGAGTCGAGTTAGACACTCAACGTGCAGATCAAGTAATAATCTGATATTTTTAAAATATAATTATAATAAATAATGTATTTTTATATTGATTAAACCATTTTTACTTATTATTTATATTTCTTTAGTTTGATTGGGAACCATACGAGCATGTTATACAGCTTTTACCGTCATATTGTACAAATGGACAACAAATTTGGAGATCAATTGTGCCTTTGATATGTTTTAATATCATCGAGTGGCACCATCCAGATTGCTGTCTTCGTCAATTTGGCATGGATCAACACATACCTAGTCCACCATTAATTGATGATAGCTTACATTCAATTGAATTAAAAAGAAATCAGGACAATAATTGGGATATGAAATTTTCTAATTTCATATTCGAATGGAATAATCGACTACAAAGGGTTATTAGTGGTTCTATCCTCAGGGCTCCATTGCATATAATATCACAATACATGCAGTGGTATATACTAAGAACGAGACGGTGGATAACCCCTGAAGGAGTATCCTATGGAGCAGTAGTATGTGAGGCCAATTGAATTTTAAACTAATTTTATAATTATTTAGACTAAATGATTATATATTGATAATAATTTTTTTATTGTATGTAGGCTGATGGAACTGAACATCTTTATCATAGTGACATGGCATCATCGTCAATGTAGAGTGGTGATTTTCGATTGACATCGGGAGCTATTTTGGGAGCAGTTAGAGCATTTCAGAGAATAGCTCATGATTATCCACGTCAGCTTGTACCAGATCCAATACAAATTCGTCCTATATCTGTACCATATGTAGATTTTTGCCAATCAAGAAGGAGCATAAGAGGTATGGCAAAAAGAAGGAGGTTGGTGCCCTCAATTTTGCCTCCATCGGGGGTCAGCTAGGTCCCTCAGCCTATGTCATGGCCATATAATTATCAGGGGAGTTCCACTTCATTTGGTATGCATGAATTTAGTCAACATTCATTTTATGATACAGAACCAGGACCTTTAAGATTTAATGTTGATTTAAATGTTAGTGTATCCGAACAAGATCCTACAAGATATGCAGATGTACTGCAGTCGTACAATATACACGGAGGAATGGAAACTAATGTTGGGCGTGATGAATTTTTGGACCAACTCTTGGCCGATCCTAATGTCATGAAAAGTCAGATTTTTTCTGATCAACAGGTATTTGGCAGCGATTTCAATAATTCACAGCCTGATCTTACTGCGCAAAACCCTTATAGTCATTTTTGATAGTTTTCTAGTATGGTATTGTATAAATTATGAACTTTTATTATAAATAAATAAACCATTTCATTTCATAAGTACTAATTTAATATTTATATCAATTACATTTCTTTTACTCGATACAAGGTACATATAATAATGAAATTACTCATTTAATAATTATAACTTCTAGTGCCTTCATTTGATGATCTAGCTCGATTAAGACATATCTTTTTATTGTGTCCCGCATTACCACAAATACTGCAATGTGCAATGTGTCGAGATTCTCTTCGATCCATCTCATTCCTAATTCTTGTTGTTTTAGGTCAGCCCTTCTTTCTTTGTAAAGCCATATCAGTTATAATTTTTGGATCATAATATTCAGGCCAAGTTGCCTTGTGACCCATAGAATGGAATCTTCCTTCATGGCATTTTAGGACCTCGATAATGTTATAACACGAATCAGCAAATGTGTACATATCGATATGTTTATGCATGCATGCTGCAATTGCGTGAGAACATGGCATTTTTTTACCTTGAAATTTACCACACTCACATTCGCGCTTGTCAAGGTTCAATATGTAAGTGTCAATTTCTGCATTATCTGCATGTGTTCGCCCAACTATGACTCGAAATAATTTGTACTGATTGTCATAATCAACCACTGTATGTTCTCGCACCTTAAAAGCGCATTTGTTCATAACTTCAACACATTTCTGAGTGAACCAAATTCCTTGACCCATTTTCGTCATGTACAAACCCCTTATTTGATCATGAAATTTTACTAGTCGACCAAAAATGTGTTCGACTATAGCAGTGATGGGCATCATACGAACACCTTTCAAGGCACTATTGACACTCTTAGCTATATTTATTGTGGTATGTCCATATCGATAACCCCCATCTTCTGCTAAAGTTCATCGCTCTAAAGGTACCCTTATTGCCCAATTGTATGAGTCCTCATCCAGTTATTTTATCTCATCCATTTGCTTGTTGAATTTAAGCTTCTCATAGTTATTACCTGACAATGGAGTTAATTCACAATTACAAACAAATCACTATATCGAACTATAATAAATAATACGTACCAGCCTTGTAGAGTAAATTTTTAATTGTGGGCTTTATATGATGTGTGTTGTAATTGCTCACAAAGTGATGCAGACATATCCTGTGAAATGCAAGAGGTTCCTTCCAACCACTCCGTTCATCACGAAACACTGCCATGATTCCAGCATGTCGATCTGATATAACAGTTATACCAACACGTTAGGTGACATATTTTCGAATTAAATTCATGAACTAAGCCCAATTAGACTTATTCTCAGACTCAACGACTACAAATGCAATCGGGAATAACATGTTGTTGCCATCAACGAAGCTTGCTACTGGCAGTGTCTGCTGAAACTTTTTCGTCAAAAATGTTCCATCGATTAACATAATAGGCTTGCAGTGGTTCAAACCATCGATTGCAGGTTTAAAGCTCTAAAAAACCCTTTTAAAATGCTTCATATGAGGAATATGGGTGTCTTCAAGCACAAACTCATAAACTGATCAAGAATTGTAAAATTGTAAGGCATATAAAAAACCTGATAATTTCTCAAACGATTCAACATAATTTCCAAATATAGCCTCAAGTGCACACGTCTTCGCATACCACGCCTTGTAGTACGAAACCTCATAATGAAATTGTTCCTTAATAGCAGCAATAACCACATCAATTGGAAGGCTTGGAATTTTACTTACCATTCCCATGATGCTATTGCAAATAATCTGTGATCCCAATTGCTTGTGATCTTTTGAGAGGTTACAAGCCGAAAGGAAAGAATGTGGGCCCTCATACTTTGTTATTGTCCAAAATGGACATCTGTCTGTTATCGCTGCTCGTAACCTCCATTTGCATCCAATATCAGCATTTGCACACTTAACAACCCATAATTTTGTTTTAGCTTCAACGACTCTAAAATTGATATTTCGCGAGATTGAGTATCTTTTGACGCAAGACTTCACCTCATCTTTGCTGTTGAATACCAAACCTTTTGATAACTCTGATGTACCATCCCACGTACCAAACTGTCCACCATAATCTAATTCAACTTGTGATGCATCAAAATTAATAGCTGTATAGTGTTTTGACGGAAATGTAAAGCTAGCATTATTTTCTGATCCGCTAACTTGAACTGATGCTAGCGGACTGACATATTGCGTACCCGAAGATTCATTGCTAGCTTCGAAATCAGAGTCATCACTTTCGGCACTTAGGTTTGCTGTAACAGCCTCATCATCATCATTAAGTAAGACATAATCATTATTAACTGGACTATCGTGATAATAGTCATCGCCTGCCAAATCAATTGATGTTTCATTTATGATATCTGGACCATCTTGTCATCTTACTAACTGTCTGCTTTGACTAGGACCAACTAATTGTCGCTGATAGTTCTATTATGCAATTTGACCTCATGATTTTCTACCAAATATGGATTTGCTAAAAAAATCACCAACCATTCGACCGAATGACCTTTTAGGTTGACTAATCATTGCATCAGGGAACTCGTTAATTGATCTCTTTGGCTAATTCATACAAACATCGAGTTATTGTGTGACTGACCTCCTTGGCTGACTCATCCTAGCATCAGGAACATGGCTATATGATCGACGTAAATGACCTTGACCTGAGTTGTCATCTACATCTCTTATAAGCAAGTCACCATCGCGACGACTTACTGATTGTCTTAGCCGACTAGGGCAGGCTACTCCTTGGTGGCTAACTGATCGTCGTTGTTCACTTTGATCCATATTTCGTACTTTATCACCAATAAAATCACAATAATTGAATTGAGAAAAAATATCAATATCATGGCCACTAACCGGTTGTGTTGGTTGACTGGGGCCAGCATCATTTTCAAAGCATTGTTGTATAGCCTCAACTGTTACATTGCACAAGTTCTCATTTTTAACCGGATCAACCATTTCATACGTTGATATATAACCTCTTGTATCCATCTCGGTCACTTCAATACATAATTCCACTACATTATAATCATCGTATTCCCTTAATTTTTCATAAATAATGTCTACGTCATCATCATCAGATATATCTACTAACGTCCAACATAATGATCCTCGGTTGTACAGCGAACTCTTGTATATAATTCTTGAAATGATATGATTTATACCTAAACCCAACTTAACATGAATTTTATGTTTCAATTAAGGAAGAGTTGGCTTATTTCTAAACCTCAAAATCTTTGTAATTGCATTTGGATCCGATATGTTATATTGAAAGCCTGCAACTTCATAACTTATTTGTCCACCCGTGTGCAAATAAAAGTCCGTATATGCTGACATTTTTAAATTATATGTAATTGAAATAAATACAAACATTTATCTAACACGCTTTATTTTTTTTTTTAATTTTCTTTGCAAATTCATAATTTTTTAACATTTCTCTTTTCTTAAAATACACTTTATTATATTATAATTTATTATTTTTTTACTATATTATGACAAATTAATTTATTTTTTTAAAATTATAATAAATATCTAATAAGAAATAAAAATACATAAATAAATTAAAATTGAAATAATATCGTTTTAAAACTAACGTATTTATTTAAAATTATTATATTATTAATTTAAGAATATTCAACTACTACTTTTTTTATTATTTTTCATTTATATATAATAATGAGAAGCTGATAGGGTTTGTTCAATAAAAATTAGAGCTTAATGCGTCATTATTTTATTTATTATTCTTACTTATTTTTTAATTATATTATGACAAATTAATTTATTTTTAAGAAAATTATAATAAGTGTCTATTAAGAAATAAAAAATATATAATTACATTTAAATTTAAAAAAATACCTTTCCAAAAATCATCTATTAATATGCGTTATACTCATTCCATAATTTGATATTTGAATTAATATCTGCAAAACTAAAATAAATATAATTAATATTAACAAAAAAATATATTTACTTCAATAATATTATAAATATTAAACAATATTTTCTTACCAAATATTTTTCGACATCCTCTCTCTTAAAATATTATTTTCGCAAACTTCATTCATTTGAAACCCTCATCTCATAATTTTTTTCGACATTCTATCTCTTAACATATTATGTTCGTGCTTCATTCTTCGGCCAGAGAGGTATATATAGCGAGTGTCAAAGTTTTTTTCAACGTGGTTATCATGGCAGGTCTGAATTATTCTCCTAATGTCGTAGCCTGTCATTGCGATAATAGGCTAACAGATATTCTCCTATTCCTGTAATGACAGGCTACGGGAATAGAAAATGAACCCCACAATTTGATGCAGTCTCGTTTTATGCTATCGTTGTCTACCGTGCCATCCTATTTTCGTAGTATGTCATGGACCCCACAATTTGATGCTGTCTCGTTTTACGTTATTGTCGTCCACCATGCCATCCTATTTTCGTAGCCTCTCATTATGGGAATGGAATGGTCCACCCCATTTTTTCAATTTCTCACACACACACACCATCCGTTCAAATAATTTTTTCAAACAACCAATTTTTAAAAAAGCCCCTATTAAGATCTTAACTTAGCAAGTGTTTTTTTTTTATAAATTAACAAAAATATTTACTTTAAAGATAAATGCATCCTAAATTAATATATATTTTTTCATTAATGTATTATGATGATATACAAATCAACATAATTGTTTCTTTTATTTAAAAAGTTGTGGAAATAAAAGAAAATGGCATTATAATTCACATAAATCCAAGATATTTTAATAAATAAGAATGGAAAACATAAGCAATCTAATAAACTTGCCGGTTCATTACAAAACAATTAAATAAGGACATGTTAACTATATTGTACGGCAAATTAAAATAAAAAGTAGGTATATATTTGTGAAGCGGGGAGGGTATTTATTTTTCTTCATTTACTCCATATTGCAGATTTTTTTTACTATAATAATTAATTAATTTATACTTTAAAATACCCTTGTTTAATATTTTTACCAAATTTTAGTTAGATATTTATACTTCTTTACATGTACTTTTCTTTTAATAGGTAAACAGATAAAGTAACAAAAAAAAACCAAAATTCATAATTTAATTCCTAAATTTCAATATTTTTACATATTAAATTTTTATATTTTTAAAATTACACATTAAATTTTCAAAAATTTCAAAAAAAATACATTAAATTCAAAATAAATGGCACAAATGACAGTACAAATGATAGTATAATGCACGTTTTATTAAAATCACGTGTATTTTAATGAAACACTATTATTTTTAACATTCGTTTTTACTTAATATACTCTAATAAATAAGTTTAGGAATCCAATATATAATTTTATAAGTATATAAATTTAATATATAAATACATAAAATTTGAAAAATTTAATATATAATTTTAAAAATATAAAAAATTAAATATGTAAAAACTTTAAGATTTAAGAATTAAATTATGAATTTTTCCTAACAAAAACATATATAACTGTACTTAAAAAAAAGTTGTATATAATCGTGTAGTTCTAATTCTAATAATATTAATGACTTTTTCAAACAAAAAAATTAATATTAATGACAATTTTCTTAATCCATATCAAATCGGAAATTCCGATTTTCTGTTTGTCGGAGATAGAAGGAGTACGGCTTTTTCATATAATTACATACAGATTGAGGGGTAAAAACGTAATTGTATCAAGTAATTATTACTTGCATTGGGTGACAGTGGTGCAGGCTTCTATACAGACAAAATAAACGGACCATCAATGGGTCCCACGGTGGAACCCACATTTACGTTTATACCGAGAGTTACAATCTTCTGGTCTGCCTATCCAGTCCACGTGGAGCCAGAAGTTTCGGCCGTCTCTACAAAAGAAAGCTGAAAGGCCAATACAGTCATTTACTCAAGGTCATGAAAGTCACAAAATTAAAGATTTTCAAAAATCAAATTTTCAAAATATGATTAACACAGCCAAATCAAACAAGCATCCACGCCGTTCAAACATCTCATCCAACGGCATCTAACGGTCCCAAACAAAAAAGGAGGGAAATAACAATAGCCGTTTGATCTCACTGCCTTGCCCTATCTTTCCCCTATATAACCCCACATTTCTCTCCCAAAAATATCTGCACAGCATCTCAGCCCCGCTCCCTAATCCTCTTACTTGATCGAGCCTCACTCGGGCCCGATCGCCGAAATACTCTAACTCGACCGCCGGTCGCCCGTTACAATCGGTACGTTTTGCATTCTTAGATCTGATATGTTCATAGTTTGAATCGTGTTTGGATGCTAAGAAAATAGAGGAAATGAACTGAAATTTCCAGTGTTGAGTGCGTGTTTAGTAACTGTGCTGAGTATCACACGTGGTTTCTGTTTATGAGTTGAAGTTTGTTTTCCATTTCCTAGGCAGCCAAACAGGCTAGATCCGCTATTGATTGTTTCATACTTGAAGCTTTATTGATTGAAATTTTTTACTCCTCCTCATTGCCATATTTTTCTTCTTCGACTCTGTTAGAAGTTTAGTTCAAGAATTGTTTAGTAGTTCAGTGATCTTTTCTTTGGTTTCATTACTTTTCCTTTCCGAAATTCTGCAATTAAGTTAGAATTTTGTTCACAATTACTACATTTCTCTTCTTTTTATGCGTTTGGAGCCTAATTAGAGAAATGAAGTTCTGACATCACTTTGAATGTAATGTTTGTTTTCACAGAAACAAAAATGAGAGAAATCCTTCACGTTCAAGGTGGACAATGTGGAAACCAGATCGGATCTAAGTTCTGGGAGGTAGTTTGCGACGAGCATGGCATTGATCCCACCGGACGTTACGTTGGATCCTCTGAGCTGCAATTGGAGCGCGTGAATGTCTACTACAATGAGGCCTCCTGTGGACGATTTGTCCCTCGTGCTGTGCTTATGGATCTTGAGCCTGGTACCATGGACAGTGTGAGGACAGGTCCCTATGGTCAGATCTTCAGGCCTGATAATTTTGTGTTTGGTCAGTCTGGTGCGGGAAATAACTGGGCCAAAGGTCATTATACTGAGGGAGCTGAGCTTATTGATACGGTTCTGGATGTTGTGAGGAAGGAGGCTGAGAACTGTGATTGTCTTCAAGGTAATATTGACAGCGTTTAATTTCATTAATAACCATACTAAATGCTCTAATTAAGGAATGCTTTGGTTATTAACATCATATGCATATTTCTATAATTTCTGAATTTGAAGGAAATGAATGTGAAGTTTGTCATGGTAATTGAGCTTTGCTGGTTATTTGATTTGCCATTTGTTTGGTATTTGTTTGTAGGCTTTCAAGTTTGCCACTCACTCGGTGGTGGAACTGGTTCTGGAATGGGAACTCTCCTGATTTCTAAGATCAGGGAGGAGTACCCAGACAGAATGATGCTTACTTTCTCTGTGTTCCCATCGCCCAAGGTTTCAGATACTGTTGTTGAGCCATACAATGCTACCCTTTCTGTACATCAATTGGTTGAGAATGCTGACGAGTGCATGGTGCTGGACAATGAAGCCCTGTACGATATCTGTTTCAGGACTCTCAAGTTGACCACCCCGAGCTGTAAGTTTAGCTTAGAATTATGTTGCATCCAAAAACTTGATTCTAATTACTTTATGCTGTTGACGAGTTTTTCCAGTGGCATGATGTGTTGATACAAGGAACGTGATGATTTTTGTATTGAATTGATTCTTGATCTTGGTTTCCAGAATTGTTTAAGATATGCCTTAATTGCTATTGATGGAGCTTATGATGTTTCTCAAATGTGTATTTTAAGAGCCAGAAATTTGTGCTTAATTTATGTTAAATTTGTCATCTGACCATTGATTTTGGACATTAGGTTTGTCTCAATTTGCTATGCGTCTGGTATTTTATCAGCTCATGAAAACTGTGCGATACTTAAATGAGAATTTGCCTCCATGTTGCTTCATATGTATAAATGGTTGTCATTTAGAAGCACTATATTGATTTTTTCTTGGTGATTTTTCAACAGTTGGTGATCTGAACCATTTGATCTCTGCAACTATGAGTGGGGTGACTTGCTGCCTGAGGTTCCCCGGTCAGCTTAACTCTGATCTTAGGAAGCTTGCTGTGAATCTCATTCCCTTCCCTCGTCTCCACTTCTTCATGGTTGGATTTGCTCCGTTAACATCACGTGGCTCCCAGCAGTACCGTGCCCTCACAGTTCCAGAGCTTACACAGCAAATGTGGGATGCTAAGAACATGATGTGTGCTGCAGATCCCCGACACGGACGGTACCTGACAGCCTCAGCCATGTTCAGGGGTAAAATGAGCACAAAAGAAGTGGACGAACAGATGATCAACGTCCAAAACAAGAATTCCTCATATTTTGTAGAATGGATCCCCAACAATGTGAAGTCCAGTGTCTGTGATATTCCTCCTAAAGGACTTTCAATGGCATCAACTTTCATCGGTAACTCAACCTCAATCCAGGAGATGTTCAGGCGTGTGAGCGAGCAATTCACAGCTATGTTCAGGAGAAAGGCTTTCTTGCATTGGTACACCGGTGAAGGAATGGACGAAATGGAGTTCACTGAGGCCGAGAGTAACATGAACGACCTGGTCTCCGAATATCAGCAATACCAGGATGCCACTGCTGAAGACGAGCTGGATTACGAGGAAGAAGAGGAGGAAGGAATCGAGATGTAATGAAGTGTCTTTTGCAGCATATGATACCAAAGAATATATGTGGTTTCGGTTAAAGCATGTGCACCTATTGTTAGAAGCTAAAATATAGTAGTTCATTTGGTGTTTTGATAATGGCTTTGCTCTCATTTCCATTCGCCTCTCATAAACATATAATTGAAGTTTCTTAATGTCATTGCAGCCTATCATAGTAAATTCTGCTCCTGTCTGAATAATTAATTAATTCATGTTTGGTTTGTTGGTGAGCTTACTCCTGTTGTGAGTTATTAATGAAAAATAGATGTTGGGGACAAACGTCTACTGTCGAAAAAAGACATTCAATCCAACAGATACTATGAGACTGAATGCTATGGTTGATTTTAACGTTGGAATGTGAAATCAAATAATTTCAGTTTTCTTTTAATTTAAGAAGTCTATCTCTTTATTAAAAAAAATCAAATAATTCAGAATAAAGATTGCATAAATAGAATTTGGTTTGGTGAACAGGTGGTTTGATAGTTGTCAAGCTCAGGCCAGCTGATATGAAAAAAAACCAAAGCAGAAAGTGTCGGTTTTCTATGGACGGTAATCTGATATATGGAAAAGAGCTGGAAAAGGAAAAAATCATATAAAAAGGAAATCAAAGTTTGTTGGGTGGTCAATTTTCCAGATATTGTCTTCATTTTGCAAAATATATGTTATAGTTTTTATTTTCGGATTAATATATAAATTTCTACTAAACTATTATAATTTATCAAATTTTTTTTCTGAATCAATTGTATGTTCAATTATCCTTTGAACTTGTTGAAAATATCATATTACTTTCTTATAAGATACTTGTCAGTTCATAATTGACGTGTGAAAAATATGTACTAAATAGTAATAAAAAGATATTTTGACATTTTTAACAAGTTTTAAGGGGGTAATTTAATATTTTTAATATTGTAGGATTTATTTTTTATATTTTAAACAAGTTCGAGTGGCTAATCTAATATTTTTAATAAATTTATTGGAATAATCTAACATATAATTAATTTATGAAAAAAATCTGATAAACGATTAGAATTATCCCTTTATTTTTTGTTGGCTATTGGTTAAGATTTTTTGGAAAAATAATATATATATATATATTTTATTTAATGATGTGTATTTCATACTTCCTCCATTATATTTTAAAAAATTATATTTTTTCATTTTTTTTTCATTTTAAATGTTATTTTTGAAATTTAAACAATAAATTTAGACGTATATTTGTATTTATTATACATTTTATTAAATATTTTTATAGTATCACTTTCTATTTTTAATTAAAATTTAACTAAATTCTTACAAATATAAAAGCATATTTTGCAAAATTAAACAATTTTTGAGATATTGTCTTCATTTTGCAAAATGTATGCAGGCTGTTGGTTAAGAGTTTTTGGAAAAATAATATATATTTTTATTTAATAATCTGTATTTAATATATTATATGCATTTAATGTACCGAATTATCTTCTTTTTATTTTCTCTCTCTTTTTATTTTTATTTTTTTTTAATAACAGACCATCTATTATTCCAAAGTAGAAAGGGAGAGAGGGATGACAATTCGTCCGATAAATGGTGATTCAATTTTAATGAGACGGATTTTGGTAATTGTTTAAATGGATTGATATTATTATATAGATTTAGATATAAATTATTGGGTGCTCGTTATTTGATCTTATTTATAAATTTGACTACTAATATATTAAAAATAAAATTTATTCTTATATCAATAGAAATTTATATTATTTAATATAAATATTGTAAAATTATTATATATATTTATCTTAGCGTATCATATAATTATATTATATTAAATTGAATTAAAATTTGTTTTTAATATTATAATTCTATTTGTAATGAATTTGGATACGTGTACGTACTTACAGTGCAATTGGGATTCTAATTGGGATAGAGTAACAAAATGGAAAAAGAAATACTTGATTCATTTTTTTTATTAGTCACTTTTATTGTTTTTACTAGATTTAAAAAATAATAAATGGACTTAAATTTAGTATTAAATTACGTAATTAAAATTAAATTATCAAATCTGATTAGTTGTGATTTTATTAAAAAAAAACAAATTAAAAAAATAAATTAAATTATATTGAAAATCTAAAAGTTACAGATAAATAGAATTTAAATTTTAATAAAAAATGATAGATAAAAAAAACGGAGGAAGTAGATGGAAGTAAGGAAATTTGGTACCAGGTTCTCTTTTTTTCCCTGGAGCTTGGTTAAGCTTAGAAACACTGTCCAACTTATGTTGTTGCTGATTTCGAGCCTTCAACCGAAATTTTCGTGGCAGAGAGGGTTACAAACAGGCAATGTGAAGTTTCGTATGTGCAGGAAACAGTACTTTGTTGAGGAGCTTAACAGGGTCGAAAATTGTAAAGACGAGATACAATTGATTTTGCATAGACGCCCTTATTGATTTCAAGAATTTTCAGAGCAAGTGCTCAACCATAAGTAAAATGCAATGGACCATTTCCTCCTCATCTTCAAAACATAAGATTCTCCATCCACGAGTTCCAAGACATTCACAGACAACGAATGTTATTAAAATCCGATCACTTTGATCGCAAATTATCAGCTGATCCGATCGGTTCAATATATAAAAATCGAATTGACTAAAAACCGGAAGCAACCGGTATAAAATCGGGATGAAACCAGAAAAAACCGGATAAAGCATAATAAACCGGTTTGAATTTGAAAAAATCAAAATTTATCCAAAATATCCATACAATATTATTTTTTGCTAGAAAAAAATAAAATATAAGTTTAAATACAAAATAATTAAAATTTAAACAGTTTTGGTGAATTTTTTATGAATAAAATAAAATAAAAATTATAATTTATATTTGATGAATTTCTTTAAAAATTTATAATTTTTTACTATATTTATCTTAAATTTTTCTTATAAATGATGAGTGAATTGAAAATATTATTTTATCAATGTTATTAACATTGGACCGGACAAAGAATCGAAGAGCTAAATGTTTGATAATAAATTTATTTTTCTAAACTATTTTAAATTTTTTTATATAGTAATATTTTCATAATATTTATATAAAATTTAAAAAATAATATTATTTTTTTTAAATTCGATTAAATCCTAATGAATTGATCGAATCATAAATCCTTGAGCTCTCCGGTTATTTGTCCAATCTGATTTTGATAACATTGCAGGTAACAATAAGCAAATGCTTCTCTTACATCAACAATCAAACCATCATAGCACATCACTATAGCAACTTTATTTTTAAAATTTCCTCATCAGACACTAAATCTATAACTTTTAACATTGTGCTGACCGCCGGTTCAAACCCAACTTTCCAGCTATCAACACGTGCCATACTATTCCATGCACATACTCACCCAAAATGCTTCTATTTTACTGAATTTCAAAGTTTGTTTCATAATTCTATTTTGTTTCTTAAATTATTTTTAGAGGGAATAAATCTTTTCTGAAATGACTTTAAAATAAGAATCCACAGTACAATTTAATTTCAACGATTACAAAAGTATTTTAACACATTTCTTAATAATTATAAAGCATTTTTGCTAAAAAAAAAAGACAACTCAAAGATTAAATAGAACTCCAAATCAATATGTTAAAATTTTTTAAAAGTTGAATTAGATCTGATCATATGCATAGCGTATTGTAGGGAGTGTTATTAAAACCGGACAGGACCGGCCAGTTGGATCGGTTTAACTGCAAACTGCTATCTCATCCGGTTGGTTCAATGTATAAAAATCGAAATGGCTAAAACTATAGGAACCGGTGTGAATCGGCCAAAATCCGAATAAAACCGGCCTGAAATCGGATAAAATCAGCCCTTTTTATTAAAAAAAAAATCAATGCAAAATTTCATCTCTATTTTTTTTCAATCAACTATATATTATTTGGAAATTTAAACTTTCGTGGCACTAAAGAGCTTTAATCAATTTAACAACACGCGATTTTAAATTTCATCTGTAAATTAATATTTTCACTAATTTTATAACTTATAACTTGATGATCCAAACATTGAGGAAATATTATAATTTTTTTAAAAGACTTTTCTCAACTTATTTTAGCACTTAAAATTACTTAATTTATATTTGTTCTAATTTCATTCAAGTTGCACCTAAATTCAAACCAAATTAACCTGCCCTATTGAGATTTTCCTCAATGTTTAGCGCTGCAATATTATGGAATTCATTTTTGTATTTCTAAACTTTAATATTTTTCCATATTAAATTATTATACTTTTAAAAACTCACATTAAATATTTATAATTTTCGAATCACTAATATTAAATTCAATTTAAATAAAATTAACGGAATTGAAATGCATAGTTTATTAATATTGCATAATATCAATTGAAAATGACCGTAAAACCAATCAAAATATAAACATTTAAACAAAAAATAACCCATAATCATTTGCATGTCGGTAACGATCGTATCTTTTTAATTTTTTTTATATTTTAATAAATTTTATAGTTGTTATAAATTGACATCAAGCGAGATTAATGAATTATATATTTTAATTTCACAGGTCATACGTAAATTAAATTTATATAAATAATTTGAAAAATACATAGACTTAACATAGAAAAATGTTAAAAGTTATACACCTACAGTGGATCTCCATCTCTCTCTCTCTCTCTCTCTCTCTCTCTCTCTCTCTCTCTCTCTCTCTCTCTATATATATATATATATATATATATCACACATAAAAAGTACCATTCCCATGCCCTTTATCACTCAGAGTACGAAGAAGTAAAGCAAAAGAAAATCAAGTGTGAGTTGAAAGAAACCAAAAACAATGAAACGGAGAACACAGTATCCCATGTTTATCCCTTTCAGCAGTCTTGTTGTTGTTCTTGTTCTTGCGATTGGTGTGGAAGCATACAAGAACTACACAGTGGGAGATTCATTGGGTTGGTATGATAGTACTGAAAAACCTAATCTCCATTATCAGAAATGGGCTGATTCCAAAAACTTCTCTTTGGGTGATTTTCTCTGTAAGTTCTCTTCTTCTTTCATGGAGTTCTTATAATTTCATTAAAGCTGCTAAAGCTATATACATATTTTGAGGGAAAATGGTATGATGTTTTGATCTAAATATCATTGAATTGATTTTCAATTTGTTATTATAATCAAATGAATATTATAATTCAAACATATAATAATTAAAGGCCTCCACATATTTTTGATCTCTTATTCTTATTCTTATTTTCTTTTGAATGAATTGAATTTCTGGATAATTAATGAAGAAGTGATGGAGTTCACATATATATAACATGCTTTATCTACTTTTTCTTTAACTTACTTTTCTTTTTATCTTCAAGAAAATAGGATAAGTTATTTTTATTTTCTTTCTTATAGAATTTATTTAAAAAAAAAAAAAGAAAATCCTCCCAATTTCCAGAAATTGGCTGATTAAAATGGGAATACACAAGTTTGCATATATATTACTTAAAATTAGGGAAAATGTTTATATATAAATTAAGAGAGATTAAAATTATAATTACGTAAATTCTGTTAATGGTATTTTAACAATTTTTTTTTCCCTTTGATCTAAGTATTTTAACTCATTTGAGGCAGGGAAATTAATTATTTTATCTGTTTATAGTTTGTCACTGCAAATGAAATCTAATTACAATACAAGTCATAGTGTTTGACATATTAAATTGAAATATTTTTATTAAATTATATTTTTATATTACTAAATCTCGTAAATCGTTTTTTAATTATGGGATGCTAAAACAAAGCGAAGAGGGTTGGAAACACTTAAAGTGAGGAGAGTCGGTGTCCTCACGTGGGACTTCAGCTTAGAGATAACATACCATGTGCTAAAGGGTGGAAAAATTCTATTTTTTTTATTTTATTTTTTAATTATTTAGAAGGCTAATGGTGCAAATTGCCATGTAAAGTTTGGTAAAAAAATATAATTTAATTTTTAAAGTTTAATTTTGTACAAAATTACTTTTAATATTTCAAAATTAAGGTAATTTAATTTTTAAAATGACGGTTGATACTAAAAAAATTAGTTACGTATCATTAAAAAATTAAACACATGTTATTTTACGAGTAAAATTATTTTAATTTTAAAATATTAAAAAATAATATTGTATTAAATTAAAATTTAAGAGTTGAATTGCATTTTTTACTAATTTTTAGTAGTGCATGCATCACTATTGCCCAGTTGATTACAATCGTAGATTAGATTGTTGATGAAAATAGTGGGGCTAAATTTAATATAATAGCTCAGTGCCCCTTCCCGCCTTCCCCTTTCTGAAGACGACAGAATACCAACTACTCTCTTTCTACCTGTCATATTATGATTGGCTTTGTCGGTATAAAGAATAAGAAAATACAAATTTCCGTACTTAATTTAATATTTAATAATAATTCATAGTTTCTCCTCCTTCATATTTGTACGCAACTGAATTGTTGGGATGTCTAATTCTCATGGAATTACATTGACTTTTCTGCCATTGTTTTAGTGTTATATTTATGTAATATTTTGTGTTAATGCAGTATTTAAACACCAATAACAATCACTCAGTGGTACAAACCTACAATCTCACGGTATACCAGCAGTGTGACTACGATAGTGCAGAAGGAAATGATACGGTACAATGGTCAAATTTAGATCCATCAAACACAGCTACACAAGTTGTCACAGTTGCTGTTCCTCTCTTAAAACAAGGGACTACGTATTTTTCTCCAGTGATTATGATGGCGACCAATGCAAAAATGGCCAACATTTCAAGATCAATGTCACTCACGGCAAAGGTTTGCCCGAAAGTTTGAAAAGTCCGGACGAGCAGGCGCCGGCACCTAATGCTCCTGACGTCTCTGGCGCTGATGTAGTGCGGAAACCTTTGTGCCAGCCTCTTTTGATCATCCAAAGGATGTAAGCGATGATGATAAGAAGATTCAGGGTCTATTTCATTATACTTGAACTCCTTAGACAAAAAAATCAATGGGATTTTGGTTTTGTTTGGGATTAGTTGTTTGTATTTTTGAGGTGTAGATGTAGTTGGGGGGTGATATTTATATTCTTTTATTTGTATTTTCTTGTGATATCTTTGTATTTTTAGAAATTATCATTTGATTGCACTACAGGGTATTTATACATCTATGCTATCTTTGGTTACATACTAGATACGGAGATTATTTTCTTTTCTTTTGTCGTTCTGACTATCTAGCTATCTGTGTGTGATACAATATGTAGATGCACATGGTGCACGTGCACGTATATTTGTACTGTCCGATCGAATGTATATGGCTAGATGTGCACACACCACATGCTTATGCGCACCAACTACTACTGATCTACACACACACAGAGTAAAGCAAGAGGACCAAATGCAGAAGATAAAAGTATCAGGGACCAAACAATAAAGAAAGCAAACAGCTAGGGCCAAATAATGCATTTTGACATCTAACTGTTTTATTCCATGGAATTTTGGTAAGACTTCAAATTAAGATCCAGTTACATTGCCATGACAGCAAATTATTAGCCTATAAAAACTTCTAAACATCTTCCAATAGCAAAATAAACTCAAATTTATTCCCTTTTTTTTTAGAATAAAGTGGAATTTCATTAAGCACAAAACTAGGAACACAGTGGGAAACAAACAGTTAAGCTAGAATAATGCAGAGCGGCCCTGGCACAAATATAGAGGGAGTAAATGCGAAACAATTACCGGGTGGACTTTCAACAGAGTTTCTAATATTAAGAGCAACTTTGTCATCAGATGATCAGAGCTCATTCTGGATGCTGTCTTCACCTTGATATGAGTTGGCAACTACACTTTCCAATGGAATAGCATCATATGAAGCCTACTAGCTTGATCATTGCAGACAACTGCATAAATAAATAGTAGAAACAGTCTGATCATTAGAACATCCGTTTTGTTTCCAAATAATATCCTATTATCTTTTATAGAACACTTAAAAATCCACAAAATAATTGTCATGGGAAAGAGATATACCGTGTCCCAATCCTAACACAATCTCTAGCAAACTAAGAACCCTTCAAAGCTTACTATAGAATATGCAAACAAAGATCGCATGCATTATCAAACTTTGAACCTAAATCACAATAAATCAGGTATTAGATAATTTTAGTAGTTACTCCATGCAAGCATTGAATACTTTAATAATTTCTCAATAGTTACATTCTGCAGAACCAAACATATTTAGTTAGGCACTGGATATTTTCAATTTGAATTACATCAGTTAACGTTATGATAACATACAAAATGGCACCAAAAAGGATCAAAATATAAGGTCAGAAGATATCACCAACAAGGTAACGAATCCCTAGGCTAATTACAATTATGATGAAGAAAAGTAGATGGTTCTAGTGAAATACCAGCAGCAGTAGAAAACATTTTGCAGTACAATATGAGCATTCATCCTCCCTTAGTTAAGGTTAAGTGATGGGCCAATAGCTCAGCTCTTGACCAATTGTTGACCAACTGGGGAACAATAGAAAAAATACAGTGATTGAATGATATGCATAAATCTCTCCTTCCAATAGCTGTCAAGAAACTTGGGTAGATAACCTTACACCAAATCACAAGGGAGTAATGCAAACCACCATTCTCAGCAGCTAGGTAGAATTAGCTTGTAGAATCGTTAAGCTGGTGATCTCCAGAAGAATATGAAAACCAAGCTCTTCACTATCTACGTTTCCGTTTAAAATCATTTGGACCAGCCAAATTTGGAATAGATTCATTCATCTCTTTCAAAAGGGTCATAGCTAGGTCCACCATCCCCATTTTTTTGGATCTATCGATTAGTGATTTGTATATGTAAATTGATGGACGTATCTGATTTTCTTTCATCTCATTGAAAAGTCTCAATGATACCTCAATGTTCCCTGTTTTCCCAAAGTTCTGAATTAGAGCCGTATATGTAAGCAAGTCAGGTTTAATTCCATTTTCACCCATTTCCTTCATGTATACCAAACACAAGTCCAACCTCCCAGCCTTCTGCAACTGGTTTAATAATGTATTATAAGAAATGAAATCAGGGACAATTCCTGCTGTTTTCATGGATGAAAACTCATGGAGCATTTCATTAACCCGACCCGCTCGACCTAAAAGATCCAAAACTGTATTGTAGGTGAATAAATCAGGCTTCAAATTCAAATTCTTCATGTGATCAAATATTAGAAGAGCTTTGTCAAACTGCCTACACTCACCAAAGGCAAGGATGATTCTATTCATGACTACCATACTCCTTGGAAATGTCAGCTCTGAAACTTCTTTCACAAGTCTCAGTAGCAGAACATGATCATTTGTGTTCATAAAACCCTTGGCAAGATTAAGATAAGAACTTGAAGGCAAAGAATCACAAGACATTATTAAATCCTTGAAAACCTGAGACACAATTTCAGCCTTATTTACTTCACCTGCTGTTGCCATAACAAGATTATAAGCATTATGACCAGGAAAGATGCTTTTATCCTGTAATGATTGCAGCAATCTAGCAGCAACAGAATGATTCCCCAAATTACAAAGTTTATCAAGATAAATAGCACAGATTTCTTCACTGGACCTTGGAGCATTTTCAATGGCAGCAAGAATCTTATTCAAGTTCTCTTCTGCAACCTCATCTTCATCTTGAGATGCCTGGGTAGCAATTAATTTATAATTGATAATAACTTCTGTTAAGCCCCGGACAAATGGTGACATCCAAGAGGAACCAACTGGGATGGATATTATACAATTCTGTATTAGAGGCATAATCATCAATCATTTTCTATTAAAGAAAAAACACAACAAACACAATCTCGGTTTTCTCGAGTCCCAAATTAAAAGAAATCCAAAAAATTAAGAATAAAACAAAAAGGTAAAAGTCAATACCTTACTGGGAAAAACTCGAATTCTCTGAGGAGCAAAAAGAAGCTTAGAGAAAAATAAGGTTCTCCCAAGGATGCCAACCAAAATCCTCATTTTTATTGTAGAACCTAGTAAGATGATATCATTATGATCTCATATTTACAATTTATGGTTTAAGAATCTAGAATAATAGAGGAAAAATAAGAAACAAAACTCTAGACCCCCCCCCCCCCCCCCCCCCCACCCCACCAAAAACAAGGAATTCCATTAACATTTTCAAGCATAGCTATAATCAAATAAGCAGCACTAATAGCACAAAATGGGTTTTTAGGTTTTTTCTTTTAACAAAAAAAAAAATGCACAACTCTTTCAATAAATACATGTAAAAAAGAAAAAAAAAACAACCAGTATAACAGCAACTTTAATCTAATCATAAGAGATTAAGAGCTCTTTCAGTAAGTAAAGGAAAACAAGAAATATGTAACCAGGCAGTAGTATTCCATTAACATTTTCAAGCATAACCATAATCAAAGAACTCCATTAACATTTACAAGCATAACCATAATCAAACAAGTCATAAGCAGCTCTAATAGCAATAAATTTGTTACTGGGTTTTTCTTTTTCCAGAAGAAAAAAATGCACAATCTCATTCAATAAGCACATTCAAAAGAAAATTACAAGTGTTACAGCACTATAACAATAAGTAGCAGAACCAGCTAAACTAAATAATGTATAATGAAGCTCGGTTACATGGTGGAGAGAGAGGGATTAATTTTATGTACCTTGACTTCGATTCAGTTGCTGTAGCTTCACTTCGCCGGAACCGTCAAGACTCCGGCTCAACGCTGATGATACTGGAGACCGCAAATGACAATGAGAACGAGAGAAGTGAGAGGGCAGAGAAAAATTCGCAATCCCTCAAACGCTCGAACCCGAATAAGTATTGTTTGGTTCGACGTTAGGATCCATATAGTAAATGGGTCAAGTTCTAAAATATGGGTCCTTACTCCTCCATTTTCGGTTTTGGGCTGATAAGCCAAGTTGGGCTTATAAGTTATAACCATGTCCTAAAATCAGAGCTTTCTTTCACTTTCTTCTCAAGTTCTCAGTACACAGAGATCTTTCATCACTCTGTCAAAGGATAGGAGATGGCTGCGGTGGATTCAAACCCTGCAAGTTGGGAAGAAATTGAACGTTCTGAGAGGTAATTCTCCTATTTCAAGTTGTGTAGCGATGAATTATATATAGAAATTGGATAATTTGTTGAAAGTATAAATTTTTCAAGCGGAGCACCAGTTCTATGAAACTCAGATCATTGCTGAAAGGGGAAATTTGAGAATAAATGGATGTTTTATCTTATTCATTACATTGAGACCAACCTGATTTCAGTCTGCTTGATTATACTTTCAGTTACCTTGTTGCCTCTATGTATGAGGAGGCTGCAACATTAGCTTCCTCAGTTTTAAAGAGAATATGCCATGATAATGTAGCCAGTCAAGGCACAGAGGAAATTGAGTTGAATGATATGAAGGTATCAGCTGGTATGGTGTTGGTTCAGTCCTTGAACCAACTTGGGAGGTATAATATTTCTATAGTTTCTTCTTGCTTTGTCAATTATTATATAATTTGTGTCCAACACTTAAAATCCGGATCTTGGGCTCATGACAATTAAAGGCACATGTTCATGTCTTTCATGATTCTCCTGCATAGGACCTTCCCTTCCTTTTTCTTGGTTGGACAATTAACAGTTTATATTATCCTTATGGTGTTAAGTATGAGAATTTTGATTATTTTTGTTGCAGTTGGGAATATAATTAATGGGAATTTGGGTGTTCCTTTCTACAAGTCTAACTTATTTAGTTAAGAATTGTTGTCGACTTATCCTTGATAACAATTTCAATCACCTTTTGATGTTTATCTCAATTTTGCTTGCGATGATTGGTTTTTCACTGGCTTGATTGATCCATGGAATATAAGCAATATATGTCTGCTTCCCTAATGTGTTGTTTCTCTTTTATATGACTGCCTTAATTTCTGTAGATTGGCCTCAGAAGTTCATCTGAGGTCTTGGCTGAGAATGCAAGTTTGGAGCCACTACAAAATATTGTCTTGTCAGAGATGTTGGTAAAAGAACATCTACTACTATTCATCCCTTGTCTACACATATGTGACCTTTTCTCACCTTCTCTTCAGGAACATTCCTTTCTATTTGCAAATAAAAAGTAAAAAAGTTTTGCTTTGTAAATCCTGCTTAAGTTTGACATGCTTCTTATTTGTGTTCATGATATACATGTGCAATAAAGCAAATGTGATTGATGATGATGGTGTTGATTGAGATACAATTTAAAAGAAGGAGCTTATAAATGGCTGTTGAACAATTTATGGCGACCAAAATAATCTCATTCTTTTAGCATTGGTCTGGAATCCATTTTTTCCGCAAGCTACTGTTTCACAGTTTTCTTCTTACAATGTCATAAATGTTGGACTTGGTTGTTGTGCAGAAACAAGTCCATGCTGAATGCTAAATGGTTCTCTTAAATTATGATAACTTGTCATAATATTTTGGTTTTGTGCAGGGCATCGGACATTCTTAAGGAGCTCAAAGTACTGTTTATTTCTGCTGCTGCTGTCCCAGTTCAAGTTCTCCATACTGGGTATGTTACCTGTTCAAAAATGTGTGAACTAAATCTCAATCTGTGTTCTTGTGCCTGATAGTGACTTATGTACAATTTTGCCAAAATTAACCATCTCAATTTTTTATTTCAAGATGCTTATAATTAGGTAACCTTGATGCATTTTAGTGTAAAAGAATGCATACTTTGGCCCCATTCGACTGTCACTGGCTGATTATGTTGATAATCAAATCAAGACTAAACAAGGTGAAATGTAACCTTCAGGATATATTAGTTTTTTTTTTTTGCTGAAGATGTTTGCTTGTTCTTCTTGTTGAGGCCACAATTTTCTTTTTTTCTTCTTCTTCCTCAGTTGTGGTGCTCTAAATATCGTTTATATGTTTCTGACCTTTGTATTTGATGATCTTTCTTATATGAAGAAGGATCTTTGTTTTTATGAGGGATGCATTTTGCTTTGTGGCCTCATAATCTTATTGTACATGGTCTTTTGTTGTTAGTACCAAATTGACTAGTTTAGTAGAGCAGCTGTGTTAGAAGTCTTAATTGCAAATGCTAGTGAAGAGGTGCTTGCTAGACATGCGCTGATTGTAAACACATGTAATTAGCACTTTTTTAGATGATTGAATCTAAATCATTAGTGGTATATGTCATGCAAATATCTCCGAAAACAGATATATATGTAACAATGTGAGTGTAAATTTGGGATCATATTTGTCAGGGCATGCTTTCAGATATCAGAAGGTTCACCTTTGGGTGCTAGAGAGTTTCTCGAGGAGTTCCTAAACGAGTGGCATTTTGTGGAGGAGAAACACTGTGTTCGTATTGGTGGGCAAGTTAATGGCAATATTCAACAAAGATGTGAAGATGGGAAATGTTTGGGAATTGATGAGTATATGGAGGTTGTTGAAATCTATGCTGTGACACTTCTTGGCTCTGCTTTGAAAGATTTGGACCTTGCAATTGCTTGGGTCGAGAAAGCTGTATTACCTGAGGAAAGACGACAGGTACACTCCTTGAATGATTTCCATAGACAAGCACACTTGTATAATGTCCTTGAGTGATTTCCATACAGAAGCACACTTGTATTAACATGTACCATATATTTTATGTCTTCTGCTAGGAGCTTTTGAGAAAATTATACTCGTTGTACTCTGTCAAAGCCTCCAATTCATCAGAATGTTTCTCAGGCCAGCAAGGAAATAAGCATGAACCGCGTGGTTTATCATCAAAAGAACTTGATGTTTCCCAGGGGTCATCAAAAGTTCTAAAAACCAATTTTCTACCTAATGGGGAAAATAATACGAAACAGGCAATTTTGAAACTGTCCAAACGCACAGAGCCATGTTTTTGGTGGTTCCGTTCTATTAATTTGAAGTTTGGTAATGTGCGATTGGTAATAACCAATGGGAAGATTTTGCTTGGATGCTTGATGTTTCTTCTCTACTATGTCCTCCGAAGGAAACGAGCTTCTTTAAAAGGGTAAGACGTCTTATTTCTGCTACTTATATCATGCTTCCTTTTCTAGTTGATTTGGAATATATTTAAAATGTTGGTAGCCGATTTGTTCAGTTAAAGGGTTTAATTGAAATTTAGGTGATAGGTTAGAAAGATATTTGTCGGTCAAAGCAAACTTATTTAATCATGAATCGATTATTTTTCAAATGAATGTCATATATTTTCAGGATAATTAGGAGACAAGCTTTGTCCATAAAGAAAGCATTGGTAGATTTTTGGCAGCTCTCATTTTCATACCAAGTGAACCCTCTTGCTGCTGTCCAACCTATTTCTGCTGCAACACCAGGAGGCCGGTGACTGATTACGGGCATAGAATGAGTGGTTTAGCTTTTTTTTTTTTTATACTTATCCTTTCATGGATACCTTCCTTTACTACACTTTTTCACTGTCACTGTAGAGCCAAAAAACTTCATTTGCATTTATTGGAATGAAATTGAGCAGCTTCATATGTGAGGGTGTGCATTCAGTCCGTTCGGACTAAAAACTGAATAAACCGAACTTTCGGTCCGTTCGGACTAAAACTGAATAAACCAAACTTAACATTTCCTAAAACGGATTAATAGTCATTGCCTTTTGAGCAATTAATCACTTAGCAGATACAATTTTTAGCTATTGATATATGCAAAAGTTTTATAGTAATTCATTATCTCTTGAATTTTTACCCTGCATACAAGTTTTGCAATTTTTAGGATTTTCACTTTTTTTTTTGAATATTTTTTTATTCAGCAATTATTAACAGTTGAATTTTTACTCAATAACTCGTTGGATTAATTCTATTCCTATGCTAAATTTCCTAATTCCAAGAATCATAAGCAACCCTAATATTGTAAATTTTAATTTAATCAAATACAACTAACATAACATCATTCAGAGCAGTCCAAGACTGAAAAATCTAGGAGAATCTAAGAGGAGAGGAAAGGGAGGAGAGATTTTTTTTTTCTATTTATTTAAAAAATAAAATTGAATTGAAGAGACATGTGGTTTTTTTATTTATTTAAAAAATATAAATTACACAATAAAATTGAATTGAAGAGTAAAATCGCACTATAGAATTAAATTTAGCAACAGTAAAAAAAATTAAGAATAAAATCACTCATTTTCATGGTTCGGGGGTAAAATACATTTTTGTCCAAAAAATATTAATAAAATCAACTTTTTTTTTTCAATAATTCCGGAGCGAAATTACACTTTTGCCCAAAAAAATATTACTTAAGCATGTACCGAGTTTTATTACTGGGCCACACATCCTAGATCCAAAGTCAGGTTTCTGCAAATTCGCTAGGGTTTTTTTCTTATTTTTCAATGCTCACTTAGCCGCCCCTTGATTCGCCAACACAATGATCCGTCAAACCCTAACTGCTCCTTCTAGGAGATCTGTTGCTTGTACTATAAGATTTGTTGCTTTTGCTGCTTCCTTCATTTATTCAACTCCCGCTTCTTCTGAAGGTATGCTTTCTCTGTTTATCAACATATGTTCATATCCTACTTCTAATTCAAAAACATTTTACAAATTCAAAATCCTATTTTAGCCGCTAATATCATTTCCGTTAGCAACGTGAAAAGGGTTTCTGATTGATTTTAATGGTTGTTGGAAATGATTTTGAGGAGGGGTTACAGGCCTGATAATTTAGCGGTAGTGATTTTGAGGAGAGGTTATAGTCTTCCTCGTACCCTGTTTGCCATTCAGATCCTCGTTCAGATCCTGAGTTATAGCGAGAGGGTCCTTTTCATTTGGGTTGCACGGACAGTCTGTCTATGACCCGAAAGGTTAATAGCCAGATAGTGTGACTTTCAATTCTTCATTGAGGGATTTTATAACTTTAAAATACAAATTTTTATTAAGTGTTAAAAAGAGAATTAAGTGTCAAGAAGAGATGTATAATAATTTGTTAGAGCTTTTTCATCAAATGAAGACTGGCCAAAAACCAAGAAATTGAAGATGTATCTGCAGATGTGGTAGCATTCATAAGTGATAAGGGGTGGAAACTTTTTGTCTCTGTGGCAACAGATGGACTTGCCAACCTGATGTTGTTAGCTAAGCTATGAGATTTAATGAAGAGCAAAGGTGTTTGACCTGGTATTTACAGATAGAACAACCTTGTTAAGTGGTCTTTTACAAAATGGCAAGGTCAGGGGTGCATGAAAGCTAATTGGCGGGATGGAGCTTCATTGCACCGAACTCAGATTAATATCAATATACAATTTGCCATGACGGTCTGTGCAAGAATGGTTGTGTTTCAGAAGCATGCATGTCTGAAGGTTCATTTCTGGATACAAGCTATCAAAGTTATCATAGAAAAGAAATATTATGTTATTGCTTTCTTAACTTAGGAAAATTGTGTACTTTTCTGTGCATTATACACAGACTTGTGTCATTAAAAGAAACAGTCAGTTACTTTTCTCTGCATTTTTTCTTTTGAGATTATGGCTACGTCCAACTCTTCTGTAATATGATTTCTCCATTGAATAAAGTCCTGCTTCTGGATGTTGAGTTTTATGTGCTGTAATGAAAAAGCTTCCCCAATTATCCCTTTTGGCCATTAATAGAACTGTTGAAAATATCTGATTAAAATTTAAATCCAAGTAAGCATCATTGAAATATTCATCCTTTATTTCTCTTCAACAATCTCATGACCCAAACCTGTATGAGAGCTGATAGCCAGCTTAATGCTATTGCAGCTTTTCCGAGATGGTAACAGCTTATATCTGTCACAATTCTTATCATAAGATAAAGAAAAAAAAAGATTTTTTGATATTCTTGATCTTTGCCTCTGTCACGCAAGTTAAAAGAAATTGTTCTGTTCACATCCTTTCTGTACTGCCAGTTTTTCAGTTCCTTTCTCAGCCTGGTATTTGCTTGTGTTTTTTTCAAATTTTTTGTGTTGTATTTGCATTTCAATTGTTTTGCTTCCATTAGTAGGTTGCTGTTGATGCCACCGGAAAGCATATCATGTCAGGTAAGCTCTATGATCGTGTTATATTATTCTGCTGCTTTTGACATTTACATGAGTCCAATGGAAACTAAAAATTAGTTTGTGTTTTCTTTTGACCTTGGCAATGATCCTGGAATTCCTTTACTGGATATTTGGCTTAGTAGTTGAAAAATGATTCAAAATTGTTCAAAAATTTGGTATTATTTTATTGCATATTTTTAGGTCTTTTTAAATTCAAGTTTTGAATTAGCTTGTTAGCTATTATATAGGAGTAATTTATGTTATTTATCTTGGTCAAAATAAGTATTAGATTTGTTGCTGATTTCTTTAATTTTTTGTAGTGATTATGCCTTTAAATAGGCATTTTCGTTGATTGGATAATGGTGAAGTAAACCCTTGAAAATCTATCTTGTATTAAATTATTTTTTGCTCCTTTTTTCTTTATCTCATCTATTAAAAAAACCAACATGGTATCAGAGCATGGTTTGATCATGGGTTTGTAAAAAAAAATTGAGAGAAAACAAGTAAGTATCCATAGTATAATGGCCTCAAACACTTGTCCTTTAACTTCACCTCCCATTTTCACAAGAGAAAATTATCAATTATGGGCTGTGAAAATGCAAACATATTTACAGTCATTTGATCTATGGGATGTGGTTGAAAATGACAGTGAAGTTCCACCATTGCCAGCTCATTCAACTTCAGCTCAAATCAAGAGTCACAATGAAGAAAAAGTTAAGCGGTTCAAAGCAAAGACGTGTCTCTACTCTTCGGTTTTTGAAGTAATTTTCACAAATATCATGGCATGCGAGACTCCAAAAGAGGTATGGAATTTGTTAAGAAATGAGTATTTAGGCAATGACAAAACAAAATTTATGCAGATTTTGAATCTTAAAAGAGAATTTATGATTCAAACGATGAAGTTATCTGAAGGAATTAAAGAGTATGTTAACAAACTCATGACAATTGTCAACAAAATCAGATTGTTTGGTGAAGAATTTCCAGATGATAGAATTATTGAAAAAACTTTCGTGAGTTTGCCTGAAAAGTTTGAGTCGAAAATTTCTTCACTTGAAGATTCAAAAGACCTTTAAAAAATAACAGTTGCAGAATTAATTAATGCATTACAAGCTATGGAGCAAAGAATAGCAATTAGAGATGAGAAGCCAACGGAGGGAGCTTTCATTGCCAAAACAACACACAAGATTTCATCGGCATTTCAAAAAGAAAAATTTTCATCATGCTGTTTGTGCAAGAAAAATAGCCATGATGAAAAGGATTGTTGGTACAAAGGTAAAATACAATGTTTCGATTGTAAGAAATTTGGCCATATTAAAAAATTTTGCAGGTTAGAAAATGATCAAGCGAATTTGGCACAAGAGGAAGAATCTATTTTTTGAGAGTTGGAGACAGATGCTTAAAAAAAAAGGCAGAAAATTGATAACAGAGTGCATCAAAAATTAAAATTTGATGAGAGAGTGCATCAAAAATTAAAGTTTGATGAGAGAGTGCATCAAAATTGAAGATTGATGAGAGAGTGCATCAAGAATTAAGGACAAAGAGCTTCAAGAAAAATATTAAATGTTTATGATTTTGAATCAAGAGGAAATGTTGAAAAATGATTCAAAATTGTTCAAAAATTTGGTATTATTTTATTGCATATTTTAAGGTCTTTTTAAATTCAAGTTTTGAATTAGCTTGTTAGCTATTTTATAGGAGTAATTTATGTTATTTATCTTGGTCAAAATAAGTATCAGATTTGTTGCTGATTTCTTTCATTTTCTGTAGTGATTAAGCCTTTAAATAGGCATTTTCGTTGATTGAATAATGATAAAGTAAACCCTTGAAAATCTATCTTGTATTAAATTATTTTATGCTCCTTTTTTCTTTTTCTCATCTATTAAAAAAACCAACAGTTGTATACTTGTTCCTTTTGACTGCAATTCTTTTTGTTGTAACATTAACCTGAGGAATGAATCTCCATGGCCTTATAGATAGAGGGCTGATTGGACTTGAGTGAGTTATCCAATGAGTTTTTGGTTTCCAAGCCAATGATCATTCTTAAAGAAGAAAGCGTTGAATTGAGGAAAATAGTTATTTATTTATCATTTCCCTGAGGTAATTCTATACTTCAACATATGTCCTTCCGTTTGTGATATGATCAATCCTATCGTCATAGGATTTTTCAAGTGTTTTCGTCAATTTAAGGATTTGAAGAAGGGATGGCATGCAAACGAGACAGTCCTACTTGAAGTTCTGGTTTATAATATCCTCTGGTTTTATATTTACACTCATCATGGATATTTCATGAGTAGTTACGTTTTGATTTATAATTTAGCTTGTTTTCTGAATCTCTGTTGCTGCTGCTCGAAGGTGAGGCAGCTTTTGCAATTCGTTCAGCATGATAATAAATTCAAGTCTAAAAAGGTGAAATGGAACTTGCAGGATATCATAGTTTCATTTGTTAAAAGATGTTTGCTTGTTCCTGTTGTTGAGTCCACAATTTTTTTCTCCTCTTTTGTTATGGTGAACACGGATAAAGACAGAGAACTATAAACCCAATAATAATCTGCCTGTTGAATTAAAATAAGCGAGTGAGTCACAGATAGGAAAGTAGCTGCACCTATAATTTCACAAATCTGACTCCAGTTTGCACCCGGAAATTAAGGTCTTGGAGAGTCTCTCCAAATTGAACTTCTACTGAAATTTCTTTTACCATGATGCTAACATAATATGACAAGAAATGCTTAGATTGAGAGTGTTTGATCTCTTTGATGAGCGTATATGAAATGGAAATCTGTTGGTATTATAAAAGTCTGATTTGAGACATAAGTACATAACTATGTTATGCAAATGCCTCGTAAAACAGTTTTGCACGAGGACGAGTGCAGATTTTGTATTCAGACATCAGAAGTGAAGTCTTGTGTTGAAATTCTTACATCTTGCAAATTCTTGAACAGTATTGATAACTACAGAAAATATAATTTCCAATGCCCAATTAGCATGGTCCAACAATACTTGAAAAAGCCCAAGAAACAAAGCATAAGCTGAAAGATAACGCTGGAAGTGTGATGTCCGATTGGACTGATGGGACAGCTCGTCCCATCAGTCCATTGACACAAGCAAGCACCCCCACTCTCCATCTATCTCTTGTCACATCGCCGTTCGCCTACTCTGACTATTGATTGTCACCCTCTAAGGTACTCAAGTACCCCTCCAAAGATCTCCTATAAGTAGCCAAAACATAATGGCATTAGGTATAGAATATCTGTGACTCTCCCTCTAAGCACTCTTTCTCAAAAGGCTACTGACTTAAGATTCGGAGTGCTAAAACTCGGTTCCGATCGGGTGCTCCCTTTTCTTGCAGGTTTAACCTGATTGTCCGACCGGCCAAGTGGTCCGCCTGCTCTCTTTAGGTAACTTATTCGATGTTGTGGCCGCTGGCTCTTCTCCCTGCAGGATAAAGTTATTTTTAGCTTTATCATTTGGTGCTTTCGTTGAGAGTCATGGTATATTCAAGATTTTACAAACATGCAGCTCCCAGAAGAGCATGGTCACCATAATCGGGACAGATCTGAACCTTCGAGGGAAGAAGAAAGGTCTCTCGGATCACCAGTTGAAGACAGCCTCCTCTTGAGTCTCGACGATACCGTCGCATGGCAGCAAGGTAGCACCCCCTTCCTAGTAACTGGCATACGCACCATGCCGGGCCTCCCCACCGAGAGCAGGGCCCAAACCCTGAAACGAGAAAGCACACCAGAAACCTTAGAAGGCGAACAAGAAATGGACTTGATGGCGGAAGATCTAGGAAGAAGAAGGTCAAAAAATGTGCACCCATGTCAATGGCATGTCGGTGCCATAAATATGATCACTGGGGGCGCATTCCATGAAATAGATCTCATCAATCTAACAAAGGGCAAAGGCGTTTATACTGGCCAGACACCCAAACGGCTAACCCCAATCACCATATCCGACGATGATACGCAAGATGTGCTGTTACTTCACGAGGACGCCCTCGTCATCAAGGCACGAGTCAACAGCTTCGACAAGAGAAGGGTATGGGTGAACAATGGAAGCGCGATAAACGCATTTACTCCACGAGCTTATGAAACCATGAGTCCTTCGAGCGGAGAACATAAATCAAACGCCTTACTGTTCGTAAGACTCGGTGGTACTGCCATTCCAGAAACAGGGTCAGTCGAGTTCCTGGTCGAACCTGGCCAGAAGGCTCCAGTCTATGCCTATAAGGTAACTTTCATAACTATTATTATGACTCTCGCCCATAGCGCCTTTTTTGGCAGGTCCTTGCTCTGTCAAACTAGAGCTACCATCAACGTACGACACATGCCAATGAAGATCCCAATTAAAGAAGGAATCGTTATTCCAAAGGGAGATCAAAAGGCACCAAGAGAAGTATATGCGCTCGTAATTGAGCACCAAGAGAAAGCCATGATGGTAGGACGGACCGTATCGGACATCCGACACGGCTTAATGGGAGATTCACTAGGCTTCCATTCAAGCTTTGGCGACTCGTTGGGTATTCTCTGTCCAAGCGACAGAATACGCCACCTTACTCAACCCTAATATAAGGATCTGGCTTGCATATCGATCCGACAGATACCAGACGCAACAAGAGAGGAAGGGAAAGGCGCTTACGCCATTCCTATGTTTAAAGAAAGCTTGCATCAACTTTGATACTTTTGCAGAACTAGGCCCCTTGAGGGGACGGATATTACTAGAAGACCGGCATACTCAAGAAGCACCATGTATAATCATGTATCATATTCACCTTCAATAAGGAATATTTTCTCCGCTTTCTCCATTTGATTCACTTTTCTTCGTCTTTAAAAAGGTACGTTTTCTTCTATCTATTAGGATTAAATGTATGTTTGCAGGATATCTATTCGGCCCATTCAACGAAATACCCTACTCCTAATCTGAATAAACTCGATAAGAATGTAATAATGACCACTTGTCAAATTCAATGTCTATTTTGAGGCAAAAGCATAATTGTTCGTTCTTGTGTTATTCGTCGGGCTTGATGATTCATCCCAAGCACACGAAATCGCCAACTCTCCAATGTACGAAATCGCGAACTCTCCAAAGTACGAAATCGCCAATTCTCCAAAATGAGTTTAAAGGCCATGAGCCTTCTCCATTAAGAAAACCACCATAAAGCCGATCAATGAAGGGTGATCTACCACTGAGTTGCTAAAATACTCAGTTGGGAGCGAGAATGGAGTTTTATCTCCCACCATAAGATCAAAAAAGATCATTCGACCTCTTTAATAGCCGATCGACTGAAATGACAATCAAAAATCAGCAAAATTATCTATTACGTTCGACGTAATAATTTTAAGCAATAATTCATGATCGACTCACAAATTTGATCCGATCGGATTAAACACTCTCAAGGAGTTGCGACTCGTAAGTAACTGGGAAAGCGTACCCGCATTCAGGAAGTACTCTCCTTATTTAAATCTATGTGTTCTCCATTCTTAAGTCCCCAAAATCTCCGTGATTGATCACTATTATTCTCCATTAACAATTTTCTATGATAGATTATGTCTGAATTAAAATTGCAGCATGAAGATAAAACAAAAAGCTTATTTTGACGTGCTAAATTTTTGCACATATAAGGATTTCTTCATAAAAACACCATTAATACAAAAAAGGAGGAGAACGATCAAATATCTATGTCTACGATCTTCACAATTATAGGAGGTACATTTATATCGACCACAGGTCGTGAAGACTCTGGAACATCTGCAAGAACAGGGTCTGCGGGCGCCGAAATAATTGCACTAGGACCGATCGCCTCTGATTCAGGATCACGGGGATTTTCCTCTTCACTATTGCTAGAAGGGGGATCGGGCAAATTCCCTGGGTCCTCCATCCAGCTAAGATCAGCTTCAGGAAAGCGTTGCTCGGCTGCATAAATCAACCGAGTTAATAACCGCCCCTGTGCCTCTCCTAGTTGGTCCATCAGCTCTTCTTTTTGGGTAGCAAGATCGTCCTCGAGCTTCTTACCCAACAATATTTCTTTTTCAGCCAAGAGGGTTTTTAGTGATTCGTGTTCACCCTGCAGAAGTTCATGCTCTTCTCTGACCTTTGAGCAATCGGCAAACAGCCGCACGCACTCCTCCCTTGCTCTGGTCGCCTCCTCTACGAATTTCTTCATTAAAGCATTCTCGGCAGTAAGGCAGGCTACATCCCCCTTAAGGTGATCAACCTCCCTCTGTCGAGCCCGTATGTCCTGGGTAAGACGAGCGGCCTCTTCCTTCAGCCTCTCGAGCTCCGATCGGACGCGAGAGGACTCCCTTCTGGCATCTTCGTACTTATCCTCCGCCTCTCTTCTCACCCGCTCGAAATCTTTGAATTTTGCTTTGCAGAGGTTAGCCATGTCGTGTAAGCGCAAACCCCTTTTTATTAACTAAAGAAAAAAGGGGAGGGGGGAGTAGAAGGTTCGGTCAGTTGAAAAAATAAGAGATTAATAAATATTATTAAAAGTGAAGATACGATAAAAATACCTTCAGACTTTGTCGCTAAAAAAGGCCGTACTCTTGGGATAATGCGTCAGGTTTCCCCATTGCCTTGAAGTCACCCTCTTGAAGCATGCCTCGGCATAAATAATTCGATACGGCCTTGTCATCGATAGACCAGCCGGGGCCAAATCGGCTTTTCAAAACCTCTCATAACGAGGAGGCCCGGTCTTCGACGATTCTCGCGACTACATCTTGGCCACCTCCTTTATTTCTGGCAGCGACTCTTGTATCTACTGCAGCTATCAACTCGTCAACCTTCTTCCTGGCCGCATCTTGAATTCTCCTTTGGGCGCCTTCGCCCATCTCGATCGCGTCCGATCGAACTGACTTTCCTCGCTCAAAAGCTATTCGCTCCCTCTCAGAGTCAGGATCATCCTTGGAAAGTAAGCATGCGGGGAATGGCTCGCGGGCAACGGACGGTCGGAAGAGGACCCTAGGGGAATTTGAGAAGGGCAGGCAACAATAGTTGCACCATCTCCAGGCACATCAACGGGAGCAGGAGTAGAAGCTTGAACCTCCAAAGAAGGTACGAGTTTTCTCCTTTTAGCTTTCTTCTCTTGGCGGCACGATCAGCTTCAATTCTCGCCTTAGCCCGATCGGCCAGCTGCTTGGCAACATCATCTCCTTTAGCCATCACGACGACAGATGTATTATGAAGACAAAAGATAAGTACTTCTCCAGTTAATATGTTTCATAAATTTGAAATACATGATTATATATGTGAGTATATGCCCCTCCTATGCTTTTACTACAATGATCCCGCTCTACACACACCAACAAAAATGTTGAGATTCAGGCTAAGTAACCAGAACGCCCACAAGCGGGCCGATCGACCACTCAACCTTCCAAGCCTTCCTCAAGATTTTTTAAAAACGGTGGCACAATGAATTGTTCCCCACTTGTTCGGATGAAACTAATTGATGGATCACTCGCTTACCGATCACTAGGCAAGGGCAATTTAGTAATTTCTAGAAATGGCAACCCCAAAAGTGTCTAAGGAAAATCTCACCTCAATGCCCAAGTTTCATAAATGACTAGTGAGCCACTCATCATTCTCACAACTAAAAGCTAAAACCATCACAAAGGCTCCTACGAGACGATTATTTTGGAAAAGATAAATCTTAACCAATGTCTCTCTTACAAAGAGGAAAGAACGAAGAAGAGGAAGAAAAGAAAAGAATCAAAGACCAGTATCGGTTACTCACCCGAGCACTCTTACAAAATTTTTGAAATTGCTGAAAGAACAAAGTCCAAATTAATGAGACAGCATAATCCACGGAGGAAATTCGGCAGAGCTTCACTGAGAATCACAAAAAAGTAAGAAAAACTGTCATAAAGATGTCTATTTATCAGCAAAACGATTCTAGAATGCTCCAACGGCTATTCGTTGGATGGTCGCCACGTGTCTCCAATTTACTGATGGCGATCACAGAGAGCGAAGTGCCACCCCGAACATACGCATCGTCAATAAATGCATAACGGCCGTCCAATAAAATATATATATACAAGATGCGGCTTATCAAATTCAAAAGGCCGTTTAAAGCTCCCGCCAAAATTTGGGAATTCGCTCGTTCGGACTCTTCGAAGGGGAGACAAGTGATAACTACAGAAAATATAATTTTCAAGGCCCAATTAGCATGGCCCAACAATACTTGGGAAAGCCCAAGAAACAAAGCGTAAGCTGAAAGATAACGCTGAAAGTGTGATGTCCGATCGGATTGATGGGACAGCTCGTCCCATCAGTCCACTGACACAAGCAAGTACCCCCACTCTCCATCTATCTCTTGTCACATTGCCGTTCGCCTACTCTGACTATTGGTTGTCACCCTCTAAGGTACTCAAGTATCCCTCCAAAGATCTCCTATAAGTAGCCAAAACACAATAGTGCCAGATATGAAATATCTGTGACTCTCCCTCTAAGCACTCTTTCTCAAAAAGCTACTGACTTAAGTTTCGAAATGCTAAAGTCCGGTTCCGACCGGACGCTCCCTTTTCTTGTAGGTTTAATCTGACTGTCCGACTGGTCAAGTGGTCCGCCTGTTCTCTTTAGGTAACTTATTCGATGTTGTGGTTGCTGGTTCTTTTCCCAGCAGGATAAAGTTATTTTTAGCTTTATCAAGTATGTTTCCTGTACATGTTGATAAGACACTTTCAAGTTTCTCCGATTCTTTAGAAGTCTCGTGATCAGGTCATGCCTTTATTGGCTTCCAAGCACTTGCTTATCATTAGGAGCCAAGTTATTGTACATAAAGAAAGCATTGGTGGACTTTATTGGAATGAAAATCGTTACCCAAAAAATAAATATTTATTTATTTATTTATTTTTATGAAGAAGAAAAGAACACAAACAAAAAACTACATTGACACCAGCCTGGGGAATACCCAAAAATTTTTTTTATATCTATTGGAATAATATTCGGAACTAAATTTAATAATATCATACTTCAAAGCTATTGATATATGCAAAATAATTTCTTTGTTTAGCTTACAGATCTTCAACCTTCAATTTCCGCCCTGCTTAAAGATTTTGCAATATAGATAATTTTACAAACCTATGGAACGAGTTGAGCATATTTGGATGGGATCAATTTTAGATCTGGCCGTTGTGGATTCGAGTTGAATCTGATCAGGTTTCAGATCAAATTCTCTTTTTCAACTTTAAGTGAATTTTTAAATTTTTAAATTAATTGTTGATTTTATATTAATTGAGTTTTTGCAATAAGTAAAGCAATAAATATAACTTACTATATATATGCACACACATTAGTATGTACCTACATACTTATCTTCATGCATATATGTACACGCGTGTATATAAGCATGTATTATGAATAACTCAATTATGATGGCATATTATATTAACTTTTTTTTTAAAAAAAAATAGATCAAGTAATATATATATATATATATATATGTGTGTGTGTGTGTGTGTGTGTGTGTTTTTACGGGTTAATTACGTCCGTGGTCATTGAATTTTTTGATCTATAATCAAATGGTTGTAATAAAATAATTTGTAACACAAAAATCATCAAAATTTTATTTTGTTTCAATTAAAGTAAAAATAACCTAAAAATTAATTTTTTATATTATCGAAATAACAGTTAAGCACGCCACATATGATCATCATGTCATTTTAAGACCAATAACTTTTATAAGTTGAACCACATGATGAAAAAAGTTTCACGTTATCATGTAAATATGAAAAAATGACGTATACAGAAAACAAAAAAATTCAAGTAATTAATCATAATCTATTTATAAAGTTAATTGATATTAAAATGACATATCAATTATATGTGATCTGCTTAATTGTTACTTTTATGATATAAAAAATTAATTTTTGAATTATTTTTACTTTAATTGAAATAAAATAAAATTTCGATAATTTTTGTGTTATAAATTATTTTATTATTACATTTGATTACAAGTCGCAAAATTCGACAATTACGGATGTAATTAACTAATGTATTTACGGACTTCAAACCAAACTACTCCTCTAGGATCTGTTGCTTTTGCTGCTTCATTCATTTCTTATATATATATACATATATTTACGTACTTCAAACCAAACTCCTCCTCTAGGACATCTTGATTTCCTGAAAGTTAGGCGGAAAAAAAGTGATTCTTATGTGCCGACCGAATGTATTGTCAGTGTCTGCCTCCTAGTCGGATTTCTGTGTATATCCGATCTTGTACTTCTTCACAATTTTCAGAACGTCATCCTCTAGATTGAGATTGGGACCATCCCGTTCCTCGTCATTCTGATCTGAATTCGTTTGCTCGGCATCGCTTAATGCGGTCTGGATTTAACCTGCTTATCATTCTTATATCTAGAAGCTGCATCCTTTTCTCCAGTCCGCCAATTTGGCCATGTAGATCCCTTAAAAGTTCAAACTTCATATTCTCTATCGGGCCTTGAATGATCACATGGATAGCGTCCATGGTCACTGGGGTGTCACCTGTACGAGGGTTGATGTTAGTGATCGGATCAGCTATTATGAGTTATGAGTTGGTTGTTTACATTTACTACTTCGTTCCTTTTGGGTTTTCGATCAAGAGGTGAAGTGGCCGTTTTTTTATTCGACTTTCAACAAAAATATCAAATGATAAATTTGAATATCCTAAAATGTTAGTAACAGTCAAAATAATAAATTCAAATGTTTTGAAATGTTAAGAACGGTTAAATTAATAAATAAGGATGTTTCGATATGTTAAAAATGGTTGGATTAAAATGGATTGAATAGTTTGAACAGTAGAGTCAATTCCTTAACTCTCAAAAATAAAAGAAAATACCTTAAAGTTCGCTAAAGATGAATTTCATTCCGATGATTTAGTAAGTAAAAATATAAACAGTAAAGTATGCGATAATTCAAATACAAAAACACCATTGAGAAAAAAAAATCCTTTAAATCATTTCCCTATTTACAGGCTTTGGTTATTAGTTCACCATATCTTTAATTACAGTCAAGAATAACTAAAATTCTCGTTAAGATTGATAGTGGTCATTTTGAGGGTAGGATTGGCTAATGGGATTCGTTAGTGGAAGCCTTAAGTTTTGGGTCCATTATTTAATTTTTAAGAAATGTTACGTATCAAACAGTTTTCTTTTGTGGCATTCCCATCACCAAGATACTATATAGAGGTAAAAGATAACCAAAACAATCATTGCATGGAGCTCGCTCTTTCAAAAGAGAAGTATTACATTTATGATAGTCTACAAATAAGACAGATGGCTTAAAATAAGTGGACCGTGATATTTTATTTTATTTTATCTTATATAGTGAGGGAGGAAGGATTTTTTTTTTTGAAATTAAGAATCTATTATTTCAGATTTCAGGGCATGAGTAAAATTAATTCGTTCTTGCTCACCATGTTGATTATTTCTATCTGTTGATTGTTTTTTTTATTAGAGCGTTGTTGTTTTTGATTAAGTTAAAGCTTTGATTTTGAATTTGTTTTTTCTGTTGATTCTCATCTTAGTTATAATTCAACCGTTGTCTCTGATTTGGTTGTGTTTGGTGTTTAATTTTATGTTTATTTTATCTGATTTGACCGTGTTTAGTGGTTAATTTTGTTTATTTTCTCTACTTATTTCAGGTTTTGGGCATTTCTGTTTCTCTACTTCCCTTTTCAAATTCGGGTTAATATGATCGGGTTAGTTTGGTACTAGTTAATTGTAAATGGGTTATATTTGACTTGGTTCAATACCAAGCAAATTTGAATTTGAATTTGAATTATGCAAGCTAATGGCTAATTAAGATTTAGTTGGCAAATATTGCCAACTCACTTACCATATGTAAGTCGGCAGTAACCAACTTTCCCAATAGTATAAATATGGCCATTGGCCATATGATGCATATACGTGTACTTAGAGTTTAGAAAATTGTGAGGTGTGTGTAGGTGAGCTAAATAGAAATTGGGCGGTTAGCTTCAACAAGCTAATGCATAACGGGTTTTGGGTTGTGAGTGTTTTCCGTAACAAAAACGGACTTTAGAAATCTTCAAAAGATGGATTTTAGAATTTGGCAAGACTTTGTTCTTCTTTTTCTTTTGTTGGAGCCTCAACCACAGCCACTCAAGCAGCTGCTGCCGCCTCAATTCTTGAGCTCCGCTGCCACTGCCGCCTGCAGTTGAGAAGAAAGTAAGGTTGGTGTTTTTTCTATACACTGCTCTAACTACTGGATTTCTTTGGGTGCGTTGGGTGCATTTGTAAGGTAATTTTTCTGAGTTGTTCTGTCATATGTTTCAGTCCATCTTGTTTTTTCATTCTATTTTGATTTGTTTTGCTATGTTTTCTTAAACCAAAGCAGAGCAATCCAATTATATGATGTATGCATCTATTACTTAGAAATTCATTACTTAAAATTTTGGAGTTGTTGGGAATTGTAATGTAAGCTAATATGTAATTTGCTGAATTTGATCAGCGGTTGGTGTTCTTATGCCTTGCTTGTACATCTTCTCTAGCAGTTCGCTTGATTTGAATTTTCACTTGAATTCCCCATTTCCATATTTTCATCAGACTCCATTGAGAGCTGAATTGGAGTTTATGAAAGAGAGAGAAAAGAGGTTACTTTGATGGGCTGCTGCTGCTCAGGGTACTGTCACTTGTTTTTTTTTTTTTTATGTAGTTTTTGCTGGGCTGCTGCTAATGTGATGGGATTAGGCTGGGAGCTTATATTGTTTTTGTTTATTTGACTTTACTGTCCCTGGAAGCTTTTGGATTCATTGTATTTGTTCTTATTCAGTAATACTCATTAGCCTATCAAAAAGCTAATGATGTCAAGACGATTTGGCTCATTTTTGCCTTTAGTTACTGCAAAGTCTGTTAATTGCAGCTGGTTTATAGTAGGAACATAGGCAGGGTGCTTAGCTTTTTGGCTCATTTTTGTCTGGCTTTGTTATTTCTGCAGTAGAATATAGTCTCTGTTTGTTTTACCACATACGGATATCTTCATTTGCTTCATTGAACACTAGTATTTGTTTCATATGTTGTTTTAACTTGATTTATAATTACTGTTTGGTTTCTCCATAAAACTCTTTTCTTGGAAAAAGGTGCTTGTCTAAACTTGTCAAATCAAAAATCAAATTTGTTGATCTACCTGTACATTTGAAATTATACCTTTTGTTGTTAAAGAACTGGGACTGAAAATTATATGAAGGTCAATTAGTATCTAAGGTTCATAGGTGCTGTTTGAAATGTGTTAAGGAAACTTAATATTTGCTGCCTCCTAAAGTCTCATGTCCACCGGCGAGATTACCTTGCATCCCAGAAAACTCTTCTTGGGGATATCAATTTTATAGAAGCATGGTAATTATTCAATTGAATAAGGTTGTCTAAAATGATTAAATAGCAATCACCTCTATATCAACATAACATCGATCTCTAATTGGTAATTACTTTGTTATTTATTTTGAATTAACTGAATTAAGATATGGAATAGAATTTATATACATATGTACAGTATGTGATCAGCAAGGAAAAAGCAAAAAAGATGGGTCTACATGTATCTTCCTCCGAACAAAATTAATCTTGTCCAATTTACTGCGACACCATAGCAGTTGGTCCGCAGTAATTTTGGACACATTAAGGATACCTGCTACTAATTTCATATCTACTTGTGAGAAGAAATACAAAACTTGATCTGAACTATACTCTTCTTGCTGTTTTTGGAATTTCTTTATCATGCAGCTTCCACTTCTCAATATTTCTTTAAGCTTCTTCTCCTTCTGCATTTCATTCACAAACAATATTGTGATTTTCTTTTTTATTTGAACTGTTATTATTGTCACATATCTGAATGCATAATTATATTTTCTATTCAGTTTCCTTCCGAAGAATTGATGGCTTCGTGTTCATTATGTTTCCATATTTTCGAGTTTCTTTGAATATTGATATTCTATTACACCTTTTTTACTATTTATTTCTTTTTTTTTATATAAAATTTTAAAATCCGATTCAATGTGTCATTGCTTATTGCTGCCTTCTGTTTTCTGGAAAATTTATCCAAAATGCGTGTTTTAAGGCTCTGTATGTAAAATTGGTTATCGACAAGGCTGATAAATGAGTATATCTCTCCCATTTATTATCTCTTTGATCTGGGTTCTCTTTCGTATGATTTTTTTTTTTTTATCTTCGTCAATTTCTCGTGATTGCTTGAAGCTAAAAGCTTATTTGAGCTGGTTAGCAGCTTCAATTACAGGAAGTTATCCTGTTCTGTCTTGATTGACTCTAGTTGGCATTCAATACATCTTGTTTGGACAGTAAACTCAAATGTTCAATATAAAATTGATTCTTTCATGCAGGCCAGACATAACAATAAGTATTGGTTATCAATATCAAATTTGGCTATCAATATCCTGTTTGTTCTTTTTTGTTACATTATCCTGTATAAAATATAATTATGCATGTTTTGATATTTCTTTTCTGTTGCAGTATCCTGTATATTTTCTGTTCTGGACTGTAAATCTTATGAATTGGGTTGATTTCTTTTTCTTGGTTAAAGGCTCTGCGTCTGTATAGTTATATAATTAGCTCTGAAATTACATAATTAGCTTTGAAAATAGATAATAATTAGCTCTGAAATTACATAATTAGCTTTGAAAATAGATAACAATATCGTTACCTTTTTGCTTCTTTGTGAAATCACCTTCTTCGATTTGGGGATGAATGCATGATCAGTGATCTTTGTGATTTAGAGCAGTGGTGTCTGTTTAGCTGTAGGAGTTTTATTCATTGCAATGTTAAGTTAATGGAAGCCTTCTCTTTTTCCCTTCTTTTCTATTTTAAGCCTTTGAAAATGCTGTTATCCTGCCTTATTTTATGATGCATATTCATTAACTTTATTAATTTGTTTGAGAATTCCTGCTAATAGCACTGCATGAGCCGTGTGAATTGTTGCTTTTCAGAATTGTTATAACTCTTCTCCTTATGTTGATTGCTTGTCTTTTGTATTTATTTGATCAAGTTGGGATGCTGATATTTTATTTTCCATTTTTTGGTTTACTTATTTGTTTCTTTATTGAGGGGCGAATGGCATCAATTTAGTGAGAGACAATTTGTAAGTGTTGTGGCTAGCAAATTAATAATTTGATTATGAGCGGCTTATAATCTGCTGTAAATTAAGTATAAATTGAAAATAAAATAATAAATATATAAATGGAAAATAAAATAAGATTAATTTGTTAATGACATTGAGATGTTTTATTTAGATGGAAACCTTAGATCAAGAAGTGAATTTAAATGATAGCAACACCATTGAGGTTGAACATAATGTAGCAATTTGGTCTCCACAAATTGAAGATTATTTTATAACTTTAATGGTTGAAGAAGTGAACAATGAAAATCGAAAAACAACTATCCTCACTAAAAATGCATGGATATAAATAAAAAATCGTATGAAAAAAAAGATCAATGGAGAGTATAGTCCAATTTAATTGAAGAATAAGTTTAATAATTTCAGAAGTCGATGGAAACATTTCAATAATTTATTGAAAGAGATAAGAATTGAATATAATTCAATGATTGGTCAAGTTATTGCAAGTAATAATGTGGCAAAAATTGTCCAAGTTATATTTTTATATTAATGAATTTATTTATTAATTATTAGATGTAATTTATAATTAATATTATAATGGCAAGAAAATTTAGAAAAAAAGATTGTAAGGAATATGGAAAGTTATACATTATTTATGGTGATACAATTGCTATCGGAGTTTATTTTCATTCTTCTACTAAAATATTTTCTATTAGTGAATATGAAAACAATAATAAAGAATTTGATAGTTCTGATGAAGATGGAGAAAATATAAATAAAAAGAAAAGGTAAAAGAAAACAAGTGATGAAAGAAGTAAAAAAGAAAAGAGAACTATTTTAAAATGCAATGGCTCGAGTATTGATCAATCTTGGAGAAAGTTCAAAGAAAAAAGTTGAATTTTTGGAGAAGAAAATGAATTTAGAAACAACATTTACCTCGGTTGGTAATTTTGGAATACAATCAAGCTATGATAAAGAATTAATTCTTAAATGTCTTGAAGTATTGCAAAATCTTGGCGAGATAGATGAATTGTCTTTTGCAAAAGTTGTTAAATTTATTCACGATGATTCACTATGGAGAAATATTTTTAGTCATGTCGGAAGAAAGAAAAAAAGATTGGGTTTTGAATATTCAAATTTGATTTATTATTATTATTATTTTTTTTTGCATTTTTTGGTTTGTTATCTTTTGAGTTATACAAATTTTGTTATTTGATGTTGGATTTGTTTAATTGACATTGAAGATTTGGTTATTATTAGAAATAGTTGAAATATATATATTTTTTATTATACATAGATATTATTTTTAATGATTTTTTGAATTAATTATTTTTATTTTTGACAGAAATATGGATTTGGATGTTTTTTTTTTATTTTGATGAGGAAATCGAATAAATTTTGACGATCTTTGTGAACTACAAGTATTATTATATGTGCAATGATAAACCTAAATCTCAAAGAATTTTAAAATTGACAGGTCATGAATGGGTGGTTGGGGTATTAAATGGTTATCTAATGACATGCTATGATTTATTCTGAATGAATAAAAATATTTTTATTAGTTTATGTGAGGAGTTAAAAGGGATAATAACTTTGAAAATTTCTAATTTTTTAACAGTGTAAGAATAGGTGGCAATTTTTTTTCTCATCATTTGTCAAAATGATCGATAGACAGTTGTAGCATATCATTTTCAACATTTAACAGACACGATTTTTAAACATTTTCGAAATGTGTTATATTCTATTTGTTCAATTTCTAAGCATATGATTGTTCCTCCATCGTTTAATGAAATACCTTTAGAGATAAAAAAAAAAATTCAAAGTACTATTCATTTTTCAAGGTAATAAAAAATTTAAATCTTTATATATATATATATATATATATATATATATATATATATATATATATATATATATATATATATATATATATATATATATATATATATATATATATATATATATATATATATATATAATTACAGTTAGTATTGCTTATTAATTGTTACTTTTATGATAAAATTATATTGGGATATAGATGGTACACACATTTCAGCATGAATTGCAATCAGTTAACAAATTCCATATCGTAGGGGAAAAAAAAACAGTTTCTATACAGAATATCATGTGTGTTGGCTTATTTGATATGCTATTCACATTTGTCATGACTGGTTGGGAATAGGGATGAGCAAAAAAAATCGACAAAATGGTTAGCTGAAAAATCGATCCGAAACTAAATCGATTTTTAAGGTTAACCGAACCGAAAAAAATGGTTAAGGTTTTTAAAAATATAAATTTTCGATTTTCAGTTCGATTTCGATTTTAAAAAATCATCGATTTTGGTTAACCGATCGGTTTAATTTATTTTTTTAATATATATATATATATATATATATATATATATATATATATATATATATATATATATATATATATATATATATATATATATATATATATATATATATATATATATAAACTAACCCTATTTTTTACACCATTTGCCTCTCCTTAGTCCTCACTATAGCCGTCGCCCCTCTCCTTCACGTCGTGGCTCCAATCGTTTGTTCTTGAGCCAGCACGTCTTCTTGAAACAACGGCCATCGCAAACAGGTAATATTTAATTTCTTCTCTTAAACTAGTATTTTTGGTCGTTTTGTTCGTGATTCAAACCAGTATGTGTTAAATCTTATATTTTTCTTTTATCACTTTTTATATCTCTGTTTTTGTGTTTTGCTTGTTTGTTTGCAGAGAAAATTTGAGAATAAAAATATTTTTATTTTTGCTATACCTGAATTCCTCTTCCCTAATTTAGCATGATTTTTGAAAAATTAGTAGGGTCTGTAAGAGTGATGTGTAGGGGTCTGCTTCGTGTTTTGGGAAGTTGCAATACCACCTTTTGTTGTTTTACTTGTGAAGTTGTTGTTGTTGTTCATGCCCAGGAGATCTTATTTGATTGCACATACCTCTTCTTATTTGCTTTGTTTATCTTTAGGTTTCTTGGATTGTCTTGTTTTTGCTATTTTTTTGCTCTTTGGTCTCTTTCCCGCTCTGATGATTGCGAAGTATTGTTGAATTTGCTCATTGTTGGGTTGTTATAATTTTGTTTTACTGGTTTTGTTGCTCTCCCTATTCTAGTGCTTTATTTTTTTTGGGTTGGGTGGTGTTATAACTCCACAATCATTATTGATTTTACTTCATCCACCTGATAACTTCATAGCTTCAGCTTTAGATAGCTTAGCTGAAAATGCATTAAAGCTCTTTTTGTAGTTATACACCATCAATTTAATAGCATCTTCTTCATTGTTTATCATAAAACAAAGCCTATATGAGCCTGACCTTTATAGATTACATAGGGAGAGAGAGAGGAAGTGAACCTGCCTTGTCTTGATAGACCCGAGAATATCAATATGGTTTTGAACTGCAGAAACATGGTTAACAGGATCATCTCCAAGAAAAACAATGTAGAATTCCTGCTTATTTGAACAAGTGTTATTATGGTTACTACATGTTGGTATTGCCTTTGAAAATTAAGAATATGTAAAATATCTAATCCATCAACATATGACAGTGCCCTTATATTATTATCCATACACCATGCTTGTCTTAATGAAATATTTAAATGGTATACACCAAAATATATGGCATTGAACGAGACAATAAGCCGGTTATTTAATGCTATTTTAATGACTTAAAATGTACCATTGTCCATTAATAATCCCTTTTAATGCTCAACTAATTTATATTCATCAGAATTTTCTAATGTTACTGTTAAAAAGAACATAAAAGAAACTAATGACTTAAAATCGTGATTTGTTGCATTGTGATTGGCAAATTAATGTCCTTCATATTTACCTTTTTTTAATAGTGTGAAATGATAAGTCTTTTTTTTAGGATTGATTGCTGTAACTCTTAGATAAATTCTATCCATATTTTCAACAAATGTTGTTTTATATTTTTCCTTGTAAACTTTGTACTGCAACTTATAAAATTGATGTTATTTTTACTCTTTGAATTATGTGAAACATACAAACCATTAACTTCATGTCTTTGTTTTGTTTAGAATTTATGGAGAATTTATCAAGTACGGCTGAAAATTCTACAACCAACAATGGAAGTAAAGCTCCACAAGGACAACAGTAGCAAGAACATAGAACAAACGAAGATTGTACTCAATCGGTTCAAATAGAGACAGCAACTCAAGGAGGAAATTCAACAAAACCGCCACTTTCAAAATCGAAGAAGAGTGGTAAGTGAAAATCTTGGGTTTGGGATCATAATGTGGTTCAAGTTGATGACTAGCAAGTTAACTATGCAAAAACTTATGTGATTTGTATTTTTATTTGATGTTTAGATGTTGAATTTATTTGAACATTAAGTGTTCAGTTTGTAATTTCAATATTAAAGTAATTTGAATATTTTAACTTTATGTTCGTAGTTTGAACAATATGTTAAATTAAGTATATTATTCAATTTTTATTTTTAAGTATTTTGATAATTTAAATTTTTAATTGCATTTCATAATTGTAGTGGTTAACCGAAAAAATTAGTTAACCAGTCCAAAAAATCGAAACCGATGGACTGGTTAGCCGATTGCAATGGACTGATTAATGGTTAGTCTTTTGAAAAAATCGATGTATATGAATTGGTTAATTTTTTTGCTAATGGACTGGTTAATCGGTCCATGCTCATCCCTAGTCGGGGAAGCAACAACAAATGATTCAAGAATTTTCTTAGAATATATTTCTAATCTAACAAATAAATTTCCTATGCCTACACGAGATAAATATTATCTGGTTGATTTAGGTTATATTAATATGCCTGAATTTTTTAATCCATATCATGGAGAATGCTATTATTTACGTGATTATAGAGAATGATTAAATCCACAAGGTTCAAAAGAATTATTTAATTATATGTATTTTTCGTTACGTAATGTCATAGAATATTGTTTTGGAGTTTTGAAAGCATGTTTTTTCATCCTTAGAGACATGCTCCCCTATGACATGAAGCGGCAAAAATATATATCTCTTACATGTTGTATGATTCACAACTTTATTAGAATAAACAGAAGTATAGACTCTTTATTTGTAGAATATGCAAATGAAAATATTGTGTTTAAAGATGATCAATAAATTAACAAAGCTAGTACTTCAGAGTCACAGAAAACTATCGACATTAATGCAAGTCAATTTCGTCAAATGAATAGTATTCGAGATGGAATAGCGTAGGAGTTGTTGTTGAATTATAATAGTTGACATTTATATTGTTTTTTCCTTAAAAAATTATTGAATTTTTCTTTTTTTTATGATGCATTTATTAATGACAATAAATTTTAAATTTTAAATTTCATTAAATATTTATTATTTAATATTAATAATTAGATAATATGTAATATCTATTTATGGATATTAGAAACATTATAATTAAAAATTATGAAATCGTTTTTAGTTTTTGAAAAAAGATAACAAAAACTAAAAATAGTTTTTGAATTTTAAAAAATATAAAACAAAATACCTTACCAAATGCACACTTAGTTTTCAAAGTAGATGTTGGATTTTTATTTAGTATTGTTTTATATGGATAATGCTAATTATGATTTGTATTATAGATTTTATAGTAGAAAATGCAATGAGCTTTTTCATCAAATGATAGGGGATAGCCCAAATGTGACTACTTTTGCTATCAAAGTGATTAGAGAAAAGAAATGTCAAGTTATTTCTTTCTTAACTTAATTAGGAAAATTGTTTATATTTTTCTGTAGATTACACAGAGACTTGTCATGGCTAAACCAAACAGTTTGGTACCTTTTTCTGCATTTTCTTTTGAGGTCAGCAAAAGTATGGCCACCTCCAACTCTTTTGTAATAGAATTTCTCCACTGAATAAATTCCTGCCGTTGGATGATTAATTTTCCAATTTCATTGCTGAGTTCATTTTCCATCAACTTCTGGCCAATAATGCAACATTTTACTTTGTAAAGAAATAGAGAAGTTACTGTCATATACAATTTGGACTAACTCAGTGAAGTATATTAGAGGAGTGATTGACATAGACAATGGACTTTGTTGTTAAAGAATTGGTTGATACTAGAGTATCATTTGTCAAAGCACAGATCATTAGTAGAAGAAACTGTATGATATTTTGTTCTCTGTTGTTGATTCAATGCTGTGCAATCCTTGATAGCATCATAATATTACCCTTTATAATATTTTAGTTTCTCTGAATTGTTGAAGATGCTTAATAATGGTAGAGAAGGCAGAGATCAAAGTAATATAATATTTTAAGAAAGCATAATTCATTTTGCTACCGAATTATTCCTTCTGACAAATTCTGATTCTGATATCTTAGTGAAATAAAAAGGAAAATGGAAGAAATGAGGCATTTCTCGAAACATAGGCTGGAAACCAAAGGCTAGTCCTTAGCAGATAGAAGCATAGGCTACCAAATGGGATTGAGCACAATACTCTTGCTGCCCCCTTCTAATACAAAAGTTATGGTCTTCAGGGGATGGAGATAATGAGGATGACGAGAAGATGTCTATGGATGAGGAAAACAGTGATTCTGATGCTACTAATGGATTGAATGATGAAGCGGAGATCACCCTGAGCTGGGAGGATGGCATGCCCTCGATTATCATTTCTGACCGCCTTGAAGCTAAATTAGCGAAACCATGGAGACAATCGGTTGTTGTCAAAATGTTGGGAAAATTTATTAGTTATAAGTTCCTTTGCTCCAGGATAGAAAAGTTGTGGAACCTCATGGGTGAGTATAAAGTTGTAGATCTTGAGAACAACTTTTTTCTGGTGCATTTTGATAATAAGGAAGACTATCACATAGCCTTATTAGGGGGTCCTTGGACTATTCTTGGACATTATCTCATGGTCCAACCATGGCACCCGAACTTCTCGACCTATAATGATGATCTCTCAGCTGTAGTTGCTTGAATCAGAATACCAGGCATGGCTCTCCACATATACCATAAGCTGATTTTGCGTAAGATTAGCCAGATGTTTGGCCGACTAGTAAAGATAGACTATAACACTTCCCAAATGGATAGTGGAAGGTTTGCTCGGATAGCAGTTGAATTAGATCTTACGAAGCCGTTGCTCTCGAAGTTTAAGTTGAATAGAGTGGTTCATCGTGTAGAGTATGAAGGATTACCGAGAATTTGTTTCCAATGTGATAAGTATGGACATACATCTGAGTCCTGTTCTCTTAAAGGTAGGCAAGAGACAAACAAAAACATGTCAGATATCATTAATTTTATTGGACCCTTTGAGCCAGAAGTGCATGCAGTTAACCCCGTGGAACCCACCTTTGGGCCATGGATGATGGTGTCTAAAAAAAGCAATAAATCCAAAAATCAAAGTAGCAGTGGGAAAGACAAAAACACCACTCAGAACACGACAGGGTCACGTTTCCATGTGTTGGTATCAAATGCTTTCTACGAGGCGGATCAGAATGCGGAGGTCCTTCATGGTAATGCCTTATCTGAAAATACTACTAATATTAGATCCCCGTCGAAAGTCTTTTTTGCAAATATTGAAGCAGCCCCAAGAGAGCAACTTTATATGCAGAATACAGTAGGATTGGGGTGCTCGAACACCACGGTTCCTTCTATGGTTGAGGTTGCGGCTTAAATGGATCCCCATCTGCATGATAGTGACATTTTGAAGGGGGTAGAGAAATCGAAGGCAATGAATATGAAGGTGGATAAACTGGTCAATGGTGAGGATACCTCTGCTCTGGCAGCACAGACATGTACTGCTTCTTCATCTCTTTTAAATACTAGCTTAAAAGCTCTTAATTCGGATAATGTAGTTACCACTATATTAGATGCTTCTAATCATGTGGCAGTCCATGTTGAGAAGCCTTCAGCACTAGTATCTTCTTCCAGTTTTAACTCGAGTCGTAATTTGAAGATTGGGAAGTTCAGTGGCAACCGACCACCGGATACAAGTATGAAAAGGAAGAAACAAACATCCAAGTCTGTCTCTCTGTCCAGCTCTTTTGTAGAAATTATTGATAAAACAGTGCTAGGCCTGGTCAACCCAACTACCTCTGGTGGGTGTACTACTGGTGATGGCAAAGAAAAACTTAATGAGATTCCCAAGGATGGGGGAATGCAGTGACCGGCTCTTGCAGGTTCTTCCTACTCTTTCTTATCTTTATGGCTTGCAATTTTATTGTTTGGAATTGTCAAGGAGCAGGATCTAGTAATTTTGTTAATCTAGTCAGAGATATTTGTTTCCAGTTTCATACTTCTATTCTTATCCTTTTAGAGACAAGAATTAGTGGCAGGGTAGCGGATCAAATTATAAAGAAAATTGGCTTTGCTCATTCGTTTAGAGTTGAAGCTAATGGTTTTGCTGGAGGTATTTGGATCCTTTGGAGAAGGGATATCAACTTACAAATTCTCTCTTTTTCGTATCAATGGGTGAACTTTAAAGTCTCTTGTCCAAGTTTCATTGAGTTCATTTTCACAGCGGTTTATGCGGATCCTAATGCTTTTCTCAGAAGGTCCTTTTGGATCGATATTATCAAGTTGAATGGCTTGTTCTCAGCTCCTTGGTGCCGTGCAGGTGACTTCAACACTTTTCTTTTTTCTTATGACAAGTCGGGAGGTGCTAATAAGGGGAGTAAAGCTTGTCCTTTGTTCTGGAATTGTATCTCTCAATGTAATCTTATCGATCTTGGTTTTCAAGGGCCGAAATTTACGTGTAAGAGAGGGAACATGCAAGAACGGCTTGATAGAGTCGTTTGTACACAGCAATGGAAGAACACCTTTGATCGAGCTAGCGTTCAACACCTTCCAAGGGTGGGCTCGGATCATCGGCCCATTCTCTTAAATCTTAATCTGGATAGTCCTATTGGGTTAGCTATATTAGGATTTATGGACTAATACACTATATATATATTAGAATTATAATAATTATATGTCATAACTATCATTTTAAAAGACTTGGCCCAAAATATTAAAGTGATTTAATTTAAAAGAAATTAAAGTGGGCCATAATAATAATAATATTACAAGTATGAATTAAATGTATAGATACTCTTTTGTAATTTCTAATTTTATGATGAGTTAAATTAGAAATAAAGTAAAACTCTACCATATAAAAGGGTTATGGTCCCCAAATTATAGGTTAAGTGATATATCGTCTTTGAATCCCCATCTGGAGAAGATAGATTTTATCCTGCCTATCAATTTGGAAGATCACTACCGAAGGGAAATTCAGTCTTCCAAGCCAAATCATGAATTCAGGTACGCTTCCGCCATAGATTTGGTATTTTCTTAATAATTTGACATGATTGTTATTACCCTAGATTAATTCTATGGTTTTCTACAATTGATATCAGAGCCAATTTCATGTTGAATTATTAGGAATTGATTAAAATTTTGTATGAATCAAGCATCGATTTTATTACGGTCTAATGAAAATCGTTGCTTTGGTATCAAAACCCTTTGGCAATTGATTAATCCTCGTCGACGATATTGCGTTTTGTGGATATACGTTTCTATTTAATGTATATTTTGATAAAGGTTATAGAGTTTGGTTTCATGGCAATAACTTGCAATTATTTGTTGTTTTCTGTTGTAAATTATGATTTCGGCTTATTGCAATTGGCTTTGGGATTCTTTTATTGCAATTGGCTTTGGGATTCTTTTGTCCTTTTGTGGATTCATTATTTCGGCTCCATTTTTTTTTGCTTATCCTAATGTACTGCAAACTTTAATGCTTTATATATATATATATATATATATATATATATATATATATATATATATATATATAGTGTTTGCAGTTTATTTTTCAAAGGGATTTGATTTATTGTTTGGTTTAAAAAAAAAAGGTGCTGTTTGGGAACCATATTGCCGTTTCATTTTTGGTTATATATATATATATATGGAACTTTTTTTGATGAGATATATATATATATATATATATATTAAGTTTTTATTAGTAAATAAATAATTTGGTATTAAGATGGTATTTTATGGAATTTCAATTTAAATTACAGTATGGCTATATATATATATATTGAGATGGTTAATTGAACCAATATGTTGCCAAAGTGACCTCTATGGAAATCAATTAATTTATTTCAAAATATATAATTGGTTGTGTGTATGTAATTATATAAATATTGATTGGCCCAAAGGAAAATTAATGTTTAACATGATTACATATACATTTGTGGCAATTAACATGTGATAATTATTTGGTCCTACATGTGAATAATAACTCTGCCCAAAGGAAGAATTATTATTTGACATGTTATTTTATTATTTGTGTTTAATTCCTACATCAAGATATCACTTACAAGTTAATATTTTGTCCAAAGATGAAATGTTAATGGAGTGTCAGATGTCTTGAGATGGGGTTTAACTGTATTTAAATTTGTTATTCAATTTTGGTATTATTTTGATACTTATGTGAGTTTATTTTATATGTTTTGTTCTGAATTCAGTTTCTGCTCCTGCTGCTAATATTACTGCTAGTATCAACTCCATTTCTATGCTGACTGGCACGAATTTTAGGCATGGCAAGAGAGTGTATTGATCACTCTCGGAGTCATGGACCTAGACTTTGCACTAAGGGAACCTAGACCTGCCAATCTCACTTCTGAGAGTACCTCTGAGGAAAAGAGGGAGATTGAAAAGTGGGAAAGGTCTAATCGCATAAGTCTTATGGTCATTAAGCGTGCCATTCCTGAAGCTTTTAGGGGCACAATGTCCGATCAGGTGGATACAGCTAAGGGTTTCCTTGAGAACCTTGAGAAGAGATTTGCTAAGAATGAAAAGGCTGAAACAAGTACAATCTTAGTAAAACTCATCTCTATTAGGTATACAGGCAAAGGAAACATAAGGGAATACATTATGGAAATGTCTAACCTTGCTTCAAGTTTAAGGGCACTTAAGTTGGATTTATCTGAAAACTTATTAGTGCATTTGGTTCTAATCTCTCTTCCTACACAATTTGGTCAAATTAAGGTGAGCTATAACTGTCAAAAGGACTCATGGACCCTTAATGAGCTCATCTCTCACTGTGTTTAGGAAGAGGATAGATTGAAGCAAGAAAAGACACCGAGTATTCATTTGGTCTCCACCTTAAAGGATAAAAAGAAAGAAAATAAGAAAAGAAAGAATAAGGAAGCTGCGGTAACAGCACCACATAAGAAACAACATAAGGAACAAACTAAAGGTGGTTGTTTCTTTTGTGGAGCTGCAGGACACCAGAAGAAGCAATGTAGCAACTATCACGCTTGGCGTGCTAAGAAAGGTCTGCTTCTTAATTTTGTTTGTTCTGAGGTTAATTTCGCTTCAGTACCTAGACACACTTGGTGGATTGATTCAGGTGCAATAACTCACATTAGTGTGTCCATGCAGGGTTGCCTGAATTGCCGAAAGCCTAATGATGGTGAAAGATACATCTATGTTGGTGATGGCAAATCAGTCGAAGTCGAAGCAATTGGAACATTTAGATTATTATTAAGAACTGGTTTTTATTTGAATTTGTTTGAGACTTTTGTTGTACCGTCTTTTAGGCGGAATTTGATTTCTGTTTCGACATTGGACACATTTGGGTATTTTTGTTCATTTGGAAATGAAAATTTTAGTCTTTTTCCTTTAATTGCTATGGGCAATAATCAAGAACAGGTTATTATACCAGACATTGTTCATGATGCAATTCCAGGACAAGACAATGTCATTGATCCTCCCATTCAATCTCAAGAAAATACTCTTGAAGAACAAACTCTACAGCCTCAAGAACTTTATTTAATGAAAGAGTTAAGGACTTTGTCTTTGAAGAGGAATACATTGATATTCCTTTAATTGTTATGGGCAATAATCAAGAAAAGGTTATTATACCAGACATTGTTCATGATGCAATTCTAGGATAAGACAATGTCATTGATCCTCCCATTCAATCTCAAGAAAATACTCTTGAAGAACAAACTCTACAGCCTCAAGAACTATTGCCATTAAGGAGATCCACTAGAGAAAGGAAAAGTGCAATCTCTGATGACTATGTTGTATTTCTTCAAGAACATGATGTTGACATTGGAGTGATGGAAAATGATCCAGTCAATTTTCATCAAGCAATGAAAAGCTCTAACTCTCAAAAGTGGATAGATGCCATGAATGAGGAGATTAAGTCAATGAAAGATAATGACGTATGGAATCTTGTTTCATTGCCTGAAGGTGCAAAACCCATTGGTTGTAAATGGATTTTTAAAACCAAAAGGGATGCAAAGGGCAATGTGGAGAGATATAAAGCATGTCTTGTCGCTAAAGGCTTTACGCAGAAAGAAGGCATTGATTATAAAGAGACTTTCTCTCCAGTTTCATCGAAAGACTCTTTTAGGATTATAATGGCATTAGTAGAATATTTTGATCTTGAGCTACATCAAATGGATGTCAAGACAACATTTCTCAATGGTGACATTGATGAAATAATTTATATGGTGCAACCAGAAAACTATGTATCAGAAAATACAAAGTCAATGGTTTGCAAATTGAAGAAATCTATCTATGGGCTTAAGCAAGCGTCTCGTCAGTGGTATTACAAATTTCACCAGATTATTATCTCTTATGGTTTTGAGATGAATTTGGTTGATGATTGCGTATATCACAAATTTAGTGGGAGTAAGCATATTTTTCTGGTTTTATATGTTGATGACATATTGCTTGCTAGTAATGATATAGGCTTGTTGCATGAAACCAAGAGATTTCTAGCTATGAATTTTGAGATGAAGGACCTTGGAGATGCAAATTTTGTATTAGGGATCCAAATACATCGAGATCGCTCTCGAGGTATCCTTGGATTATCACAAAATGCTTATATCGAAAAGGTTCTTAAAAGATATGGCATGCAAGATTGTAAACCAGGAAATACCCATGTGGCTAAAGGAGATAAGTTTAATCTTCAACAGTGCCCCAAAAATACTTTTGAGGAAACAGAAATGCAAAAGATTCCTTATGCATCAGCAATAGAAAGTCTAATGTATGCTCAAGTTTGTACGCGTCCGGATATTGCATACATAGTTGGAGTATTAGGAAGATACTTAAGCAATCCAGGAATGGATCATTGGAAAGCAGCCAAACGAGTCATGCGATATCTTTAAAGAACAAAACATTTCAAACTCACTTACAGGAGATCGGATAAGTTAGAGATCATTGGGTATTCAGATTTCGATTTTGCTGGGTGCCCCTCCAGCAAGCAAAAAAATATAGCCTGATTGATTCATACAAAATTTTAAAAATCCATTTACAACCAATGGGTTTTGCACCTTCAGGCAATGGAACAAGATCCCATACGTCATTATCTTTCATAGACTTAATCTCCTCATTCATGGCATCTATCCACTTTTGAGAGTTAGAGCTTTTCATTGCTTGATGAAAATTGACTGGATCATTTTCCATCACTCCAATGTCAACATCATGTTCTTGAAGAAACACAACATAGTCATCAGAGATTGTACTTTTCCTTTCTCTAGTGGATCTCCTTAATGGCAATAGTTCTAGAGGCTGTAGAGTTTATTCTTCAAGAGTATTTTCTTGAGATTGAATGGGAGGAGCAATGACATTGCTTTGCATCGTGAACAATGTCTGGTATAATAACCTGTTCTTGATTATTGTCCATAGCAATTAAAGGAATATCAATATATTCCTCTTCAAAGACAAAGTCCTTAACTCTTTCTCCCCCCCGCAAACTCAACATCCTCAAAGAACCGAGCATTACCTGTCTCAAAAATAGAATTAGTTGTGGGATCATAAAATTTGTAACCCCTAGAGCGTTCAGAGTATCCAACAAAATAACAACTAATAGTCTTAGAGTCCAGTTTCTTTTCATTTGGCCTATAAGGCCTTGCCTCAGCTGGACATCCCCAAATATGAAAATGTTTTAGACTAGGTTTTTTACCTGTCCAAAGTTCGTAAGGGATTTTACTAGTTGCCTTTGTTGGTACTCTATTGAGTATATAAGCTGCAGTCTTTAATGCCACTCCCCAGAGTGACTCAGGTAAGGTAGAGTGACTAATCATACTTCTTACCATGTCTAAAAGCGTTCTATTTCGTCTTTCAGCAACACCATTCATAATGGGTGAACCCGGCATGGTGTACTGTGGTACGATACCGCTTTCCTCTAGGAATCTAGCAAATGAACCTGGACGTTGTTCACCTGAACCGTCATATCTACCATAGTATTCACTACCACGGTCAGATTTAACGCTTTTAATACTTTTATTGAGTTGATTTTCAACTTCAGCCTTAAAAATTTTGAACATGTCCAGTGACTGAGATTTCTCATGAATGAGATAAAGATAGCCATATCGACTGAAATCGTCTATGAACGTTATGAAGTATGTTTGGCCATTCCAAGAAGCCAAAGAAAATGGCCCACAAATATCTGTATGTATTAGTTCTAAGACATTTGTTTTCTTATTGGCATCAAATCTCCTGATGTTTGTTTGTTTCCCCTTAATGCAATGCACACACATGTCAAAATCTAAAAAGTCAAGGGGATCGAGAATACCATCAGACACAAGTCTCTTAATTCTCTTTTTAGAGATATGACCTAATCTCTTGTGCCATAATGAAGCTGAATTCTCAATAGTTAATTTACGCTTCTTACTGATTGAATGAACATGCAAGGATTCATTAAATGAAGCAACTGTATCAATTAAATATAGATTATCATAACCTGATAAAGAACCAGAACCAACCAAACTTGAATTTTGAAAAAGACTAAAATTTCCATTTCCAAATGAACAAAAATACCCAAATTTGTCCAATGCCGAAACAGAAATCAAATTTCGCCTAAAAGACGGTACAACAAAAGTCTCAAACAAATTCAAATAAAAACCAGTTCTTAATAATAATCTAAATGTTCCAATTGCTTCGACTTCGACTGATTTGCCATCACCAACATAGATGTATCTTTCACCATCATTAGGCTTTCGGCAATTCAGGCAACCCTGCATGGACACACTAATGTGAGTTATTGTACCTGAATCAATCCACCAAGTGTGTCTAGGTACTGAAGCGAAATTCCTTTAATTGCTATGGACAATAATCAAGAACAGGTTATTATACCAGACATTGTTCATGATGCAATTCCAGGATAAGACAATGTCATTGCTCCTTCCATTCAATCTCAAGAAAATACTCTTGAAGAACAAACTCTACAGCCTCAAGAACTATTGCCATTAAGGAGATCCACTAGAGAAAGGAAAAGTGCAATCTCTGATGACTATGTTGTGTTTCTTCAAGAACATGATGTTGACATTGGAGTGATGGAAAATGATCCAATCAATTTTCATCAAGCAATGAAAAGTTCTAACTCTCAAAAGTGGATAGATGCCATGAATGAGGAGATTAAGTCTATGAAAGATAATGACGTATGGGATCTTGTTCCATTGCCTGAAGGTGCAAAATCCATTGGTTGTAAATGGATTTTTAAAACCAAAAGGGATGCAAAGGGCAATGTGGAGAGATATAAAGCACGTCTTGTCGCTAAAGGCTTTACGCAGAAAGAAGGCATTGATTATAAAGAGACTTTCTCTCCAGTTTCATCGAAAGACTCTTTTAGGATTATAATGGCATTAGTAGCATATTTTGATCTTGAGCTACATCAGATGGATGTCAAGACAGCATTTCTCAATGGTGACATTGATGAAATAATTTATATGGTGCAACCAGAAAACTATGTATCAAAAAATACAAAGTCAATGGTTTGCAAATTGAAGAAATCTATCTATGGGCTTAAGCAAGCGTCTCGTCAGTGGTATTACAAATTTCACCAGATTATTATCTCTTATGGTTTTGAGATGAATTTGGTTGATGATTGCGTATATCACAAATTTAGTGGGAGTAAGCATATTTTCTGGTTTTATATGTTGATGACATATTGCTTGCTAGTAATGATATAGGCTTGTTGCATGAAACCAAGAGATTTCTAGCTATGAATTTTGAGATGAAGGACCTTGGAGATGCAAATTTTGTATTAGGGATCCAAATACATCGAGATCGCTCTCGAGGTATCCTTGGATTATCACAAAATGTTTATATCGAAAAGGTTCTTAAAAGATATGGCATGCAAGATTGTAAACCAGGAAATACCCATGTGGCTAAAGGAGATAAGTTTAATCTTCAACAGTGCCCCAAAAATACTTTTGAGGAAACAGAAATGCAAAAGATTCCTTATGCATCAGCAATAGAAAGTCTAATGTATGCTCAAGTTTGTACGCGTCCGGATATTGCGTACATAGTTGGAGTATTAGGAAGATACTTAAGCAATCCAGGAATGGATCATTGGAAAGCAGCCAAACGAGTCATGCGATATCTTCAAAGAACAAAACATTTCAAACTCACTTACAGGAGATCGGATAAGTTAGAGATCATTGGATATTCAGATTCCGATTTTGCTGGGTGCCCAGATAGCATGAAATCTACGTCAGACTATATTTTTTTGCTTGCTGGAGGGGCTATCTCTTGGAAGAGTGCTAAGCAATCTCTTATAGCCTCTTCTACCATGGCAGCAGAGTTTATATCATGCTATGAGGCATCAAATCAAGCAATATGGCTGTACAATTTTATTACTGGACTGCGAATTGTTAATGGAATTGAAAGACCACTTAAGATCTTTTGTGACAATAAGTCAGCAGTCTTGTATTCCAATAACAACAAGAGTTCGAGTAAGTCAAAGCATATAGACATTAAATTCTTGGTTGTTAAAGAAAGGGTTCAAAGTGGACAGGTGTCTATTGAGCGTATTGGTATAAACTCCATGATTGCGGATCCACTTACCAAAGGATTACCACCCACGGTCTTTAATGAGCATACTGCTCATATGGGTGTCATATCTTTTGAGGATATTTAATTTTAGTGGGAGTTTTGTAATCTTGCTTACTTATAATAGACACATTTTGTTTTTGGCTTATCTACATTTTCTGCAGAAATAAAGTTGAGTTATTCACACTTTGACTTATCTATGGATTGATCTCACTAAGTTTATAGAACGGACCAGTTGAAAATAGGCATGTTTAGATCACATTACATGTAATTTTCAAGCTATGCATCCATACTGGATCTGTGTCATTTGGTTGTATTTATATATGTGATCAGGGATGGATTTAGTTACGACATATAAGTGACAAAAGTCGCCTTGGTTCTATGTAAGCATGATTGATGGACGAGATTGTTCAGAAATGTCTTTATTTATGATAGTAAAGTTTTGAGCTCATAAAGTTGACATATAATTATAAAGCAAAATGAATATATATATAAATGTATAGTCCAAGTGGGAGATTATTAGGATTTATGGACTAATACACTATATATATATTAGAATTATAATAATTATATGTCATAACTATCATTTTAAAAGACTTGGCCCAAAATATTAAAGTGATCTAATTTAAAAGAAATTAAAGTGGGCCATAATAATAATAATGTTATAAGTATGGATTAAATGTATAAATACTCTTTTGTAATTTCTAATTTTATGATGGGTTAAATTAGAAATAAAGTAAAACTCTACCATATAAAAGGGTTATGGTCCCCAAATTATAGGTTAAGTGATATATCGTCTTTGAATCTCCATCTGGAGAAGATAGATTTTATCCTGTCTATCAATTTGGAAGATCACTACCGAAGGAAAATTCAGTCTTCCAAGCCAAATCATGAATTCAGGTACGCTTCCGCCATAGATTTGGTATTTTCTTGATAATTTGACATGATTGTTATTACCCTAGATTAATTCTAGGGTTTTCTACAAGCTAGGCCTTTTAAATTTCTGGCCCCTTGGTTACTGCACAAGGATTTTTCTGCCTTGGTCAGAGATAACTGGAACTCTGATCTTCCTATTGATCACGCAATGACTCTTTTTACTTCTAATGTTTCCATGTGGAATAAAGAGGTTTTTGGTAATATTTTTATAAGGAAGCAGCATCTGTTAGCAAGGCTTCGTGGATTGGAAAAAGCTCTTGAATAGAAGAAATCTTCCTTTTTGAGCCGGCTTGAGTCAGATTTGCGATTGGAGTATGAAAATGCATTGTTTCAGGAGGAATTATTGTGGAAACAGAAAGCTAATGTATACTAGATTTTAGAGGGGGACAAGAACTCGAAATTCTTCCATAACAAGTATAAAATGAGAAAACACAAGTTCAAAATTGAGAGACTCCAATTTTCAGACGAAAGCTGGAGTTCAGACTTGGCAGTACTTAGAGATCATGTTACATCCTTTTATAGCCAGCTATATACGGAAGAAATGTCACATGCGCCTGCGTTTCCAATACGTGGCCGCTTTCCGCTTTCCTTCGCTCAATGACAGTAGTTTGCAGAGTTTGTGTTCAGTTGTTACTGAAGCTGAAGTAAAGGAAGCATTATTCAGCATGAGGCCCTTCAAGGCTCCGAAAAACGACGAGATGTGTGCAGGTTTCTTTCAAACCAATTGGGAGCTCGTGAAGGACTCACTTTGCAAGTTTGTTAAGGATTGTATGAGTGGTTGCCCCTTTCCGATGTCTCTCTGTCAAGCCATCATTGCCATTATACCAAAAAAAGACAAGCCCTTAAGCATTGCTAATTTCAGACCCATAAGCCTGCTACCTGTGGTCTTTAAAGTATTGATGAAAGTTCTTACCAATAGACTCAAGCCTTTTTTAGTGACTTATCAGTGAGATGCAGTCTAGCTTTGTGCTTGGTCATCAAATTGTTGATAATATTATTGTCTCTCAAGAAGTTGTCTACTCCATGCAACATAAACAAGGGAAGAAGGGATGGGTGCTTATCAAAGTTGACTTAGAGAAAGCTTATGATAGGCTGAGATGGGATTTCATCTATGATACTCTGATAGATGCGGGTTTGGCTAACTCCTTCATTCAAGTTCTAGTGAATAGTTGGACGTCTAGTAGTGCCAAAGTCTTATAGAATGGTTCTCTTTCATACTCTTTTATACCGTCAAGGGGAGTTAGACAAGGTGACCTACTTTCTCCATACATTTTCGTTTTGTGCATGGAAAGGCTTTCTCAAGAATCAATAAAGCAGTGAAAGAAGGTTTATTTCCTATTAAGTTGGGTAAAAGAGGTGAATCCCTTTCACACTTATTTTTTGCTGATGACCTTCTTTTATTTGCGGAAGCTTTTGAAGCGGCCATGTCGTTTTGTGACGTGTTGGAGGATTTCTGTCAATGCTTGGGACAATGAGTGAATAAAGCAAAATCCTTTTTTTTCATGTCTCATAACGTTGATAATTCGCTGAAACACAGATTGAGGGCCATTTCGGGCTTCTCGTGCAGGGCAGACCTTGGTATTCATTTGGGCGTGCCCATCATTCATGGTCGAAACAGCAGCAAATATTTTGACTACCTGATCGACAAGGTGAAGCGGCGTTTGAGCAATTGGAAAGCTAATTCGCTCTCTTTTACATGTAGAACAATTTTGTTTCAGTCAGTGCTAATGGCTATACCAATTTATGCGCTTTAAACAATGGTCTTGTCTCGACAGGTGTGTTACAAAATTGAAGTTATTTGTCGCGATTTCTTGTGGGGTTCCTCTGCTACACAATGAAAAATCCATATGGTGAAATGGAATACTCTGTGTTTGCCCAAAAAGAATGGTGGGCTGGGTTTGAGACGGTTGGTGGACCTAAATCTTGCCTTTTTTGGCAAAGTTGACTTGGCGCTTATTGAAGAATCCTACAGCTTTATGGGCTCGTGTCCTGAGTGGGAAGTACGGTTTGCTGGAAGGGAGACTGGTGGCTGATCGTATCAAGAAGTCTTGCACCCTTGTTTGGCGCACCATAGTAAGATTATGGCCATTCGTGTTTGATCATATTAGTGTCTGTGTAAGAGATGGACATTCTGTCTATTTTTGGCTAGATAAATGGTGCGGTAATTTTAGGCTGATAGACCATGCTACTGGAAGCATTCTTGAGGAAGAACGGTAGTGGACGGTGAGAAAAGTCTTGGACAGTAATGGCTCTTGGCAAGTAGAAAAATTCAGTCATTTATTGCCAGATCATGTGTCGAGATTGGTGGCTGCTGCTAGTCCCCCATCAGACAATATGGGGCCTGATACAATTTATTGGAATGCTTCAGCATTTGGGAATTTTACCATTAAATCATCTTATGATTTACTAGTGGATATTTCGAATTAGTCCAACAGTGGGCGATGGAATCTTGCTTGGAAGTGGGCAGGTCCTTAGCGGGTTCGCAACTTCTTATGGCTTTGTATGCACAACAAACTCATGAACAATACTGAGAGAGCCAAACGACACCTGTCCTCTTCAAGCAGCTGCTCAGCTTGCCATTTCTTGGAAGAAACCATCTTACATGTGCTGCGGGACTGCCAAAAAGCCAGAGTAATTTGGGATGAGTTGCTGAATCCTCACAAGATGTCTTCCTTTTTCACGGCCTCAAGAAGTCAGTGGTTTATTAAAAACCTGAAGGGCTGCTTTCATGGTCGTTTTTCTCTTGACTGGAGTATTCTTTTTGGGTTTACTGTTTGGAAAATCTGGAAATGGCGTAATGAAGAGTTGTTCAACCAGACCCATGTGGCTGTTCATTCTAAAATCCAGATGATTCTAGCAGAGGTTAAAACAGTTTTGTTTGTGTTGCAAGCTTTGCAAAACACAGCTCTGGTTAGGACTGGAGTTGGTGATCGTAAAACGACAATTTATCACTGTACTTACACAATTTAAACATATTTTTATTACATGAAAAAATGAAAAATTATCCTACTCATCTCGGGCATGGCGCATGTGTTTCGACTAGTTTTATATGTACAAGTGAATATCTTCAACCATACTCGACCATTTAATTTTGAATAAATTTCAACCATATTCAGTTCTCAACCACTTATTTTAGTCCATATTTAATTTTTGAGTTATGAATTACCGAATTTCCATTTTTTATCCTCTATCGGAAATATAGACCACTTTCACATTTTTACGGCAGTTGTTAAGAATAAGTTACAACTTTTCACTCAATCAGCAATATGATACAGCTTCAAATGTTTATTGTAGTTGTTGAGAATATTTTTTTTTTGTCTTTGTTTCATAATTTTTTTTCACTTTTTTTAAGGGATATAATTTTTCCTAAACTAAATAAATAAATATTATTGAAACTATAAAAATAAGGGTCAATAACATAACATAATAAGATAAAATTAAAAATCTGGTTATAATAGATAACTAGCTTGACAATTTTTTATATGATTTTAATCTGTTCGAAAAAAAAATGACTCAAGAAATTTAAGGTGAAATTCGAACCAAAAAATCAATCCGAAAATATTTGAAATCCGATCAGATCGAAAATATGATTCAAATTTTTAATTAAATTTTATTTTATCATATTTATTTATAGTTATAATTTTAATATATATATATATATATAACAATTTTATTAATATTTTCATCTCAATTTTTATATAAAAATTAAATTTTATTGAAAGAAAAAATAAAGATCTAATTTTAAAAATTTTAAACATTAAGTAAAAAAAGGAAAAGAACAAAAAAAAATTCAAATAGAATTGATAGAAATTCAATACAATGTCACTTTAATTTAGTATATATATATAATATATATTGCTAGAATCTCATATTTATAATCTCCCGACTTTTTTTTTTCTTTTCTATTGTTCATTCCTCCACTCTTTTTATCTATTTTATCTCCATTATTGTCCAAATTTTGGCATCAAGATTATGTAATTTTACTAATAATTCGATCAGTTCAATTTAGCAGTTTTTGAATATTAAAAACTGAATCAATATAACCAAATTTTTATTTCAAAATCTGCCTAATATATCAATTTATTTTCAGTTCAGTCTGATTCGGTTTTCAATTCAATTTAATACAGTTAGGATGGGTTCAACTTTTTAGTCCTAATTGTGATCCAAAACCTGATTTGAACCACAAAAAACCCCAAATTTAAAAAAAATTGACCTGAGTCTGCCCGATTGATCCATTCGCTTGGTTTATTGACAATGTATGTGATAATTATAATGTGAAAAAGGAAAGCAAACAAAATTTTGAAAGCAATATAAATGAAAATACGGACAAAAATTATAGGAAGGAGTTAGGTGTGAGAAAAAAGTCAAAATTTTGATTAATTGCAAAATCGGTTTGAAATTAAATCGATTTTTGATGTTATTTGGTCCGATATTTAACATTTTAAATTTATTTATTGGTTTCAGTTTTTGAGTACTAATTAACAGTTAATATTTATATTATTTTTATTTTTATACTTTATTTTTTATTCTCTTTAAAATATATGTAATTATATTTTTATACCCTCAAAATTTTCTTTTTATTTTATCTAAAATTTATATAATATTTTAAATTAATATACTTAAATTACGGTATTTTCTTTAATTATATATAGTGATACTTATTTGCAGTAGCTGATTAACTTTTATATATGTTGTTTTTATTATATATATTGATATTTATACTTTACTTGATAACATTTAATTACATTTTCTTATATTTCAAAATCAATATTTTAACATTCATTTTGCTCAAGAATTTTTCTTTAACCTAGGATTAATCATGCTAATCACTATTCCTCCCATCTCATAGCAGGTGCCACTTTTTTTCATGCATATTAAGATAATTATTTGTTTTTCTCAATTTATTAAAAATTGTTTTTAAAAACTATAATATCCTTTTTATATGTAATGAACATATAGAAAATGTATAAAAAAGATAAAGGTTGATGAGGATATTAATATGGTGTTGCTATCTTATGGTAAAATTGAAATATATGTAATAAATGCTGTTTTGATTTTATAGATTCACATTTTAGATGGAATATTTTTTTTTTCCAAAACAGCAACCATTACCTAGGATGGAGAAAGTAACCAATATCGAATTCATTTTATAATAGTAACTATTAATTTGTTAAAACTATTAACCATAAGAAGTAGAGAATGGTGAAATTAAAATATAAATTTTGGATAGTATTATGTTTATTTTGTAACTTTTATTTTGAATTACTTTGAATATTTGAAATATAATTAAATTTTATTTATTTTTTTATTATTGTATGTTAAAAATTTTAGCTGTTAATTTAAAAATATTAATTAACAAAAATTGAAACTAATTCACTTGTTCGTCGAGTTTAATATACCGATTAATAAATAATAATTTAAAAAAATTAATATTAATGTATTGATTAAAAAAAGTTGTTAATACACCACTTAGTGGGTAAATGCTCCCGTGGACAAAGAGTGCAATTTTTTGTAAAAAACGATTAAAAAAAAAAAAAGACAGCCACTGTTTTTCTTTTATAGTGTTAAAGGCATTTTTATCCAAATAGTTTTCTTTCTAGTTTTAAAATACTTTTAACATTTTTATAGCCAGTTTTAATATTTTTATAGTCAGTTAAAAATCCTTAAATTGTTAAAATGGTAAATTTTTTCATTGAAAATATTAAAATGAGTTTCTGCATTTAATATAATAGAATAGTCAGTTTTTATTATTGAAAATACCAAAATGATATTTTTATTATCAAAAATATTAAAATGGTTAATTTTTGTTTTTTTTAGACGGAGAACCTAAATAGCTAAAGAAACAAACTGTAGTTAATTAAAAAAATGATAAGTTAATATTTATATAAATTAAATAATAGACATATCGTATATATTAAATTTTTTTCGAATTTATTCTTTTAAGTACTATAACGACTGATTTGTTACATATTTACTTATTTACTGAACATTGTATATTTCACCAGGGAAATTTTTATTTTAAAAATAAAAAAATGGATCACTTTAATATTTTTAGTTATATAAAAAAAAGACTAAAAATATAAAAATTTAACAAAAAAAAGAAATATATAAAGCTATTTTCCTAGGGCAAAAATCTCTTTTAACCCTCTATTTATAAACAGCTCTTAAATTGACCCGACTGCTCTTACTAGGGTTTTCTACGAGTTTTCAATGGTCACTTACCGCTGCATAACAGCGGATCTTCAAACCCAAACTTCTTCTCTGAGATCTGTTTCCCTTGCTGCTTCGTTCATTTCTTCAACTACTGTTACTGTAAAGATATGCTTTCTCCTCTGTTTATGAACATATATTCTTACCCTACTTCTAATTCAAAAATTTCTTACTTATTCAAACCCCTATTCCGTCCATTCTTGAAAATTAATTATTCGGCGATGTTTTTCTCGTTCAAGCACTTCACTTCTTTAATCATATGATTCTCGTACCAGCTCCGTCCTCCAACCTCTCAATTTAAAAGGGTGTCTGATGGTTTTGGGAGGATTTTTGGAGGGATTATAGTCTTGGTATTTTTGTGAGGGAATTTTGTATATTGAGTGATATTGCCATGCTTGCTGGATTCTGTTTATAGCATTTAATTGCAAGAAGAGATGGTTAATGGAAAATATGTACTAAAATACTTATTAATTATATTATAGATTTTATAATAAAAATTGGAGGAGCTTTTTCATCAAATGAGGAGTTATTGGATAATGGGATAGCGCTAATGCCACTACTGATAACTCACTGTTGTATGTTCTTTGTGGTGAGTGTGAATGGAAAAATTTGTGGTGTGGATGAATGGGTATTGAAGATAACATGATCATCTGCTGTTGCACATGGAGAACCACCTGCTGTCGCACATGGAGAACCATAATCAGCACATGAGCACATGGAGAACCAGCTCCTCATACACATGCTGCCACCTCTTTTCCATCGTGCTGCCACTTCCTCTCACATGTGCTGCCAACTCTTCAAGTTAATATCTTCATCATTTATTTCACTATAAATACCACATGGAATTGTAAGCAAGATATGTGAGTAGAACATCTCTTCATCACAAATTCTGACTTGGTATCAGAGCTTCTTCTAAAGCTTGTTACTTTGCTTAACTTCTTCCGTTGCTTCCCTCAACTCCCTTACAAGCAACCTCCTTCATGGCTGGCACTATATCGTCTTCTACCTCTTCTTCTTCCTCTTCTGCAATTTCTTCTTCTGCCCTTTCCTTACCCACACTTATTTCTCCTTCAATTCCCACAAACATTCAACAGACATTTTCTATCAAATTAAACTCCAAAAATTTTATTCCTTGGAAACTACAATTCCAGCCATTATTAAACTTTTATAACTTGCATGATATCTTGTATGGAACCGAACCAGTTCCATCGAAAACAATTGTCAATCCGACAACACAAGAAGAAGAGCAAAATCCAGCCTACACAACCTGGTTTAATAAAGATCAAATTTTATTCTCTTGGCTTCTCTCATCTATTTCAGAAGAAGTTTATCCTCATTTAATTGGTCTGAATTCAGCCTCTGCAGTTTGGCATGCACTCTCTTCTGCTTATGGTATGGTAAACAATGCACAAAGAACACAACTCTACATTGAGCTTCATAACCTCTCTAAGAATGATATGACAGTTTCTGATTATCTCTTCAAGGCCAAAAATATTGCAGATAATTTAGCCTTGGCCGGACAACCAATCTCTGCAGCGGAGTTCAATGCTATTATCTTCAGAAATCTTGGTTCAGATTTCAATGGTGTAATTGGTGGTTTGCAACAACGCATTGATCCGCCTTCATTCCATGATTTACATGGACAATTAGTATCGTATGAACTGCTCTTGAAGGCTCAACAATCATCATTCTCGATTGCTAATATGGCACAACGATCCTCAACTCCTGCATCTGCAACTTTCAGTCGCAAGAATTCAACCAATTTTCAGAAAAATCGCCGACCTAACTTTTCAAGGTCTAACTCTGTTCAGTGTCAAATTTGTGGTTATAACAATCATGTTGCCATTGATTGCAGGAGACGTTTTGATCAAAATTTTACTCGACCTCCTCGTTTCAATCAGTCTACATATCGACCACCTCGTCCTGTCTTCTCTCATCAGTCCACTCCTCAAGCTAATGTTAGTCAGATTGATCATAATTCATCTTTGGGTTCCGCCTTTGATTGGTATCCTGACACTGGAGCTAGTCATCACATTACACCTGATCTTGCATCCTTATCCATTCATGATGAGTATACAGGTAATGATCAGCTTATAGTTGGCAGTGGACAAGGTCTCCCAATTTCACATGTCGGCAAGGGTAACATCTCAAATTGCACTCAATCCTTTGTTTTAAATAATGTTTTGCACGTCCCTTCTATTACCAAACCATTGCTCTCAGTTAAAAAATTTTGCGAAGATAACAATTGTACCTTTGAATTTGATGATAAATCTTGTCTTGTGAAGGACAAAGCCACCAAGAAAATACACCTACGAGGAACCACTGATCATGGATTGTACAAGCTGCAGTCTTTCAATTCTTCTCCTTTTCAAGCTTACCTTGCTACTCTTCATCAATGGCATGCTCGTTTGGGTCATCATAATTTTCCATCGGTTAAACATCTCATTAGACAATTTCAATTACCATGTTCTCCTTTTTCTCATTCTTCGAATAATTGTAAGGCATGTTGTTTAGGTAAATTGCATCGCTTATCCTTACCTATGACGCATCATCGGAGTTCTGCTCCCCTTGATTTAATTCATTCTGATGTTTGGGGGCCGGCTCCTATAATGTCTTCATCTGGTCATAAGTACTTTGTTATTTTTATTGATGACTATTCTCTATTTACATGGTTTTTTCCTCTAAAAGCTAAAAGTGATGTTCTTCATGTGTTTAAGCAATTCCAATCCTTGGTTGAACGCCAATTTCATACCACTATCAAAACCTTTAATTCTGATTGGGGTGGTGAATATAGATCTCTACATACTTATTTTAAGCAAATTGGTATTCATCATCGCATTACTTGCCCTCATACACATGAACAAAATGGCACATCTGAAAGGAAAATAAGACATATAGTAGACATTGGATTATCTATACTTGGGCATAGTAGTACACCCTTTAAGTATTGGCATTTTGCCTTTGAAACAGCCATTTTTATCATCAATCGCATGCCTACACAGTCTCTGTCTAAAGCCATTCCTTTTCAACTTTTATTTCATCAACCACCGAATTATTCTTTTTTAAAAATTTTTGGTTGTGCTGTGTTTCCTCTGTTAAGACCTTTCAACAAGCATAAATTTTCCTATCGTAGTAAAGAGTGTATTTTTCTTGGTTATTCACCTCACTACCTAGGTTATCGCTGCCTTGATCCTGAATCTGGGAAAATTATTTTTGCACGACATGTTACATTTGATGAAAATAAATTTCCTTTTCAAATAGTTCAGACATCAGTAGTTTCCTCGTCCTCTGCACAGTCTCAAATACCTTGGCTGCAGCTGTCCTATTCATCATCTACGGTTCCTCCTCAGTCAGGTAACATTTCTTCTCCTCTAACCTCCTCTCATTCTCACTCATTTCATACACTATCCCACCAATCCCAATCTACCCCAACACCTACTACTTCACCCCTCCCCAATAATGTCACTTTATTTAATCCTGATGGATTAGATTTAATTGTTGATCTTTCACGCCCAAATACTTCTGGTTCTGCAACCGCCCAACCCCTACGTACTCATAACATGCAACTACGACCATCTACCATTGCCAAATCTTCTAAATTTGCCCATCTTGCTCTATCTTCCTCTACTCTTGAATCCGAACCATCTTCCTTTTCCAAAGCCATTCTCTTACCTCAATGGAAAGAAGCAATGCAAAATGAGATGAATGCCCTTTACCAGACACATACATGGGACCTTGTTCCTCCTCCATCTCATGCTAATATTGTTGGCAATCGTTGGGTGTACAAGATCAAACGCCATGCGAATGGTGCTGTTGAGAGATATAAGGCACGTTTGGTTGCTAAAGGCTACACTCAGGAATATGGCATTGATTACACTGACACCTTTAGCCCTGTCATTAAACCATTGACAATTCGCACAGTTCTCTCTATTGCTGTCTCCAAAGGTTGGCCAATTTGTCAATTGGATGTTAGTAATGCTTTCTTGCATGGTGATTTAAACGAGGAAGTGTTTATGAAACAACCCCAGGGCTTTGTTAACAAACTCTATCCTCACTATGTTTGCAAGCTACGCAAATCACTTTATGGTTTGAAACAAGCGCCACGATCATGGTTTCAGAAATTAACTCATTTTCTTCACACAATTGGTTTCCGTGGTTCAAGGGCAGATTCCTCCCTGTTTATTTATTCTGACAACTCCATTACTTCTTTTTTATTGGTGTATGTAGATGACATTATTTTAACAGGAAGTGATTCCAATTTTTTATGCTCTATCAAAAATCAGTTGGCATCAACTTTTGCTCTTCGTGATCTTGGCCAATTGAAATACTTCTTGGGGCTTGAAGCTGTTCACAGTTCTGGTGGGTTAACATTACATCAACGTTCCTACATCAACTCTATTCTCCAGCTTATGGGTATGCAGCATAGTCGCCCGCTTTCAACTCCTATGCAGACTGATCTCATTCTAAAGAAAGGCGATGGGGACTTGCTCTCACTTTCTGATGCCACAAAATTTCGTCAATGCTGTGGGTCCCTTCAATATGTCACCATGACCAGACCCGATATTATTTTTGCAGTTAACAGATTAACTCAATTCATGCATTGTCCAACTACCGTTCATCTTCAAGCTCTAAAAAGAGTGCTCAGATTTCTTCAAGGCACCATTGATTACGGCCTATTTATATCTCGGTCTACCTCCTTTGATTTATCTATCTTTACTGATGCTGATTGGGCAGGTAGTCTTGATGATCGGAGGTCCACTGGTGGATCACTTATTTTTCTTGGTCCAAATCTCATCAGTTGGTCTTCAAAAAAACAAAACACAATTGCCAGGTCTTCAACGGAATCTGAATTTAGAGCTGTTGCAAATGCTGCATCAGATATCAAATGGCTGCAAGCTCTTCTTTCTGATCTTGGTATTCAATCTTCCCGCATTCCGCAAATCTGGTGTGATAATCTTGGAGCTGTATTTCTCTCCACTAACTCTGTTTTCAGTGCACGCACAAGACATATAGAATGTGACTTTCATTTCATTCGAGAATTAGTTCAAGCCAAACGTCTTCAAGTCAGCTCCATCTCTTCTAAGGATCAACTAGCGGATATACTTACAAAACCTCTTGCCAAGCAATCCTTTAACTTCATCTTCAACAAGCTTCGGTTACACAGAATTTCACCATCAGCTTGAGCGGGGGTATTGAAGATAACATGATCATCTGCTGTTGCACATGGAGAACCACCTGCTGTCGCACATGGAGAACCATAATCAGCACATGAGCACATGGAGAACCAGCTCCTCATACACATGCTGCCACCTCTTTTCCATCGTGCTGCCACTTCCTCTCACATGTGCTGCCAACTCTTCAAGTTAATATCTTCATCATTTATTTCACTATAAATACCACATGGAATTGTAAGCAAGATATGTGAGTAGAACATCTCTTCATCACAAATTCTGACTATGGGAAAAGGCCAAGTAATTGCATATGCAGATGTTGGATGTATCTCACGATGCGATAACATTCGATATTTTCATAATTGCCCTTTGCAAATAGAGAAATGTAAAAGAAGCATATGAATGGATTAATTCCTGGGGTCGGCATATTGACGAACTTGTAACATATTGATAGAATCTATTGTTTGAAGAGTGTGATTGATGATGGAAGGAAGCTTTTTTTGTCCTTTCGCAATTATTGGACGTCAACCTGATGTTGTGAGCTACAATATATTGATAAGGTTAGGGATGCACAAAAGCTATTTGGAGAGATGGAGCTTCATGGCATGAACTCAGATAAATATGCTTATACTATTTATCTGGATGTTATGTTCAAGCAAGGTTGTGTTTCAGAATCTTCAACTGGCTCGTATGGGTTTTCTTGAGTATACTTGATGATGGTGCTGCAGTATGTGAAGGCTGAGTTGTGGATACAAGCTATCAAAGTGTTTAGAAAAAACAAATATCGTGTTATTACATTTAGGGAAATTGTGTAAATATATATATTTTTTCAGTAGATTATATGCAGACTTGTTATGGTTAAACTAAACAGTTAGGTACTTTTTTCTGCCATTTCTTTTGAGGTCAGCAATACTATGGCTACCTCCAACTTTTGTAATATAGTTTCTTCATTGAATAAATTCCTGCCGTTGGATGCTGACTGTTATGTGTTATAATGTAGAATATCCCCAATTTTCTCTTTTGGCCATTAATACAACTGTTGTAAATGTGCCTTAAATTTAAATCCAAGCAAGTAGTGAAATATTCTTTTCTTAGTTTGTAAAAGCCCATATCAGTCGAAATTTTTATCATAATCTATAGGCAGAGATTCTGCTTCCCTTGATCTTTGCTCTATTATTCAAGTTAGACAAGATGTTCTGTTCGTGTCTTTTTACTACTGCCAGGTTTTCCAGTTCCTTTCTCAGCCTGGTGCTTGCTTGTGTTGTTTTCACATGTTTTGTGCTCTATTTGCTTTTCAAGTGTTTTGCTTCCATTAGTAGGTTGGTGTTGATGCCACTGGAAAGCTTGTCATGTCAGGTAAGCCTGTTAATGTGTTAGATTATTCTGCTCTTTTTGACCTTTCTATGATTTGAATGAAAAAAAAAAAAAAATTAGTTTGGTATCCTTTTGAGCCTGGCTGTGATTTTGAAATTTCCATCCAGGATATTTTGATTAGCATACATGTTCCTTTTGACTGCAATTCTTTCTCTTGTAAAATTAACAACTGGAATGAATCTCCATAGCCATCTAGATATGGGGCCTATTGGAGGTTTGGACTTGAAACCATTGATGAGTTATTGAGTTTTTTGGTTTTCAAGCTGATGATATTTCTGAAAGGATTCTGCATAAAATTTTTCTGAATAATTATGTTTTTCACTGCCCTGTGGTTGCTTATTCTATAATTTGTTATATGATCAATCATATTGTTGTCAGATTGGTCAATCATTTTTTTAAATTTTAAGCATTCGGAGAAATGACTGCTTGCAAATGAGATTTTTCTACTTGAAGTTCAGGCTTACCCTCACCTACAAATATAAGAAAAATGTGTTCCCATTCTCTTGTTTGGTATTTGTACTCTTCATAGTATTTCAAGATAACGTAGCTTGTATTCTGGTGCTACAGCTTAAAGGTGAGGCACTCCAAATTATTTAGCAGCTTTTGTAAACACAGCTCTGCTTCTTTATGGTTCATGTGATGGAAAATCATAAAATGGGAAGAATAGCTAAAGCTCAAAAGTCAGGTTTTCACTGACATATTAAATTTTTATTTGATGAAGTGGTAGTGGTAGTTGATTTGATGAGTTGTTTTGAATTAATATGGCAGCAAGTTAAATGCACTTAAAAAATATAGAATTATACTGTTGAAATTTGTCCAAGAAATTATGGGATAAATGTCACTAGTTTGTTCTATACAAAGAATTAGTTGTATCAACAGTTGAGGCTAATTCTTAGCTTTGGACTTTTTATTGGCTTTTCAAGAGGTGTTGGTAGGGAGAGGGAGACGGGGGCTACCATATGGTCTGCTTGAAGTTCATATTGTGGTCTCATGACATCTTCAACCTAAAACTAACAGTTACAAGGGAATGTAAAATCAACCTTATTGAAATAAAAAGGAAAATGGAAGAGTCTAAAGGTCGAATGCTTGTTTTATTGGACAGAAAAAGGTCTAATAGATAATTGAGACTAGTCCTTTGCAGGTGGAAGCATAGGCTACCAAATTTCATGGATATTTATTTCTCATCATTTGAGAATGGGTTGGATTTCTGTTATCATCATCTATCTTCATTAGCTCTGTATATTATGCACAGCTCTGTAATGCTATGTCGGTAAAAGTATGAAGGTGCATGCCATTCTTAAATCCAGCATTGGTGGGTCTTTTGCCTGGAAACATCTCCCGTGGTTGGTCAAAGTGTGACAGCAATTATCGGCAAAAACTCAAGTAGGTTTAAATTACAGTCAATGCTGTGGGTGCTTGTGAGTACGGTATAAAGATACTGATAGTGCTTTTACAATATCAATTGATTTTGGGAGAGATAGTGAGCGTCTCACATGCACAACATAATTAACTCTTGCACACATCAACTTTCAATATTAAATTTCAATAAATACAAAGCATGATTGGTGAACGCAGCCATTAAAAGTCAAACCATATATATATATCAGGATTCGGCATGGCAGCTGGAATTGGATCAATAGAAAAGTTGTGGGAGGCAAAACCTTTGGTCCTTAATATATATATATTTTCCAATAGTCTAAAAACAAAATCACATAAGAGGAATAAAAAAAGAAAGAAAAAGCCAATTTCTTCAATAATTCAACACAAATTAGCAATTGCAAATTTGCATTCTTTCAAAACAATTTTCAAAGTTGTCAAGTTTAGGGAGCTGGGTATGTATTAAGCCATTTTCTATTACTTATTATCGTTCTTTCTTTTAAGGATTTTTTTTTTTCATGCAGGATTTCATGCATTTAGACATAAAAGCTTAAGAGGAATTTGTAGTGTTGATTGCTGGGAAATTCTGACATGCTAGGAACCTCAAAATCTTGATGGATACTTTATTGCTGGTATGTTAGAACACAAATTTCTGACATAATAGAAAATTTTAATATTTTTCTGTTCACTCTCTCATATAAAATCCAGCAGATCCTAAAAATATTTTATATATTTAAAGTGATATATGTAAGATTTTTAGACATTTCACAACAGCTATATTGACTAAAAATTAGAACCATAAATATTTAGTAAGATAGAATCTGTAGTAAAAAAACAACTTTGAAAAAAATTAAAATAGAAAACTAGTTGACATATTTTAAGAGAAATATTAGGTTAAAGACGGCTGTTTCAACAAAATTTTCAACAGGCAAATATTTAAAGCATGTGTTAAATATTTAAATGTCATTAAATATTTATTGCTTTTTGAAATATTATTAATATATGAAATATTTTTTTTTCTTTTGCGATTGTTTAATGCCTCTATCTGACGCCGACCGCCTTGCACTCCCATCAGAAGTGGATCGAGCGACAAAAAAGGTTAAACGCAGGGCAGACTTCTCTTACTCTGCTGGGTATAGAGAGAGTTTGATAAATGGAGCTGTGAGAGAGTCCTCCATGAAGGATGTCATTGAATCTATGGAAGTTACTCTGGATGCAGGAGATGTGAACATCGATAGAACTGGGGCTGTTCCGGTGGTGAGTTTTTCTGATAACCTACGATCTAAACTGACCACCACTTTGGGGAGGGCAGTTGTTGTCAGTCTGTTGGAAAAGTCGATTGGTTATAAGGCTCTGTGTGCCAGATATCAGTCATTATGGAGCCCTACAAATGCCAAAATATTAGACATAGGTAGCGGTTTTTTTCTGGTGCAATTTGCTAATGAGAATGACTACACGAAAGCTCTTTATGAAGGTCCTTGGGTTGTAAATGGAGCTTATTTACTAGTGCAGAAATGGCATCCTGGGTTCAGAGTCTCCAATGGAACAGTAAACTCCACCACAGTCTGGGTCTGGCTACCTGAATTACCGTTGCAGTACTATTCATGCAATGTGTTGACAGCCATAGCAGAGGCCATCGGTCAAGTGGCTAAAATAGACTATAACACAAGCGAGTTGCACCGTGGTCGCTTCGCTAGAGTAGCTGTAGTTATTGATTTGCGGCAACCTCTGGTCTCCATGATTAATATTGATGGAGAGACCCAGAAGGTAGAATATGAGAATATACCAAAGATATGTTTCTATTGTGGCAGGGTTGGACATTTTGAAACATACTGTCCTCATAAACGAATTGATACTAACAAAGGAGATAATCAAGAGGGACTGTCGGAGGACATTGGTACGGCTAAATTCGGCCAGTTTGGTGAGTGGATGGTGGTTGAGAAACGCTGAAGGAACCCCAAAGTTTTGGTCAATAATTCAGGAAGAAAGTCCGGAATCAAAGGGAATGGATCCAGATTTGCAGTATTAGATGGAGATGAGGATGAGATTTCAGGAGATACTTCTACTGATAAGGAGAACTTACCTTCTTTTGATAATATCGTAATTGGTGGCCAATTTAAAGAGAAGATTGGAAGTTTGAGGGCACGTGGTCTAAAGAGCAACACATCACGTGGAAGAGGGGGGTATAATAAAAGAAGCTTCTCAAGTGAACAGGGCCATGCAAAGGAAAACAACGTGAATAAAAACAAAGTTGCTCTGGGTGACTTTTTTACTTTCAAGAGCAAAGTTCAAAATGATGATAATTTAGTTGTCCTGCCTTCGACCCTTAACCCAGAGAAACACACAGTGGTCGGTAAATCGGTTATGGAGATAGGAGCCCCTTCGACAGCTTCTGTTACAGACAGCTTCGAGATCGGTCCAGGAAGTTCCCACCTTTTGGGGCAATTTGAAAACAGACCTCCTGACTCTGAATTACAGCCTCCTGCTGCTGGCAGCGTCTCTTTGATAGTGGATACAATGGATACGGATGTTTCTACCCATGTGGGAAACGATGGGGAGAAAGATGATTTCAGTGGAGATGAGGGGCCTCTTGACCCCTATTTATGTGAAGTTTGAGCTCCGCCTCAAAGGTAACCTCCTTCTTTTTATAGTTATTTTATGTCTATCCTTTTTTGGAATTGTCAGGGTGCTAAAAGCCCTTCGTTTGTGATAACTCTGAATTTTTTTATCTAAAACCATAATCCTAAGCTGGTGGTTCTCCTTGAGCCTAGGATTATTGGTTCTACTGCTGATAAATGTATTGAAAAGATTGGATTCCCTTGGTCTCATAAAGTAGAGGCAACGGGATTCAGTGGTGATATTTGGTTATTATGGAAGGAGAGTTGGAAGATTGAGATTTTGATTAGCAGTAAGCAGTTCATCCATCTCAGCGTTAAAACTGATGAGAATAGTATGTTTTATTTTACTACTATCTATGCATCTCCTGTGGCTTCTCTTCGCAGCAAGCTATGGTCTGTCCTCCATCAGATTAATATAACCACAGATGAGCCTTGGGTTTTAATGGTAGACTTTAACTCTATCTTATATGCGAATGAGAGGTAGGGCGGTTCACTGAATAGAACGGGGATCAGTAAACCCTTCTTGGATTGGTTTACTACTTCAAAGTTGATTGATATGGGGTATAAGGGTCCAGATTTTACTTGGAAAAGAGGTAATTTATATGAGAGGTTAGATCAAGGCATCTGCAACAATACTTGGAGTGCTCAGTTTCCCGATGCTGCCATTATTCATCTAGTGAGAATCTCTTCTGATCCCAGACTACTTTTGCTGAAGTTATGTAATAATAGGAGTGTCAATGTTCACCGGCCTTTCCATTTTTTGCAAGCATGGTTAACTCACTCTAATTTCCAAGATTTTGTTCAATAGAATTGGAGAGTTGATGGGAACATGATGGCCTCGGTTAATGCTTTTGCTGAGAAACTTAAGCTTTGGAATTGTACGGTTTTTAGAAATATTTTCTATCAAAAGAGGGAGTTGTTGGCTCGTATTGCTGGTATTCAGAAAAGTCTTATTCGAAAACACTCTCCTCATCTTGAAAGCCTCGAGTGGGATTTGAAAGCTAAGCTTGATCAGGTGCTTTATCAGGAAGAGCTTCTTTGGCTTTAGAAGTGATTGGATTCAAAGTGGGGATAGAAATACGGCCTTTTTCTATCAAAGAACAATTCGTCGACGGAAGAGAAATCGTATCGAGTATCTTCAAAATTCTGAGGGAGTTTGGATTGATGACCCGGTGATTTTGAGTGCTATGGCAGTTACTTTTTTCTCCAATCTCTACTCTGAGGAATGCCATAATTGCCCGCCTTACCACATTAGGGGTCATTTCCCTCTTTTTGGCTAGAAGGTGATGGCGCTTTTTGAGGAATTTTCTTATAATGAAATTCGAAGAGCTTTGTTTGGCATGAAACCTTGGAAAGCTCCTAGAGTTGATGGTATTCAAGCGGAGTTTTATCAATCCCAGTGGAGTGTAGTGGGCAATGATGTCTGCCAGGAAGTTTTGAGAGTTCTTAAAGGTGGTAAGATGGACAGTGCTATGAACAAGACCCTTCTCTGTTTTATTCCAAAAATAGATGTTCCCAAAAATGTCTCTCAGTTTCTCCCTATTGCTTTATGCTCGATGCTCTACAAGGTGGTGACTAAAACCATTGCTAATAGGCTCAAGAATCTTATGCCTCTCTTGATTGGGCCTACATAGACTAGTTTTGTTCCTAGAAGACATATTACGAAAAATACTATTGTCACACAGGAAGTCATTCATACAATGAGGATTAAAAAAGGTAAAACGGGCTTCATGGCAATTAAAGTAGACTTGGAAAAAGCCTATGATCGGGTTAGCTGGGATTTTCTCAAAGATACTCTTATGGATGCTCGGATTCTTGAGAATCTAATCAATGTTATCATGGATTGTGTCTCTGCTTCTTCTACGCATGTTTTGTGGAATGGTAATATATCGGAAGCTTTTATGCCTTCTCGGGGTCTCAGATAGGGGTGTCCTTTATCGCCTTATTTGTTTGTCCTTTGCATAGAAAGGCTTAGCCATTGTATTAATATTACAGTCAAAGCTGGAGATTGGCACCCTGTGCATCTTAATAAAGGCGGTCCTCCTATTAGCCATCTGTTCTTTACGGATGACTTGATCCTTTTTAGTAAAGCTGATGTGAGGAAAACCCAGATTATTAACAAGATCTTAAATGAATTCTGTGAGAGCTCTGGTCAAAAGGTCAGTTTTGACAAAACTAGTGTTTTTTATTCAAAGAATGTTAATAATCAGCTTCCTCGGGATCTGAATCACAAGCTGGGCTTCAAGGAGGTTACAGATTTGGGAAAGTATCTTGGCATGCCCTTTTTGCATTCTCGAGTTTTCAAGAAGCACTATTCTTACATTTTTTATCGAATGAAAAGTAGAATGGCTAGTTGGGATGCTAAGAATGTGTTATCTACCATGTCCTCTTATGTTGTTCAAGCCTCTAGAATCCCTTCTTCTTTTTTTTTTTGGTGCAGAGGTTGATAAGCTTACTAGGAAGTTTGTTTGGGGGCCAAGGCAAGCTCTCGCAGCATAGCATTAGTTCCTTGGAGTACTATGGAAAAACCTAAAGATAGCGGAGGTCTCTCTTTCTGGAATACTCATAACATTAATACAGCCTTTCTGATGAAGCTTGCGTGGAACTTGCTTACCCAGCCACACCATCTGTGGGTTAGTATCCTTTCTTCGAAATATAAGTTCATGCATGGTAGTAGTGCTTATCCCATGGTTCAGCGTAGCAGCACTCCAGTCTGGAAAGGAATCTGTTCTGTCTGGTTGGAGGTCTTGAATCACACTAGGTGGGTTATTGGTAATGGCAGGAAGATCAGGTTTTGGTTTGATAGATGGGTTCCTGGCCTGGATTTACCGTTATTTCATCACACTTCCAGGCTTATTCCTGAAGAATTAATTAACAGAATGATTGATTGTTTTGCTGATGATACTATTGGCTAGTGCTGGAATCGATTTGAGGAGTTTTTTCTCATAATATTCTTTTGAGTATTGTTGTGGCTTGCGCTCCGCACTCTAGTGCTGATGAAGATCAGGCTATCTGGGACCTCTCCTCGTTTGGTGGTTTTACTATCAAATCTGCTTACTCAAGTTTGGTAGGTATTGCTTTAGAAGATTCGGACTCTCTTTGGAATCAAATTTAAAAATTAAAAGTGCCTCAACGAACTAGAATGTTTATCTGGTTGGCGATAAATGATGGCATTATGACTAATTCTGAAAGGAAAAGAAGACATTTCATAGACAAGTCTGATTGTGCCTTTTGTGGGGTAAGGGAGGAAGATAGCCTTCATGTTTTGCGTGACTGTGTGGCTGCGAAGCAGTTCTAGAGTTTCTGTCTCTCAGGAGTCCATTTTCAGCAATTTATAGAGTCTATTAGTTTGAAAGGCTGGGTGAAATTCAACTTGAATAACTTGAATGTAGTAATTGAAGATGTTGCTTGGCCGGAGATTTTTGCTATTGGCTGTTGGTTTTTGTGGAAGCAGAGAAATGAGTTTAATTTCCAGAACAATCGCAAACCCATTCTTTCGTTAGTGAATGACATGCTCGTTTTTGCTAAATCTTGTCAAAGATCCCTGGCTTTGAATGAGGTGGGTGATAAGGAAGCTTCCCTCTCATCTCCAAGGTCTTGGCTGCTTCCTCCTAATACTTCTTCAAGGTGAATACTGATGCTTCAGTGTCTAGAGGGGGTATTGTCACTTGTGGTGGCCTTTTGAGGAATCACTTGGGGCGCTGGTGTTTTGCCTTTGTGGCTAACTTGGGTAGTTGTCCTATTCTATTGGCCGAAATTTGGGGAATTTACTATGGGCTTTGCAGAGCTAAAGAAGAAGGCATTGTTAATGTCATGGTGGAAAATGATAACAAGTTGGCTATTGAGATGATTCTTGGGATTTCTGTTATTAGTGCTTCTTGTATCGCTCTGGTTGATCGGGTTCCTAGTTTGGCTAAGCATTTCGCCAATATTTCATTCAATCATATCTACCGAGAGGCAAACCTTGTAGCTGATAAGACTGCCAAGCTGGGTGATGGCTATCCTCATGGCTACCATGTGCTATTTTCCCCTCCTCAGGGGTTAGTTTATTGGTTGTATCATGACTCTGCAGGAGTCTCCTATAGCTCATAGCGTGTTGTTCTCGTGAGCTTGCTCACCTTTTTTTAACCAAAAAAAATATATGAAATATTTACAACAATATATAGGTAAGTTTCCTGTTCTATATGATCTTCTTCCCATCTTTTCGTTATATTTTCCTCTATTGATTTCCAATTCACCGGATCTAGTTTGACTTTTCCGAATCGCCACCGGTCCATTCTTTTCTTCTTCTTCTTCTTCATTTTTTTTTATCATGTTGGGATCAAAATTTCTCTTAAGCCTATTATTATCGGAGCTACTTTTCAAAGTGACGAAGGGCAGTTTTAGCATGCCATTTCTGGTCATTATCCAGGCCGGTATACCCTCTCTTTAGTTGAAGTATTGGCTATTGCAAGGTGCTCTCTTAGGCTGTTGACAATCACTCCTCTTCAGAATGTGCTTATACCGATGCTCTTTCTATAGTTATTGCCATCAACAGCAATTGGGATGATTATTCTGAATTGGGAATGGTCATTCGGGATTCCAATTTATCTCATCTAAGATAGAAATTTCCATTCGTTGGGTTCGAATGCAAGCCCATATAAGAGGCTCACTTCTTAGCAAGGGCTTCTCATACATGTTTTTAATTATTTACTGAATTGTATTTCTCGGATTTTTTTTCTTAATGAATCATTTCTTTCCTTAATCAAACTTTTTTTGACCCATTAAACAATGGCTTATTTAAATTATAATCCAATCTAATTCTTGTAGTGACCGTTTTATAACTCAATCCTGTTAGGTATATTTGGCCCCGAAAGAAACAATAGGACAGCTCGACGAACACAAGCAACAATATAGCCTGAAAACAACAATAACTAAGCTCGAACATTAACCCATCGATAATAAAATCTTATTAAAATTGAAATTTGGCAAGAAGGCAAGGGGATGGAATTTAATTAAAAGCAAGCTTTTTGCCGTCACTTAATTATGACATCAATACAATACTAATTTACTAAAAACATTTATCTCTTGATTTTACTATAATACTCAAATGCATTAAAAAGTATTAATTATTTAAATACAATAAAACATTATTTAAATTAAAAAAAAAGCTTTATTCAAATAATTTCTAATCATCCCATACAAATAAGCATAATACATATATATAGTCCCCCAATTTTACATAAGATTATTGGACTTGTGGCCATTTAATACTAAAAGTCACAAAAGCAAATTTTGTAATAGTAAAATACTTGAACTTAAATTTATTTTCAACGAGAGTAACTTTCGCCGGAAAAACAAAAAATAGACGCCAGAACTCCATCTTAATATGCACATGTAAACCACAAATCAACCAATTATTAAGACGTGACAACTTATGTCAGCATCAAATAACAAAAAACCACGTTAGCAGTACATGCAGTGAATGATATGATACAAAAAGACAGAAAAAAAAAATCACTTTTTCAAGTTATATATATAAATTTGGATGATAAAGTCTAATTGAATATAAGTTGTCACGTATCAATTTGTGCTGTATATATATTGTTAGGATGGAGTTATAGCATCTGCTTTTGATTTTTTTTGATGAGAATTACTTTTATTGAACATAAATTAGTTTAGCGTTACGAAGTTTTCTCTTGTGATTGGTTAATGGTTTCGTGGTCTAATTACTACTAATAAGAGAAAAGCCATTTACAATAATTAATTTGGAGCGTCCTTATTCAACAGGAAAATAGGATTAAGGGAGATTTTATTTGATTGTGGAGACCTAATATAAAAAAAAAATTGTTAAAACCATTAATTCTGAGTCAATTTTACCCATAATTATTGGACTTATATCTAATCGTCCAAAAATAACTAACTTATTTTTTATGATTTAAATGTCACTGAACTTATCACATTTTTTTAGAAAAATTATTTTAACCGATTTTTGACAATAATCCTTGCTAGAATGCTGACGTGATATGCCACACTATATGCCTAAATATACGTGGCATGATACATCGGTAGTCACGTCACCGAAAAAGGCTATATTACACGATATATCAGCACTTTACGTCATATTTTTGGACATAAGTAGCTTCTTCTGGTGATGTAACTACTGATATATAGTATCACACGTGTCTAAACATATAACGTGACATGCCACATCAGCATTTCGGTAAAAGTAATTGTCGAAAATCGGTTAAGATGATTTTTCTGCAAAAAAGTGATTAATTCAGTGATATTTAAGTCATAAAAAATAAGTTAATTATTTTTGAGCGATTAAGTGTAAGTTCAGTGACCGTAGATAAAATTTACCTCATTAATTCTATTTACTATTTATAGAGTACACCTTTCAGAAATTGCCTTTCAGAAATTGACTATAATGCTCACCTATTCATTAAATATATTGAGGCAAAATGTTGTGCACTTCTATTATTGGTGTAACCATTTGTTTTTTAAAGCCAAAGCCTCGATTTCATCTTTAGAAATTGACAGGTCATTATACTTTTTGAAATAGTAAGAATACGCAATTAATATTTTTTTTTCTACTATTTTTTGCTATATACTTTTCAAAAAAAATTGTCAATTTAACTTTCATAATAGAGCAATTTTACCACAGTACTTTACATAAGAGAGAAAATTTTGTAATTGAATTGTGGCGCAAAAAATGGCAAATTCTCACTAATTCAAGTACTCTTATGGCCAAAAATAACGAAAAGAAAAGTATAATAACACATTTTTCTCTATTTTAAGTAGTGCCAAAAAATTTCCTTGTCACCATAATTAATGAGAACACAAGGGCCATTACAGTGGCTGACCCCAAAGCTTATGTGAGGGGGTCCCGGCCCCCCAAAACTTTTGAATCTCCATAAATTTTATAAAAAAGTCTTTGCAAATTTTTTATTTTGCAATTTGGCCCCCTTAAATCTTTTGTTCACATGTATATTATATTTTGGTTCCCATTTATTCTTATCCTGTATCTGCCCCTGAGCCATTATATTAGTAAGAATAGATGACACATGGCAATGCAACTCCATTCATATTAGGCATATAGTAATAATAGATGCGGCATTGAAACTCCACTCGGATTACATTACAGATACAAAAAGAGTGAGAGAGAAACATAAAAGAAAGGTTAGAAAAATGAGAAGAGAAGAAAGCAAAGAAGAAGATGAAGCAGAAGCAGAAGCAGAAGCATGGAAGTATATATTTGGGTTTACCAATATGGCAGTAGTGAAGTGTGCACATGATCTTAAAATAGCAGATGCAATTGAAAACCATCAAGGCCCAATCACCATCTCTCATCTATCATCAACTTTAAATTGTTCTCCTTCATCTCTTTATCGCATTATGAGGTTTCTGGTGCATCAAAATATTTTCACAGAGAAACACACAGACAATGGCTCCATAGGTTACATACACACACTTCTCTCTCGCCGGTTGCTCAGCCAGGGAGAGACGAGCTTGAAAGCTCTTTTCTTGCTAGAAAGCAGCCCGGTGATGCTAGCGCCGTGGAATTTTCTTAGCTCTAGTGTATTGCTTGATGGGACGGCCGCATTCAAGGCAGTTCATGGTGATGATGCGTGGAGATATGCAGCAGCCAACCCTGATCATAGCAAGTTACTTAATGAAGGAATGGCTTCTGATGCTAGATTGGTTGTTAATACTTTAATAGAAAAGTGTCCACAAGTTTTTGATGGGATAAAAAGTTTGGTGGATGTTGGTGGGGGCAATGGTACTGCTATGAGCATGCTAGTTAAGGCTTTTCCTTGGATTAATGAAGGCATTAACTTTGATCTTCCTCATGTTGTCTCTGTTGCACAACCATTTGATGGTGTTAAACATGTTGGTGGTGACATGTTTCACAGTGTTCCACCTGCTGATGCTGTTTTCATTAAGGTTAGCATTCCTTCATCTTGTCCAAATTACTCCTATTTATTTAATTTGGATTAATTACAAATAACTTGCAATCTTTCACTCACTTATCAATTTAATTCTCAAAAGACAATTAGTAATATCATCCAATTATAAAAATTACTATAATTTTTTTCACCAAAGTTGAAATTGGCATGAAAATTTGACATAAATGGATGTATGTAGTGGGTTCTACACGATTGGAATGACGAAGAATGCATAAAAATTTTAAAGAAATGTAAAGAAGCAATTCCAAAAGGAAAAGGCAAAGTGATAATTGTGGAAGCTGTGGTTGGGGAAGCAAAGGAGGATGATAAACTGGAAATTGTTAGGTTGATGTTGGACATGGTGATGATGGTTCATACCAACACAGGCAAAGAGAGAACTTCCAGGGAATGGGAATATGTTATTAGAGAGGCTGGCTTTACCTATCACTCAATAGATGCCATTGGTGCTGTTCAATATCTTATTCAAGCTTTCCCTTAATTTTCTTTCCCTTTTCTATTTCTTAGTTTCTTTTGAGGCTTGCTTTCACTTCTTTCTATATCAACAATGTTCTTGTGGTTTCTATTCTGAGTTGGGTCAATTTATTATGAGAATAAAAGTTTTAATTTATTAATATTTTCCATTTAAAAAAATCGAACTCAATACTTTACTTATGGAGAAAAAGCATTGAATGTCCATGTTGCTTGTAGTTTCTAATTGTCTGTCCTCATATTATGTGCTACTTAGATGTATTGTGTTTAGAGGTGGGTATGGATTGGTTAATTGATATATTAAAATTTTTATTAATCGGCTCATTAATTTTGGTTAACTGCTAATTGGTTTTAGTTTTTAACTATTTTTTAAATCGATTTATTAGTTAATCATTAAAAAATTTTAATATATAAAATTAATAAATTATACAATTTATAATGTTATTTTTAATATTTAAAAATGCTTCAAATATGAAAAATAAAACTCAAAATATAATATCCACTAAAAAATATAAAGAACAAAATTTTCACAACTAATTATGAGATATATTCAATATGAAACTAACAATATAATACTATTTATGCATATATAATGAATAAATAATTGTATTAAAAAAATAATTTCAATGTTTATTTGTTAAAAATATGTATTATAATAATATTTTAAAAATTTATATATCATAATATTTATAAATTACAAAAATATTGAAAATTTTAAAAATAAAAATATAATGTATAAAATGTATATAAGTTTGACAATTGCTAGTCAATAATTTCGGTTTCGTATCTTATTTTCGGTTATCCAAAAATTCGGTATTTTATTTATTCACCCCTATCATTTTTATTATGAGGTGGAGGGAGGATTACTAAATTTTTTAGCTTCTCACAAAAATAGTGCTTCTAAATAATATAATATAAGATAAAGATTAAAAACTAAAAATCAGCTTAATCAACCAACTAACTATTGATTTTTATTGTATATCTAATTCACCACATTCGCCTGCGTTTTAGGAAATAAAATACTCTGTCTATTTTCTACGTGCAAGGAAAATGAAAAGACAACATTAATGTAATTAGTGATAACAATAATAATACTTAAGAATTTATAACCAAGATTTTTCAATATGGTTGCTCTGAATTTAATTGAATTAATAGTATATGCTTTATGTACTTGGTAAAAATTGAATTTTGAGATCTAATTTAAGGGAATTCCAACTCGATATTGCTTGGACCAAAACCAGGTAGTAGCAGTAACACAATTTGAACACAAGGCATTGGAGGAATTTTACTAGTATACTAAAGCAATTAAAAACAATTTCTGACGTGGAGATATAGGAAATTGATGGAATTTAACTACAATACTAAAGCATTTATACCTTGATTTAGCATAATAATCAAATACATGGAAACACTATATAAATACAATATGACGAAGCAAGAAGCTTTATTCTATACTTTCTAATTATCACATACGAATATATATATATATATAGTCCCCAGTTTTGCATGAATCCTTGCTTCCTTCTCAGCTATTAGGTACACAATATTTCTCCTTTAAGAAGGATATCATTATGACAAATGCTAGCATCTTACCTTGGCTTGAAGTCGGTAATCAATGATTTGTCTTCTTTAAGAAGGGCATCATTATGGTAAATGCTAAGATCTAGGTCTGGCTCGAAATTTTTATCAAAGAATTTATCTTTTTTCAGAAGAGCATCATTATGGTAAATGCTAAGATCTAGGTCTGGCTCGAAATTTTTATCAAAGAATTTATCTTTTTTCAGAAGAGCATCATTATGGTAAATGCTAAGATCTAGGTCTGGCTCGAAATTTTTATCAAAGAATTTATCTTTTTTAAGAAGAGCATAGTTATGGTAAATGCTAAGATCTAGGTTTGGCTCGAAATTTTTATCAAAGAAGTTATTTTTTTTAAGAAAGGCATCATTATGGTAATTGGTAGCATCTTGCCTCGGCTCAAAATTCTTCTGTTCCTTGAGCTCAGAAGTTTCAGAAGTGTGACAATCAGGTTTCTTCTTGATGGCTTTTGAAGCTGCAACATCTTCTGGCACATATTGATCTTTCCAGTATTCCCCCATATCTTTTCTAGCGTTAACGGGATATGCTACCTGCAAAGAGAAAATTAAATATAACCTCTAAAAGCACATATATGTATTTTAATTTAAAAAAAAAGTGTATTTAGTTCAATTTCATGTCTTTCTGTGTATTATAAGAAGTTCCAAATAGGGTAATTTTGATTTTCCTTGAAATACTATGGGAAAAAATGCATCCTTGAATTACCGAATTTTTACGTTTTCTTGTTATTTCTTAAACTTTTACGTGATCATGTCGGATCCTTAAATTTTTATTTTAATATGCATTGGGTTCAAATAAAAAATTAATGAAATAAAAATAAAAATTTAGAGACTTAATGAATACTAAGACTATACTATTATTTTATCTAATTTTAGTAACTCTGGACTTAATGTAAATGAAAATAAAAATTCAAGTATCTGATGTGATCAAATAAAAATTTAAAATCTTATTAGCAAAAAATGAATATAAATTCAAATACCCGAGGATGCATTTTGCCAATAATATATGTAAATATATACGTACATATAATTAAATTTTACTTATAATTAACTGCACGATAAACAGAAAATTCATACCAAAAGTAGTGAGAAGATCATAAGGAAAGCGAAGAAGGATGCCATTTTGCTCGTCCTTCACAAAATTTGTGACTAAATTAATATTTACTTGCCCTATGTATAGAATCCAAGAAAGGGAATAAAGCTATACAAGAAGGATATATAGGACTATCTTTCAACTTTCCGTGTTTTGTCCCTTGAGTCCTTCAATTATTACTATATCCTATCAAGCCCTTAAACTTTATTTATTAATTTCCAGAAATTTATTTATTTAAAAAAAATAATGGTCCATCCATTCCGATCGAATTGAATGTCCACTCTGTAAAAAAGTTTACTTAAAATTGAGTATGGACTTACCAAAAAAAAAAAAAAAAGGATATATTTAAAGATTATATTTCAATTGTGCCCTTTTATAATAAGTATTTGTTCAATTTTCAATATATAAGTAATTTTAATAAGGGATAAGTTTCTAATCTGTCCTTAACATTTTTTCGAATCAGCTGATTTGTCTTAATGTTTATTTTGGAGCTAATTTGCCAATAAAGTTTTGATATCAGCTACTAAAATGTCCATTCATGTTCTCTTATTTTTTTTAATTTTATGTTTTTACTCCAATTTAATTTTTTTTTTCAGATCTTCCACTATCACATAATAATAAGCCTAATGCATTATATTTCTAACAACATATTTAAAATTATTGCCTTACTTTATATAAAACAACATAATGCATTTTTCTTTTAGATTTTCATTTGAAATCGTGAATCCTTGGTCGAGGTGACGTTTTAGTTCTCGATTGGAAAGAATATCATATATCATATATTTATATTTTATGGATTAAATAAGCTTCCATTCATTTCAAGCACAGTCATTAATTAATTCTCGTCCAAGATAGACGATTGAGATTGAAAAAAATCAGAGGACAAATTTCTCATATAAGCTTTTCTTTAAATTGTCGTGTCCTTTGGTCGAATTGAATTAGGGTCATTTTTCTCAATAAATTTTAGTTAAATTGTTAGAAAATGATAATACATGTTTATATTGCTTTATTTATCTACTGATAAATCACAAAATTTCGCAGAGAATGAGTATTTTCATAAAATGATAGGCGAGAGCATGAGCTGAGTATAGGGGATTGGTTCTAATTGGGTCATTGTGGAAAGAACCTGCAAAAAAACTCTCGGTTCGGTTGTCCCGAGCTTCAGTACTCCGATACTCAAGTTAGTTATCGGGATAGGAAGATAAAAATAGAGAGAGAGAAAGAGTACTTTACTTGTAGAGAGAGAAAGAATAAGTGTGGCTTTCTCAGGGGAGAGTCTGTTATTTATAGTGCTGGAGAGTTTAGAGCAGTGTGTATAACAGTGTCCTACTCTGCAGTAGGTACGGCCTAGTCTTTTAAGCAGCGGCGACTGACCAGTGGTGTGTGCTATAAGATTTTGCTCTATCAGTGAGACATCAAGTTCGATCGGACAGTCTCGATTAACGTGATTGCCTCCTTAATTGGCGGGAGTTTGATGGGCCCTTCTTTTGGGCTTCTTCTGGGGCCATTGGCTATGCATTTTTGGGTGTTATCATGTACGAACACGTAAACTTATTTACTTAGTTTTTTGAATATTTAAACTTTAACCGTAATTTTTTAAATATATGTATTTGTCAATTTTATAAATAATAAATTTAAATTTAAATTGATTTTGAAAAATTAAAACTCGTAACAATCAAACATTTTGATATTTACACAATATCAAAATCAATCCATCAAAACCAATAAGAAAAACAACTTGTTCTACCAATTTTATTGTGCATATGAGACATTTATTCATTAAAACGTTTCAAAAGTCATATCAGTTGAGCATCACGTGTTATAAATTTTCAAAAAAAATTGTGAAATTTTGTCTACTATTTATAAAATTAATAAGTATAAGTGCTAAATAAGTCACAATTAGAGTTTAAGTGTTTAAATAAATTATAAAATTAAGATCGGTTGTTTGCATATATATTAAGTCTATTTATTTATTTTTTGCTAGTTTTTATTTATCTTGTACGTTAATAAATTACATCATGCAATCTCCCATTTTATTTAAGACTAAAATATGTATTTTTTTTAACAATTTAAGACGAAAAATTGCATATTTAGAAAACTAAAAGGTATTTAAAATAATAATAAAAGAACTTAAAGCATAAAAACACTTAAAAAAACTAGCTTTAGTTTCAAACAATTGTAATGATAAAAATAACTTCAAATTTATTTAAGAAACATGAATTGTTACTTTCTAATCATGCAAAAAAGTTTGCATAATTGAATATTGGATCTTGTACAGCTATTTGTTTGTTTGTTTTTGTTGTAAGGGTTCTTTCTACCAGCCAAATTGAGTGGTCATCGTTCATGCAGCGGGGACAGTAGCAATTCTCTATTTATGACAAAAACAAAAAAATTTCATAATTGAATATAAGATCTTGCACAGCTATTTCGTTTTTAGGATAAAAATAGAATCTGCATAATTGAATATTGGGTATTGCATAGCTACTTTCCCTTCTTGTCCATGCAGATTGAGTGGTTATCGTTCATGCAGCATGGACCGTAGCAATTTCCTTTTCATGACAAAAAAAAAAAGAAGTCTGCACGATTGAATATTGGATCTTGTGCAGCTACTTTTGGTTTTAGCCTTTAGGACAAAAATAAGATTTGCATAATATTCAATTAGATCTTGCCCAGCTATTCTCTTTTCTGACGAAAAAAAGTTTGCATTACTGCCAGCAGAGGATAAATAATCAATTTCTATATACAAATGACGTTATTACGGGTGAGTAAAAAAATTTAAAAAATAGTCAATCGTAAAATCAGTTCGAAATCGAATTGATTTTTTTGATTAACTGATTCGATATATTCGGTTACAGTTTTTAAATCATATATTTTTAATGTTTTTTTATTACGATTTTGATTTTTAGATACTGGTTAACTGATTCATATATATATATATATATATATATATATATATATATATATATATTTTATATTTATATCTTAAAAATTTTTCTTTTTTTTTATTTCTCTCTAAAACTTATATAAAATAATATTTTAAAATATATTTTTTTATATCTTAATTTTTTATATTTTTCTATAAAATTTATATAATATACTTTAAAGTAAATTTATATTATGTGTTAAGTCACTAAAACTGAATATTTTTACTTGACTTTTAATTGTCATTCTGTGTTCTTTTCAGTCAGTTGTAGTGACTTTTCACTTGTTTATTGATTTTACTGATTGTAAGAGCAAATTTTGAAAAAAAGTTATACTTCTAAAGTTGAGTGAAGTTGTTCTGGAGGAGCATTTAATTTTTGGAGTTGAGGCATGGTGAAAAGAACTATTGATTGTCTAAGTTTGATGGTTGCCTTGCCCAAAAGCTTTGCCTAAGGGAGTTGACAGTGCAGAGTTACGATTTAAATTTGATTCTTATGTGAGTTTGACCTAATCGCCACCTCTGCTCTAGTTGATATTTAGGGATGTTTATTCTTTAATTTAGGAGACAAAAGACAATAGTTTTAGAAAGTTTGAATTCTATTTAGTATTTTATTTTATTTTTCTTATTTGGGTAGCATTAAATTACCTTTATTTTAGGAATTTTAGGAGGAATAAAAGGGGATATCAGATCTAGTTCTTCCTCATTCTCAGTTCTAGTTCATTAATTTTAATTCTTTGTTTTAGTTCTTTAATAACCATAAGTGGCTAAACATTTATTTTGGTTAAAGGTTAATTTAAGGGCAGAATTCAACCATTTGTAGTGAGATTATTTAAACTTTAATTTGTCCTTTAATTTTGTGCGATGTTTATTTTATTTATTGTAGTTTAGAGAAACTATATCTCGATTGTTATTTGTTTTATGTTCAATGAGGCACCGTTATTCACTTAATTAAATAATATATAGCTAATTGAGATTGCCAAATTCATAATTGTTTGGTGAAATCAATGACAAGTAGCAATTAGTAGCTTCCTCAAAAGATTTGTTATATTAAGTAAATGTATGATTTGGTCTAAATTAATCTTGCTTGTACGTTGATTGGCTTAGGCCGGGTCTTTCGAAATTATAATGTTGTCAATAAATTAAATTTTTTTGTTTGTTAAAGGATTGTTTATTGGTTAGGGATTAATTACAGTCTTACTTGATTAGCCCATTAATACGAAAAGATTACGTTGGAAGCATGAAGCCGACGACTATAACCGATCTATTGCATGATTTTAGAATTATCTTTTCATCCATGATCATTAAAGTGAATCTTGTGCTGCGAATAATTTTAATTGAAATTTTTCATCCATTGATTTTGTCTTTATTTAGTTTTTTAATTTTTTTTAATTTAATTTTTAATTTTTAATTTCCCCCCATCATTTATTTTTAGTTTATTAATTTTTTAGTTATTTATAGAATTAAAACTCCACTAATCCCTATGACTTCGACTTGGCTCATCACTAATTACAGGTTAGTTTTAAGTAGAAATTTTATTTTTGTTGGTTTCGACACCCATCAAATTTTGGTGTCGTTGCCGAAAATTAGTCTAACTTAATTTAATTTGTTAATGAGCAAGTCTAAAATTACGGAAGAAATCTTATTTGACTTAGAAATTGAGAAAATAGCCCGTAGATTGAGAAAAAAAGACAAAGATACAAAAGGAACTTGCTGGAACTTCTTCCAAATAGCAAAAAGATGAAGTGATAACTGATTTTACTACAGTTCCAATTGCAATTGAAGAGGAAGAGATGGCAAAAAAAACTTTAAGAGAGCTACACGCTCTGCCATTGGACCAGCAACCCTTGTGCATCACATATCCAAACTTGGACACTACTTTTGAACTAAAATCGAGGCTGATTCATTTACTGCCCATTTTTCGTGGCATGGAAAATGAAGATCCTTACAAACATCTAAAGGAATTCCATGGAGTTTGCTCTGGGATGAAGTCATATGGAGTTATAGAGGAACAAGTGAAGTTAAGAGCCTTCCTATTTTCTTTATCTGACTGGGTAAAGGACTGTTTGTTAAATTTACCATCTAAAACCCCACATGAACTGAAATGGTAACATTGTTCTTAGATAAATTTTTTTCAGCATCCAGAATTACTGTAATTCGAAAAGAAATAAGTGGGATTAGACAGAGGGATGTAGAATCACTTTATGATTATTAGAAAAGTTTTAAAAAGTTGTGTGCAAGCTATCCCCAACATGGCATAACAAATCAATGCCTTATTCAGTATTTTTATAAGGGAATGTTAAGCTTGGAAAAAAAATGATTGATACAGCAAATGGAAAAAACCTCAACAACAAAACTCCAACACAAGATAGAGAGTTAATTCAAAATATAGCAGCCACATCCTAATAATTTGGGAGATATCAAGACCCTCCAAGAAGAGTAAATGAGGTACAATCTTCTTCCATTGAATAAAAACTTAATAATTTAACTCTTCTTTTGCAAAATATGGCTATAGGTAAAACTTTCCAAGTACAAGCATGTGCAATTTATGCCTATACTGGATATATTACTGATATGTGCCTCACATTACAAGATGACTCACAAGAATAGGTGAATGCACTAGGTGGATTTGCTGGACATCCCTCTAGAAATTGCGATCCATAGTCCAATATCTATAATTCAGGGTGGCATAACCATCCAAACATCAGCTATGATGTAAGACAACAAAATCCACTGCAACAATTACACCCAAGTCCACCATAACAACCCCTTCAACCAAGTTTGTCTCTAGATGAAATTGTTCAATTATTAGCAACTAATATGCAACAATTTCAACAGGAAACAAGAAACAACATTCAAGAAACAAAAGCTAGCATTCAAAATTTGGAGAGGCAAGTGAGCCAATTGGCAATCTTGGTGGGTAAACTTGAGTCTCAAGGACGTTTGCCCTTACAAACCATAGAAAATTCAAGGAAAAATGTGAGTGCAACCACCTTGAGGAGTGAAAAAGAGCTAGAACAACCCTTGCCAAAGAAAAGTTACCAGGAAAATGAGAGAGAAATTGAAAAAGAGATAAAATTTGTCAAAAATGGACAACACAAGGAGAAAGTTTCAGAACAGCCTCCAACTTTCGTTATACAACCCCCTTTTCCTGAGAGATTAGTTAAGTTTAAGAAAAAAAAGGAAGAGGATGATATTCCTAAAATTGTTCACAAGATTGAGGTAAATATTTCTTACTTGATGCAATTAAACGAATACCTCAATATGCTAAATTTCTTAAAAAATTGTGTACCAATAAGAAAAAGCTAGTTGACAATGAAAGGGCGAGTGTGGAAGAAAATTTCTCTGTTGTGATTCAAAGAAAATGACCTCCAAAATGTAAAGACCAAGGTATGTTTGTTATGCCTTGTACTATAGGCAACGTTATGATAATTAAAAGTGTTATAAGTGATATAGGAGCTTCAATAAATATCATGCCATTGTCTATTTATTTTTCTTTGCATATTGGTCCATTAAAAGAAATAAATGTAGTTCTTCAACTTGCAAATAGGTTTATTGTCTACCCTGAAGGGGTATTGGAAAATATTTTACTACAAGTTGATGGGTTAGTTTTTTTTTTGCTGATTTTTATGTGCTTGACATGGAGGATGATAAATTCTCAAGTTCTTTAGATATTTTGTTAGAAAGACTATTTCTTAGTACAACTAAAATAAAAATTGATGTGTATGAGGGTACACTCACTATGAAGTTTGATGGAGAAATCGTTAAATTTTATATTTATGATACATAGAAAAGTCCTAGTGATTTACTTAGTATTTTTAAAGTGTATGCTGCTAAAACTTCAGTTAATGAATATTTTAAATTGAGTGGTATTCCAACAAGTTAAATTGTTCATTATTTATGGACTCCATCTTCAAAAATCCTAACATATGAAAAGAATTTGATAATTGATTTCAATTTACATGAAATGATTAATGGAAGGGCATTATCATGGGATTTGAACGTCTGACCAAAAATGTTAAAGAGAGGCGCTTTTGGGAGGCAACCCATTATTTAATTTTGCCAAGGTGGAACTGTTATTATTCATATTTTAATTCTAGTATTTTTTTTACCCACTTCATTCTCCTACCTAAATAAGCTCATTCACATTTTTTATTATTTTATTTTGCAGGTGCAAGTTTGGCAACTTACTTGTTTTATGATGGTGAAAATTATTCTTATTTCATGACATGGAGGTTGGGCAATTTACCAGGGTTTTTTTGAAAATGGGATTTTTTTAAAAAGTATTTGGAATTTTGGGGCTATAGTAAAAGAAATTAGAAAACTGGAGTGTTGAATTTCGGCACATGGTGAGTCGGAATTGGGTTTGCGGGACCCAAGCTCATTAACTAGCACCCTGCCAGAATCTGGCACAAGAGGAGCCGAAATTCAGCATCCTGGGCCCGCTTCATGCGAAATCCGACTGCCTCCACGTCGGTATCCGGCAGTTTTTGACCCTTTAAATTTGCAAAATACGCTCTTTTTATCATGGTAAAAATTTTGTTCTTCTTCTCAAACTCTTGCAGTATATTTTATAACACATTCTTTGAAATTTTCATTCTTCTTCTTTTTCTTAAACTCTTTCACTCTATTTTGCAAAATTTTCTTTGACATTCTGTTTGTTTTTATACAAATTTATACTCTTAGTTCCTTTAAATTTATACCCGACATTGTTATCTTATATATGAAATGAAGGTAATTTAATTTGATATTATGCAGTAGAATTTTTGTTATATGAAGTAATAATTATATTATTATTATTATAGTTATTGTTAACATTAATTTTATATTTTTTTTGTTGGTGATTATTATGTTGAAGCATATCTGATCACAACAAAGGTAAGTTTTAATTTTGAATGTAGAAAAATTTGTCTAGTTTATATGTAAAAATTATTAATTTTCTTGATAGCATATCTATTTTATTGCTTAATTTTTTTATTATATTCTGTAGTCTATTTAATTGGTATGAAAAGGTTATATGCTAAGAAAAGATTATATAATTCTTAAATCTATGCAAGTGTTGATTAAGTAAAAAAAAATTGTAGTTGATGTATTTTTTTATGAAATTGGTAGTGTGTAATTTGATTTACATGGTAAGGATATTGGAATGAAATTTAGAATAATTTTTGAAATAATTGGTGTAAGAAATTTGCATATATTAAGAAATTAGATGTATAAAAAAATTATTGTATAGAAAGATAAAAACATAATAAATGATAACAGTTTAATTATTAATTTTGAAATGTGGCTAGCAAAATTTTAAAAATTTATGTGTAATTTAAATTGATGTTTTCAGAATGTGAGGTTTATGACAAAATAGTGAATTAGTACTTAAATGATGATATATGTAAAAATAATGTAGGAAAAAAATGTCGATTTCAGTAACTTTTATAACTCACACTGGAGGATAATCAGGGATCGACATAACTGGATTTCAGTATGACACTTTGGGTCAGTCAACTAGATCAAGGAGATTGAAAATTAGGAGCAAACCGACATTTGCTGAACTTATTCATAAGATAGCAGTTAAATTGAATTTACCTACGAATGAAAGGCTTAGTATGGTGATATATAAGTGTCCGGTAAACAACCAAGGTTCAATTTGTTGGTCATGTATGGATGTAATCGATGACGATGATATTGATCAAATTTATGAGAATTTCGATACATTTTCGGGATATACCATTGCAGAACTAATTGTTATGATTGAAAAAATTATAATTGGAGATGGAGAAAATGCAATGAACAATATTAATCAGATGGCTAATGTTGGAGAAAGAGAGTCTATACCAAATGCAGAAGAAAGAAATATATACGGTGATTATAAAAGAGTCACTCAGTCCGATTTTGGTACACAATTTCACTCTACTCCCCAATGTGAAAATATCGATGAATTGGAAACAATTGATGCAAGTCCTATTAGAGAGTTTAGAGGTCCAAATCAATCGAATTTTGCTTCGTGTTCTTCTTTGGGAGGCGGAGATGTTGCATACGATGAAGATAATGTTGCGAATAATGGGTATATTTCTCCAAATTGTGACCCAGATGACGATGATGAAGAAATAGACTTGAATGATTCTATTCCAGAAATAGCTGTTGGAAGGGATGACCATTATGTTCCTTGCAGTTCAATCCATGTGATGGAAGGCCTTCAAAATCTACACATGAATGAGATTAAAGATCGACCCCCATGTGATTCTAATATTTCACAATTTCACTTTGCATATGTTCACCACACAACAGTTAATTTTGCTGAAGCTGAAATTAACATGTATAATGATGTGCTAATGGTTAGATGGGATGGTGTTTCTGAGTTATGCGAAGGATTGACATTCACATCTAAGGATGAAGTAAAGGCATGTGTGAAGAAATATTCAATTGAGAATAATGTTTCGTACAAATTTGTTGAGTCAAAGCCATCATATTGGTTGGTGTGCTGCACGCGTGCCGATACAAGATGTCCATGGAGGCTACGAGCTATGAAGAAAATGACCTCGCCCTATTGGATCATCAGTGTATATAAGGAACCTCATAACTATAATGCATCATTAGTAACCCAACACCATAGGCAATTAGATTCACAAATTATTTGTGATTGCATATTGGAAATGGTTAGTGCTGCTCCTGATCTCAGAGTTAGCGTTATAATGGCTAATATCAGGAATCGTTTCAATTATGAGGTGACCTATAGTAAGGCGTGGTATGCAAAAACTAGGCATTAGAGGAGATATTTGGTAATTATGGAGCTTCATATAGAAAGTTGCCTGGTTATTTGAAAGCTATAGAGACATACAATCCGGGAATTGTCTATGACTTCGTTGTTGAAGATAGTATGCAACCCGATTGCAAGAAATTTAAAAGGCTCTTTTGGGTATTCAAGCCATGCATAGATGGACTACCTCACTGCAAGCCAATTTTGCTCATCGATGGAACGTTTATTAAAGGAAAGTATCACCAAACACTGTTGATTGCTAGTGCTGTTGATGGTAATAATTTTATATACCCTATTGCATTTGCCATTGTAGAAAGTGAAAATAAATCTAGTTGGGGTTGGTTCATGACATGCATTAGGCGGTATGTCACTAAACAGTCAGGCATTACTGTTATTTTTGACCGACATGCTGGAATTATGGCATTATTTTGTGATGATAGAAATAGATGGAAGGAGCCTTTAGCTTACCATAGATATTGTCTCCGTCACTTTGTAAGCAACTACAACACCACCCATAGAAATTCAAAAATTAAGGACATGTTATACAAGGCAGGTATGTGTTTAGGCTTAATTTTTATATTATTATACAATTTATGGTTCAATTTTATATATTAAATTTTATTAATATAATTTTCATATTATTGGGAGGTAGTAATTTCCAACCGCGAAAGTTTACAAAAAGAATGGATGAGATAACGACTATTGATATCGACTCTTACAATTGGGCCATGCAAAACTCTTTGGACAAATGGAGTTTATCTCATGATAATGGCCATAGGTATGGGCATGCTACAACTAACATTGTTGAGAGTATAAATAGTGCTTTAAAGGGTGTTAGGATGATGCCAGTTTATTATGTTGTTGAGCATGTATTTGTTAGGCTTGTCAAATTTTTTGATGACAGAAGGATCATGTATCGAGCTTAGATCGCAGCTAGTAAAATATACACTCAAAATTGTTTGGAGGAGATGGCCAAGCATGCTTAAAAAGCTTGTGGGCACAGAGTTCAGAGTTTTTGACCGGCGTTCGGGACTGTTTACAATCCTGACTAGAAATCAAAAAAGTAAAAGAAAAGGTAATAATATGCAAGTTGTTAATTTGGATTGCCGCCAATGTGAATGTGAAAAATTTTAAGGTACTAAAATGCCTTGTTCACATGCTATAGCGGCATGTATGCATGTATGTGTTGACATGTGGACATACGTCGACAAGTGTTATAAACTTTCAAAGGCATTGAGCTGTTATGCATCATTTTTCCAACCACTTGGACACCGAGATTACTGGCCACCATATGTTGGACCAGCTCTAGTGCCTAATCCAGATCTTATAAGGAAAAAGGGTAGACCAAGGATGTCTCGGTATCAAAATGAAATGGATAGTAGAGAACATGGTAGGCCCAACCGATGTACAATATGTCGGAATGATCGAAGGGCACAATAAAAAGACATACCCAAATGTGCCAGGACCATCAAATTTAACTGAATATCCATGAAATATGTAAGGCATAAAATATTCCTGGCTCAATATTTGTGGACATTTTTAAATGATGTTTTATGTTACTTCACCATGACCTCTTTTTTATGTTTTTTGTAATATTTAATAAATTCTCTGATGATGTTTTATGTGCTACTTTATTATTATTAATAAGCATTATGATTATTATAATTCACAAAAATACAGCTGGTAATACAATTTTCACCAATTCGATTTCAAATTTAATTAATTAATGTGATCCTGTACCGCATCTAGTAGGCCTTCTATTTCGAGCAGGATACCGTGGTTGTTGTTCACCATGTGGTGCATTACCCTCTTGTACGTCATTTGATCCGGCATGTGGTGTATTACCCTCTTGTATGCCATAGAACCACTATCACCACTAATAACATCATTATAGAACTCAGAGAATAACTGACCTCCATAATTTGCTTACGGATAAGATTCTTCAGGTATTCCAAATAATTGTTGCATGAAGTCATTTTCAAATGCACCCTGTGTTGATGAACTTTCTGTATTAAATGCTGGAATAATGTATGCACAAGGAGTTTGTTCAATCCGAACTGATAATGGTATCCCTGGCTGTGAGGTGCTCGATTCACTAATTTCACCTAGTCTATAACTTGTGCCCTCGAATTCAAAAGTTAAAAAATTTTGGCAACCAGATTGTGTCGCAAATTGGTCATGGGGTACATCTGTTTCTTGAAAAGGCCATGATATTGGTGGTGAAATTTACGACACATTTGAATCATAAAATACTTGATCAACACTTGATCGCCTCTCAATCATTCCACTCTTGTGCCTTCTCGAACGAAAGTCAATAAATTGTTGTTCAATAGGTGCAACATTAATGAGATTGGGACAAGGTTGATGTGGATATTCGGTTACAGTCCGATACTTAAAACTTACTGCATGTAATATGCTTTCCATTATCTGGCTATTATTCAAAGATTCGCCCGATTGATGATACATTCGTTCAACACCATCAGCCTAAAAAATTTTAAAGTTAGCAATATTTCCAACACAATATATCCTTTTGGAAATGATAATTTATTATTATAATTATGCAAAATACATAGCATGTGAAATACTTACTGTCGCCGAAAGTGATGCACTAACTGGAGTTATTCAACGTCTAGTTCATTGCATATACCATTGCATGTATTCAGATCGATTCTACAATGAATGCCTTGGTCGTTGTCCTGTAACAACACGTGTATGACGAATGTTCCATATCTTTATGAAGAACGCAAATTCAGTGACCCAATTTATATGGTGAAGGCCCCGCAGATCTATTGTATGCAAATTATCTTGTATAAGGGGTTGCGATGGAATTGCCTGGTCAAAACCAAATTGGCGCATGACCCTATTAGGATGGTGCCACTCAATTATGTTGAAACAAATTAGTGGAACAACAGCCATCCAACTCTGCTGTGCACTTGTACAATATTCAGAGATAAGACCAATGACATTGCTATAAGGCTCCCACTCAAACTGTGTTGCAAATAAAACATAAAAATATAAAAATAAAGGTCATAAATTATATCATAATTTTAATGTAATGCAAAATTATTTTTAAATGATTTAATAGTCTTTAAATAAGAACCTCATTAATATCTTGCCTATCTAATATTTCTCTATATGTCCATATATTCCTCTTGTTGATTGCATTCATGTCCAGCAGTTCAGTCTACCTAAATAAACATAATTTCAAAATAATATTTATCATATTTTTTTTATAATAAGATAATATAATAAATTTAAATTAAATGTGAATTTATAATCATACCTGAATCCATAAGGCATTAGTCTGTTTAATTCTGGTGGCTGTAAATGCATTGGCCTAAATTGGGGAAGTCTTTTCCATGCTCACATTTGTAGGAGTTGTAAGTATCCTGTAACTCCCTTAGCATCAGGCCGCATTGCCCTACATAATTCTCTATACAGCCATGCCAACAAGCTGACCCCCAACTATATTGCCCAACTGATTCCAAATTCTCTAAAAGTGGTAGAAACATTAGGTATACCGTACTAGAGGATGTTGAAAAAAATAACATTCCACCTAGATATCTCAATAACCACGCACGAGAATATCACCAAATATAGAATCTAACCATGTCATCTTAATTCTAGCCCCACGCACGTCTGTGGCTGGAGGAAATGCCTCGAGTAAATTATAACAAACAGTCATCCAATTCAGGTTTGTTACTCCGATCACAGGTTCACCCTCAATCGGTAATCCTATCAGAATACCTACATCTTGAAGTGTTATTGTGGTTTCACCACATGTGAGGTGAAACGTGTGAGTTTTCGGTCTCTACCTTTCAATGAGTGATGTAATTAAATTTCAATCAATATTTATCACTCCAATTCGTGCAAGTCCTAGCAACCCGAATGCTTTTATATAAGGTATAATCCTTGGGTCAATTTCTCTATAGTGCTCCTCAATGCTACCCCTTCTTATTCTCAAAACATTTCTTTCAACCTTATATTTCAATTTAAACATGTCAAATTAAATAAATAAATAAAATTGCTATAATAATCTAAATCATATAATAATACATATGTATTTAAAAAAAATTACTGAATTGTTCCATATTGCATCAGATCGATATTTTCCCTGCATTGATAATAGCTCCCTATTAATGGGACCTGAATTAATTTGTGCAGCTTCTATATGATAGGGATTCATGTCGAAACCTGTATTTAACTACATAAATATTTATGGCGATTATATATTCATTTTATGTTCATAATAAATGACTTTTTTATTCTAATGAAAATTATATTGTTAAATGAATATTATGATTTTATATTTATAACTATCAAATTATATTTAATTTAAATAATAAATTTTAATGAACATATTAATATTTGAATAATTAAACATACGAACTTATCATAACAACTTACATTAAAATTAACTTCAACAGAATTACATAAATTTATGCTCTATATTAGGAGCTAATGTACATAATATTTAGGCCACATATTGTAGTTGTACCACTTACAATATGTTCTTTGATCAACGGGCATTGTGTCTCTAATTTTTATATAATGTTCATCACTAATATTTATTACATCTTTCATAAATATCATGACTAACTGCTCATATTTTGTTACATGCTCATCATTCCAAATTTTCATTACAGCGTTCAAATAACATATAGGTATTATCATACAAAGAGCTTCCACCTTCTTTTCTTCAGTCATCCGATATCCTCTCATAATAATTTCTTGTAATTTTTTATTTATTTTAATAATATACTCAAACATTGTTATGCCACTTTTAATTCAACAGCTGTATAACTTATCCCATTTTTGGTTGATAATTTGTCTAGCAATATCACTCATGATTGCTCTTGGAGCTAAATATGTGTGCACCATCTATCATATCAAATTAATAAAATAATTATTATATTTTAATAAAATTTTTCATTTACTTATATCATATTGAAATTAATCATAAATTTTTATAGAACTAATATTTATCTCATATATATATATATATATATATATATATATATATATATATATATATATATATATATATATATATATATATATATATATATATAATTTTAAATTTTAAAATATAAATGTTAATATTAATTTCATGTATTAAACATGTAAAAATAAAATTTTTATTTTTACATAGCTCACACTTTAAAATTTGGCAATTTATCAATGCAAATTTTTTCAAGCATTTAATATTTACCAATTAATTAAATTAATTCTATACACTATAAATTTTTGAGCAGTCATTAATTTCAAATAGCATGCTAAATAATTAATTGATAACTTAATTAGTTTACAATAAATAGCATGTTAAACAATTAATTTGAATAAACTACAAATTTTCTTATTTGCTAATTTGATTAAAAAAATAATTTCTTACCTTAAATCTTGAAATTATATAACCTTCAAAATTGTCACCCCCTACAAATAAAATACAAAAAAAAAATTAATAATAATATAATTTGTAATTCTTGCATTTAAATTGTATATCACAATAATATTATCTTCTTTGTATCAACTTAAATTTATGAAGATATTATAATTGTAGGATATGGAACTTTAAATTTGATAGAAAGGAAAAGAGTTAGTGAGATCGGCAACAACAATGAAAAAAAGGGAAGCAAAAGAGCCTTTTATATACAAACAATTGATGCATATAATTGGTTTTACTATTGCATTCATGTCCCGTGAGTATTGAATTTTCATTTCAATGCAGGTGAAGCTGTAAAATTTGGGGCTGGGGTGAGGCACATTTTTAAGAGAAGCCAGATTTTATGTCCATTTTCCGAAAAAGTGAGGAATGGAGTGGGGCCCAGGATGCTGGATTCCGGCTCTCCTTGTGTCGGATTCTGGCACCCTGCCACCCAAAGACCGGTCAGTCGAGCGTGGGTCCCGTAGGCCCAATTCCGGCTCCCCATGTGCCAGAATTCAACACCCCATTTTTCTAATTTCTTTTGCTGTAGCCCCAAAATTTCAAATACTTTAAAAAAAACCCCATTTTCAAAAAAAAACCCAATTTACCTATGTTACAGTGATGTTGAAAAAAAATATTGTTAAGGGAACAAAAAAACATAATTGGAAATGGTGGGTTTATTAATAAAAATGAAAAGTGGGAAATGTTGGGTTTGTTACTGGAAATTAGCATTTAATGGATGAAGGGCTTTTCTTTTATTATTATTTTTAGTTGGGTTTCAGAGTTTTAGTGGCCGTTTATTCAATTTGGGTTTTATCTTACAACCAAACCTATTAATTTCTTTTAACCCACTTTGACCGAGCTATAACTAATAATTAATTTATTGTTTTTTTTAACTTTCTTCTCCAACTTGCAGGTTTCATTCTTTCAACTTCACAAGCCACCGACCACTATACTTCTTCGCTGTCTTACTCAAATCATATTTTAATTTATTTAGTTATTTTTTTTCTTCTTTTCTTCACCAACTTGCATGTCTCACTCTTTTTTTTTCTTTCTTTTCTTTTCTTCACCAACTTGCAGATCTCACTCAATTAAATTGTTTTTAGCTTTATTTCGTTTCTTTGGTTATTGTATTGTCATTCTTAGGACTTTTCATATTAATTGGGTTTGGATTATTTTTACTTAGTTTTTTTTTTATTTTATGCATTTCTTTTGTTTTATTTTTTATACCTTTTATCAATTTCATTTTTAATTTTATTTATTTACTTATTTTTTTACCATTAACCATAGCCAAGAATTTCTTTTGGACTTACAGTGAAGTTTTTCACTCCTGCCACCATACGACACTACTCCAATCTCCATCAATGACGCTAAATCCACACAGCATGAGCCTGATCCACTAATGGGGCAGTACTTTGCACTTAATATTTTTTTTATTTACTTATTTATTTTTGTACCCTTTGCTCCACGATGGATTTGTTATTCTTTATTAAGGACAATGCGATGAGAAAGTGTGGGGGAGGGGTTTGAAATAGAAGTGTTGTGTGTTGATTTTTGTGGTATTGTGCTGATTTCCATGATGATTGCTTTGTGGTGAGTAGCTAGAATTTTTGGATAATAGTGACTAATTTGTGTTGATTTTTGTTGATGTTTTTGTGCTGATTTTTTTGGTTGATATGCTGAAATTTGATGTGCATATTTTGTTGACAAAACTTGGTTCAATGCTGAATTTTTTGTCAAATTAGGTGATGCTGGCATAGCGCTTGTCCCATGTTTTTTTTATTGTTTAAAATTTTGCTTTTTGGTCTTCTGTTCTCGGTATTTTGTTGAACTTCATTCTTTTTGCCAAAAGAAAATTTTTTGTCTAAAATTAATTCCTTGACCATTTAATTTTAGCTTGTTATAATATTAGGAAGAAAATGAGTCGACTTCTTGATAGTTTATTCTTTTTCATATGTCTCATGGTAGCCTCGACAATCTTTTGAATTAGAAATTTCAAAGCTTACTTTAATAGGTGTAATAAACTTTTACAATAAATTTAATTTGAAATTTGTGCACCTTAGGTAGTTATTAAAAACAATTGATACATCAAGTAATTTTTGTATGCTTATGGTTTGGAAATTTACTTATCAGGATCTTTTACTAAAAAAAAAAAGAAAGAGAAAGGGGAGATTAGAAAATCAATTTTACTCTGCTGTCTACTAAAAATTTGGAGATGAGTAGAGCTAGTAGTCGCTTGGATTTGTGTGATCTGAGTAACCAAATGTATGCGGACCAGAATCGGGTGTCCTTGCGTAAAAAAGACCTATACATTCCTTGTAAGCAATCCTAGTATTTTCCATAAAAAAAAGAAAATAAAAGCTGAAAAAGCATCAAAAGTAAAATGATGCCAAATAAATAAAAGTTCTGGTAGCTATTTCCCTTACCTATCGAAATGTGTGTATGTAATGTTTATTTTGGTTTGGCAATTTATCTTTTTGCAATGATTTTATTTTGAATTAAGGCCTTAAAATTCTTGCATGCTTAAAATATTAAAGCCTTGTTATTTCTGGTTTGAAAAAGTTGTTGAGGAACCCATGTTATGATATGAATTTGTAGGAAATCATTTTGAATTTTATTTTCTAATTTGCCTTGCATTTTAATATGGTTAAAGCTTTTGGGATTGGAATTTATTTGCGGATGAAAAGGTTTTTGATGGGATTGATTGTGTTATTTGATTTATGCTTGAGGAAAAGTATGCATGGGACAAGTGTGGGGAAATTATTTAAGTAACTAAAATTGCATATTTTTACTTGACTTTTAATTGTCATTTTGTATTCTTTCAGTCAATTTTAGAGATTTTTTACTTGTTTATTGTTTTTACTAACTGTAAGAGTAAATTTTGAAGAGGCTATACTTATAAGGCTGAGTGGAGTTGGTCTGAATGAGCACTTAACTTTTGGAGTTGAGGCATGGTGAAAAGAGTTATTGATTGTCTAAGTCTGATAGTTGCCTTACCCATAAGTCTTGTCCAGGAGATTTGATAGTGCCGAGTTACGATTTAAATCTAATTCTTAGGTGAGTTTGACCTAGCCGCCACCTCTGCTTTAGTTGATATTTAGGGAGGTTTATGTTTTAATTTAAAAGATAAAAGGCAATGGTTTTAGGAAGTTTGAATTCTATTTAGTATTTTATTTTATTTTTCTTATTTGGGTAGCATGAATTTACCTTTATTTTAGGAGTTTAACGAGGAATAAAAGGGGAGATCAGATTTGGTTATTCCTCATTCTTAGGTCTAGATCCTTAATTTTAATTCTTTGTTTTAGTTTTGTAACAGCCATGAGTGGCTAAACATTTATTTTGGTTAAAGGTTAATTCAAGTGCAGGATTCAACCAATTGCTGTGAGATTGTTTGTACTTAAATTTCTCCTTTAATTTTGTGTGATGTTTATGCTATTTACTGTAGTTTAGAGAAATCATATTTTGATTGTTATTTATTTTATATTTAATGAGGCATCATTGTTCATTTAATTAAATAATAAATAGCTAACTAAGATTGCCAAATTTGTAATTATTTGGTAAAATCAATAATAAGTAACAATTAGTATAGCTACCTCACAAGTGTTGTTATATTAAGTAAATACATGATTTGGTTTAAATGAATCTCGCTTGTAGGTTGGTTGGTTTAGTTCGGATTTTTATAAATTATAATACTGTCAATAAACTAAATACTTTTGCTTATTAATGGGATGTTTATTGATAGTGGTTAATTACAGTCTTACTTGATTAGCCCATTAATACGAAAAGATTAGGTTAGGAGCGTGAAGCCGACGACTATAGCCGGTCCATTGCATAATTTTAGAATTATCAGTAAAATGAATCATGTGCCGTGAATACCTTAAATTGAAATTTTTATCCATTGAATATATCTTTATTTATTTTCTATATTTTTATTATTTTTATTTTATTTTATTTTATTTTTAATTTTTATTTTACAAAATTTCCCTATCATTTATTTTTAGTTTGTTAATTTTTTAGTTATTTAAATAATTAAAACTTGATTAATCCCTGTAGATTCGACCTTGATGCAGTTGCCTTGGGTATTTTGCCTTTTTTCAAGTTGTTAGATCCATTTTATTTTATTTTTGGGATCTTTTTTTTGTTGACTGTACTATTGTTCTCTTCTCATAAATAAAATCAAAAGCATATAAAAAACCATTAAAATGAACATTATCTTATATATATGCATATGACTTTTTTATCTTCAAAAAGAGGCTCTGTGTATGCAAATCCATTATAAAATAACATCAAATACTTCTTTTGTATCATTGTTGTACCAAGGTATATAGGCTGAAATGATTCGACCTGCGGGCTACTGGTTTTCAAAGGATAACTCGGTTATCATGGTTGAGTGTCATGTACCTTGATGCAAGTTAATTTTATGTCATGATGCTTTTTTCATGGTAATTCTGAATTGTTTTGTTCCTATGTTAGGAGTAGGATCCAAAAATATAATTGCATATTTGGGTTTGCTGAAAATCCATTATAAAATAACATAAAATACTTCTTTTGTGTCACTGTTGTATCAAGGTACATAGGCTGAAATGATTCGACCTGCGGGCTACTGGTTTCCAAAGGATAACTAGGTTATCATGGTTGAGTGCCACGTACCTTGATGCAAGTTAATTTTATGTCATGATGCTTTTTTCATGGTAATTCTGAATTGCAAACATTGATAAACCTTTCCTATTTATTTAACCCATAAATCTAATTATGAAATTACCTTATTTGAATAACAGTTACGCAAACATGAGTAATGTTGATAGATCTTGGATGTATAGGCGATTAATGCCAGATGGTCTCATTAATATTGAGTTTGTCGAGGGAGTTCAATCATTCATTGAATATGCAAGTTTGCAGCCTGCATATATGGATGGTCCAAAAATCAGATGTCCATGTAAAAAGTGCAAACATATTTATTTCCTCCCTACTGAAGAAGTGCATCTACATTTGTTAAAAAAAGGGTTTGTTCCAAATTATTTTCAATGGACACGGCATGGGGAGCCAATAATTTGTAGCACCTCTAGGGGTAATCAAGCGTCATCAGCAGTAAATATAGATGGATTTGCAGGGGGAGCTGGTATTCGACCAAATAATGTGGATGTAAATAAAAATATTTACGCACAAATGGTTTATGATGCAGCTAGTTATTCCTTTGAAGAAAATATGCAGAATAGTGAAGAGGAACCAAATCCATAAGCAAAAAGATTTTTTGACTTACTAGAGTCAGCTGACCAAGAATTATGGCCAAACTGTGAAAAAATGACTCAACTATCTGCCATTGCCCGAATATTGAGCATAAAGTCTGAAGGTCATATTTTTGAACAAAGTTTAGATAAAATTCTTACATGGTACAATGATTCATTGCCTCCTGATCATAAAATGGTTGAGAATTTTTATGAAATAAAGAAGCTTATTCGGGGTCTTGGTTTGCCCGTTGAACGAATAGATTGTTGCAGATTGTGATGTATGTTGTTTTGGGGAGAAGATGTGGAATTAGAAGAGTGCAAATACTGTAGTCAACCTAGGTTCAAACCAATAATGCGTACTAGAAAGCAAAAACTAGTTCCTTGAAAGCGGATGTATTATTTTTCGCTAACTCCAAGACTTCAAAGACTGTATGCCTCTGATGTTACTACAGCCCACATGAGATGGCATAATGAACATGAACAGAATCATGAAAGTATGACCCATCCATCGGATGGGCTCGCATGGAAACATTTCAATGACACACATACTAAATTTGTAGCAGAAAGTCGAAATGTCAGGTTGGGATTATCGACAGATGGCTTTCAACCTTTTGGTCAATCGGGCCAACAATATTCATCATGGCCATGATGGAATATATGTCAATGGTATGATAATCATGATAGCACAACGGAAAAATAAAAATTTTATCATGCATACCATACATATCCAAAACTAGGAACGAAAACATGCAATTTTAGGGTTTTGAAACTTACAATAGATGATGCCTTTTATTCTTTGATTTTGTGATGTCCAGCAACCAAGATGCCTTTATCCACCTTAGTTCTCGATCACCAATGCCAAGGAACAGCCTTTTGCGCCACTCCCTCTATTCTCACACACACACTTGCACCGACAGCTTAAAATCGAGATTGCTAGCTCTCCTTTTCGGTATTGTGTAATGGTTATAGTTTGAAGCTACAAAACTTAATTTTGTACTTCTTTAGATTGCTATTACTGCTCAATAACACAAGAGAATGAGGAACAATCCTTTCTCCTTGTGAAAAATTGAACAAAAGAATTAAGAGAGAGAGAGTTACTATTCACGAGTTACTATTCATGCCACAAAAAAATTAGGTTTAGGGTTTTATTTCTTTTAATATATATGCTTATCCTTTGGCAAGTCATTAATCTGAATTCAACTATCCTAAGATAATTAATTCAAACTCTATCACTTCCTAAAATAAGTAATATATTTTGAATTAAACTCCTTTGAATTTAAATTCAAATTTGAAATAAAACATAAGACATTTAAATAAATGAAATCACTTAATTTAAATATATAGCATGTGCCGAAATTCCTTGATTTTCCTCTTGGAATTTCGGCCACATCATTAAATATATAAGTGATTTAATTTAATTTAAATTCCTTTAGGCTTTAATATTCAATTAACTTAATTAACACAAGATAATTAATTAATTGAAATTAAACCTTATGGGCTGAATTTCTCTCTCTCATGGACCAAAGCCCAATAGCAATATTATAACCCATTACATACATTAATTTGACTTTAATTAAAAGCCCAAATTAATGTCCAATACTTAATTTAAATATTTTAAGCCCAATGCTTTGTGTACGATCCTATAGGTCCATTTAATGTTGGCAATGAATTAATAAATTAATTCAAAGGCTATATATATTCTCTAGCAAGATATTATAGCATTCCAAATTAAATGAAAATGCATATGACATTTGGTGACCTAATGCAATTTCGCATAGTCCCTTACCCATAAATATCAGAATTAATATAAGGCATGGTACTAGTCATCCTTATATACATTAATTCATTTCTTGATATTCCAATGACACTGAATTCTCAGATAAATAATGATTACTCATTATTTCATCTCGGTATGGCCATACACTTCTCAGTTCACTGATCAAGTGGCCGGTGATATTTTTCTCTCTTATCGAGAGGGGTAATCCCTTCACTTCTCTCATGCTCTCTAACATGAATCAGTGCATACCCAATCATACCCGTACTTGTCACTCTGTTACGAGCACGTTAGGTGTATGTCAAAGTACACAGTAATTCATAAAGAGTTTCATAGAGATTTCAGGTCTAAGAACTCCGATACAAAACTTGCATATGAGAAACACTTATGACTTGTACCATATAGTGTTCTCATGAGCGGATCGAATCCAGATACCATGTTCTTTAACATGTATCTATGATCTCTGATTGACACTCTTGTCCTAATGATCCGTAAGACAGAACTCATAAGATCAGAGAGAGCATACTAGTCTTAATTCATTTGTTATTCCCATAACAATGACTGACTAGGGATATTTAGAATGATGTCTCATTTGTTTCAAGGTCTTACAATCCATGTGCCTCACACATGATAACTTAAACCGAAACAACACTCTTGGATAGTTTTATCAATTGATATGCACAGGAATATAAAGGATAAAACAAATGCCTCATTTTATTAATTTCAAGTGTTTCGTTACAATGTATTGGGGCTAGGGCTTACACTAACAATCTCCCACAGCACTAGTCCCAATTGGGCATAGCCCTAAGACCGAACGCTCTCAAATGAGCTTCGTGCAGATTTGGACGTAACTGTTTCGTCAAAGGATCTGCTACATTGTCTTCACTTGATATCTTGCTAACCTTGACGTCCCCACGATCAATGATTTCTCTGATCAGGTGGTACCTTCTGAGTATGTTTTTGGATTTCTGGTGTGACTGGGGCTCCTTAGCCTGTGCGATGGCCCCGTTATTGTCATAGAAAATTTCTAATGGATCTAGGATGCTTGGGACCACTCCTAATCCATTAATGAAATTTTTAATCCAAACAGCCTCTTTTGCAGCCTCACTTGCTGCAATATACTCAGATTCTGTAGTTGAGTCGGCAACGGTTTCTTGCTTTGAGCTTCTCCAGCTGACAGCACCACCGTTCAAAACAAAAACAAACCCAGATTGCGATCTAGAATCCTGAGTGCTGGTCTGAAAAGCAGCATCGGCATAACCTTGTATGACGAGCTCTTCTTGACCACCATACACCAAGAAGTGATCCTTAGTCCTTCGCAGGTACTTAAGGATCCCTTTTACAGCAGACCAGTGCTTCTCACCAGGGTCTTGCTGAAACCTACTGGTTATACTCAGTGCATGAGCAACATCCAATCTAGTACATAACATAGCGTACATGATCGATCCAATAACAGATGCATATGGGATTCTACTCATGTTATCCCTTTCCTCTTTGGTTTTAGGGCACTGTTCTTTAGTCAAAGGAACTCCCAAAGCCAAAGGTATGTACCCTTTCTTTGAGTCTCCCATACTAAAACGCTTTAGTACTTTGTCTATGTACTTTTCTTGACTTAGTCCCAAAAGCCGATTCGATCTATCTCTATAGATTCGAATACCAAGTATTATCTCGGCTTCACCTAAGTCTTTCATTGAGAAACATTTTCCCAACCATTGCTTAACCTTTTGCAATGTTGGAATATCATTCCCAATGAGAAGGATGTCGTCCACATATAGGACCAAAAACACTACTATGCTCCCACTAACCTTCTTGTACACACAAGGCTCATCTTCATTCTTGATGAAGTCAAATTCTTTGACTGCCTCATCAAAGCGAAGATTCCAACTTCGGGATGCTTGCTTTAATCCATAAATGGATTTTTGAAGCTTGCATACCTTCTTAGGATGCTTGGGATTGACAAAACCTTCAGGCTGTGTCATATACACATCCTCAAGTAAATTTCCGTTAAGGAAAGCAGTTTTGACATCCATTTGCCATATCTCATAATCATGATATACAGCTATGGCAAGCAAGATCCTAATGGACTTGAGCATGACTACAGGCGAAAAGGTCTCGTCATAGTCTATACCATGAGTTTGTCGAAAACCTTTTGCTACTAGTCTACCTTTGTAGGTCTTATCAGCTTTTAGTTTGAATAACCACTTGCATTCAATTACCTTAGCACCTTCTGGTGGATCAACCAAGGTCCAAACCTGGTTATCGTACATTGATTGCATCTCGGATTTCATGGCTTCAAGCCAATTATCCGAGTCTGGGCTTTCAATAGCTTCTCGGTAGGTAGTAGGATCCTCACGATCTACTAACTCAATAGTGTCACTGTCAGTGATTAGAAATCCATATCTCTCAATCTCCTGACGTATCCTACCAGACCTTCTAGGTACTTGTGTAATGGGTTCTTGTTCCACAACTGGTTGTGAACTTGATCCCATTTCCAAACCATCCTCTATAGGAGCTTGTGGCACTTGAATTTCTCCAAGTTCTACTTTACTCCCACTGTCTTTCTTGAGAAGGAACTTCTTTTCCAAGAAAACAGCCTTGCGAGCAACAAATACTTTGTTCTCTGCTTGTGAGTAAAAGTAGTATCCCTTTGTTTCTTTGGGATAGCCCACAAACAAGCAGACAGTCGATTTGGACTCTAGTTTGTCATATGTTAATTTCTTAACATGTGCTTCACAGCCCCAAATCTTGAGAAAAGACATATTAGGTTCTTTCCCAGTCCATACCTCGTATGGTGTCTTCTCAACTGCTTTAGTTGGAGTACGGTTCAATAGAAACGCAGCAGTTTCTAATGCATAACCCCAAAAAGAGATAGGAAGATTAGCTTGACTCATCATAGATCGAACCATGTCCAACAGAGTTCGATTTCTCCTTTCGGACACACCATTCCATTGCGGTGTTCCAGGAGGAGTGAGCTGTGAAATAATACCACACTCTTTTAGATGACTGTCAAACTCTTGGCTTAAGTATTCACCACCTCGATCTGATCGAATGGCTTTTATACTTTTGCCAAGTTGGTTTTCTACTTCGTACTTAAACTCTTTGAATTTCTCAAAAGTTTCAGACTTGTACTTCATTAGATAGACATAGCCATATCTACTGAAGTCATCTGTGAATGTCACGAAGTAGCTAAAACCACCTCTAGCATGTGTACTTAAAGGTCCACATACATCGGTATGTATTAGTTCTAATAAGCCATTAGTCCTTTTACCTTTTTTATTAAAAGGACTCTTTGTCATTTTTCCATGCAAACATGGCTCGCATGTGTCATAAGACTCTAAGTCGAATGACCCAAGCACTCCAGTTTTGTGGAGTCTTGAAATGCGTTTTTCGTTTGCATGTCCTAAACGACAATGCTAGAAGTAAGTAGGGTTTATTTCGTTTGATTTAACCCTCTTTGTATTAATGTTGTATATGGACTCTTTGTTTTGTAAATCAATGATATAAAGGCCATTTTGCAACATGGCATTGCCATAAGAAATGCCTTGGCGACGAATATGAGCATTGCCATTTTCAATAACAAAATCAAATTCATCATTATCCAAACATGAAACTGAAATAATGTTTCTGCTCATAGCAGGCACATAATAACAATTATTCAAAACAATACAAAGTCCGGAAGGTAAAGTGAGGTGATAGTCGCCTATCTCCATGGCAGCAACTCGTGCTCCATTCCCCACACGGAGGTCCACTTCATTCTTCCCAAGTAACCGCCTATTTCTTAGCCCCTGCACATTTGAACAAATGTGAGAACCACAACCGGTATCCAATACCCAAGTGGTAGAAATAGAAAGGTTAATCTCAACAACAAAAATACCAGAACTGGACGCCTTGGCTCCATTCTTCTTTTGTTCTTCCTTGAAGAGAGCGCAATTCTTCCTCCAATGCCCTATCTTGTTGCAATGGAAGCAAGTGCTCTCACTCTCTTTGAGTTTTGGCGCCTTGGGCTTGGATTGGGCCTGAGGTGCACTCCCACTTGACTTGGGTTTTGCCTTTCCCTTTCCCTTTCCCTTAGCGGGTCCCTTCTTAATTCCCTTTTGAACCATGAGAACGGGATTGGTCTTTCGAATGTTCTCTTCAGCATTCTTAAGCATCCCATGAAGCTCAGTGACTAACTTGTTCATTGCATGCATGTTATAATTTATCACAAATGGATCATAAGCAGCAGGCAATGATCCTAAGATCAAGTCAGTGGTCAATTCCTTTGGCACTAGTACCTCAAGCTTCTCAAGAGTATCAAGATACCCTTTCATCTTGAGTACATGGGTACTAACAGGTGTACCCTCAGCCATCTTGCAAGAAATTAATGCCTTTGTTGTCACGAACCTCTCGTGACGAGCTTGCTCTTGGAACATCTCCTTGAGGTGCACCATGATCACATAAGCCTCTTGGTCCATAAATTGCTTTTGTAATTCAGGCACCATAGTGGCCAGCATCAGACAGGTCACATTGTTGGAGTCGCTCTTCTTGGTCTCAAAAGTTTCCTTTTGAACCGCAGAGGCGTTCCTTCCTGGTTCTTCAGGCAAGGGTGCATCCAAAACATATGACTTTTTCTCTTGCTTAAGAACTATTCTTAAGTTTCGAGACCAGTCTATGAAATTGGTGCCATTCAATTTGTCCTTTTCAAGGACCGATCGCAATGAGAAATTGTTATTTGAAGATGCCATTTTCAATCTACAATAAAATTTAGCAAGATTAAATGAGGTCTTATTTATGATCCCACAAACCGAATTAATATCCCTTTAAATAATTCGCGTTAGTGATTTTATGTGGGCCAAGATCCACTTTTCACAACAACTTATTAGTCAAGCTGAGCTTGTACACCTAACAAGTTAAGTTACTTAGGTAGGAAAACTCCAATCATGTCTCGTACATGACTCTTGGATCAAATGGGCTAACATCTTAAGATGTTATAGCACAACCCATTTATTAGTTGCCTAGGTCCGGGCATCCCTTTCCATGATAAGTCCAACCTATATTCACAACCCATGCCTCACAAAGATAATCGGGCGCATCTAGGACTCCTAGTCTACGTGACCGATGATCGATGCCTTGACATGTTTCGAATTAGGAAGGCAACTTTGTGACTTACTATTTTAGGGATTCATTTTATTACGGCTTACATGGCATACGCTTTGTCATCCATACATAGCATGCATATATATATAATTGCATAAAGTAAAGCGTGACAAACATGGGCCCAAAAACCTACAACTAAGATTCTATACTATTACATAAGAATCTTCGAGTTGGGCTTCTCCACTCCGGTGGGCTTCGTCTTGATTTACAAAGTCTTCAAATAAATTCTATTCTAAGAAATAAATGAAACTTTTACAATAAAATATAATGGCTCGCAGGCCATATTTAATTACAAAAACTCAGGGCCCATGAATACACCATGCATATCCATTCATCACACCAAACAAGCAAATAAATATACATAGCATTCATGGATCAAACAAAGTCCAATTTTAATTAGATTTAGCCAAGCCCATTAATGGAAATTGTGTACTTGAACCTTTAAGCGAAGACCCCGTGATGGGCCTGGGCCGAAGCCCAATGGACTAAATTCTCTTATTGAATAAGTTCTCTTAAAAGCCCAAAACACAAACTAGTTAGATTTGTGCCATAAATCAACTCTAGTATAATTTTCAATTTTACCATTTTTAATTTTATGTCATACAGCCCATAAACATTAAAAATATATATAATATGTGCTAACATGAATTAAAAATAAAATCATGAAGAACACATATAATAGAACATGGCATTCATGCAAAAACAAACAAACAACAAAACTAGTTGTTTAATGCTTATGTAATGCCATGAAATGCACAAACATTTAAATCAATTTTATGAGTCATTTAATAATCTAAATAAGTCCATAAATATTGATTTAATATTCTGTACCATTTTAATCTAAATGTGTTTTTACCATTTTAATCAAAACAAAGCAAACAATGTTGATTAAACATGTAACAAACACAAACTAGTCATTATTTTAAGTGATTTTAAAATTAATCAATTAAATTATCATGGACCAGAATTAAAACCAAATTTAAAAAATGTCCAGACCTGATAATTAATCTTTAAATATCACTTACAAACATGCCAAAAACGTTTTTACATTTAATTTTGAAAACTAGTTGTTAAACTAGCAATTTTCATGCCAACTAGCACCTAGTTTCATAATTAACATGTACCATCAGGTATAAATAATTAAATCCGACCATTACCAGCCCTAATAACATCTTAGGACAGTATATTAACATGTCATATTAATTATAATACCTATCTAATCAATTAAAATCGTTTTTACACCAAAACAATGCAAAAAACTCAAAACAGAAAATTTCAGATTTGCATGTTTTCAAAATAACGATTTTTAATTAATTTTTTCATGCATCTAAAGCACTAAAATAAGCATGTCTAGGCTCTGATACCACTGATGGAATATATTTCAATGGTATGATAATCATGATAGCACAGCGGAAAAACAAAAATTTTATCATGCATACCATACATATCCAAAACTAGGAACGAAAACATGCAATTTTAGGGTTTTGAAACTTACAATAGATGATGCCTTTTATTATTTGATTTTGTGATGTCCAGCAACCAAGATGCCTTTATCAACCTTAGTTCTCGATCACCAATGCCAAGGAACAGCCTTTTGCGCCACTCCCTCTATTCTCACACACACACTTGCACCGACAGCTTAAAATCGAGATTGCTAGCTCTCCTTTTCGGTATTGTGTAATGGTTATAGTTTGAAGCTACAAAACTTGATTTTGTACTTCTTTAGATTGCTATTACTGCTCAATAACACAAGAGAATGAGGAACAATCCTTTCTCCTTGTGAAAAATTGAACAAAAGAATTAAGAGAGAGAGTCACTATTCACGAGTTACTATTCATGCCACAAAAAAATTAGGTTTAGGGTTTTATTTCTTTTAATATATATGCTTATCCTTTGGCAAGTCATTAATCTGAATTCAACTATCCTAAGATAATTAATTCAAACTCTATCACTTCCTAAAGATAAGTAATATATTTTGAATTAAACTCCTTTGAATTTAAATTCAAATTTGAAATAAAACATAAGACATTTAAATAAATGAAATCACTTAATTTAAATATATAGCATGTGCCGAAATTCCTTGATTTTCCTCTTGGAATTTCGGCCACATCATTAAATATATAAGTGATTTAATTTAATTTAAATTCCTTTAGGCTTTAATATTCAATTAACTTAATTAACACAAGATAATTAATTAATTAAAATTAAACCTTATGGGCTGAATTTCTCTCTCTCATGGACCAAAGCCCAATAGCAATATTATAACCCATTACATACATTAATTTGACTTTAATTAAAAGCCCAAATTAATGTCCAATACTTAATTTAAATATTTTAAGCCCAATGCTTTGTGTGCGATCCTATAGGTCCATTTAATGTTGGCAAGGAATTAATAAATTAATTCAAAGGCTATATATATTCTCTAGCAAGATATTATAGCATTCCAAATTAAATGAAAATGCATATGGCATTTGGTGACCTAATGCAATTTCGCATAGTCCCTTACCCATAAATATCAGAATTAATATAAGGCATGGTACTAGTCATCCTTATATACATTAATTCATTTCTTAATATTCCAATGACACTGAATTCTCAGATAAATAATGATTACTCATTATTTCATCTCGGTATGGCCATACACTTCTCAGTTCACTGATCAAGTGGCCGGTGATATTTTTCTCTCTTATCGAGAGGGGTAATCCCTTCACTTCTCTCATGCTCTCTAACATGAATCAGTGCATACCCAATCATACCCGTACTTGTCACTCTGTTACGAGCACGTTAGGTGTATGTCAAAGTACACAGTAATTCATAAAGAGTTTCATAGAGATTTCAGGTCTAAGAACTCCGATACAAAACTTGCATATGAGAAACACTTATGACTTGTACCATGTAGTGTTCTCATGAGCGGATCGAATCCAGATACCATGTTCTTTAACATGTATCTATGATCTCTGATTGACACTCTTGTCCTAATGATCCGTAAGACAGAACTCATAAGATCAGAGAGAGCATACTAGTCTTAATTCATTTGTTATTCCCATAACAATGACTGACTAGGGATATTTAGAATGATGTCTCATTTGTTTCAAGGTCTTACAATCCATGTGCCTCACACATGATAACTTAAACCGAAACAACACTCTTGGATAGTTTTATCAATTGATATGCACAGGAATATAAAGGATAAAACAAATGCCTTATTTTATTAATTTCAAGTGTTTCGTTACAATGTATTGGGGCTAGGGCTTACACTAACAGGCCAATCATAATTACTCCATTTAATTTTTAAGTGTAATTGATTTGATCCAACTCCTAACGTTGGAACAAAAGTACATAACCGATATAATCTCACTGAAATCAACCAACGGAGAAGATTTAAGCAATTTGAACCATTCGTGTTAGCAATGCAAGCGACCTAGGTGCATTATGTCCCTTATCCCAGCTTAAGAAGGGATAAGTCAGATTGGTTAGCAGTCTGAAAAGTTAAACCAAGAGGTGTTTTTGATGGACAGGCAAAGGGAGAAAGCAAGACAAAAGAAAGTGAAGCATTTCAGGAAGAAGAACCGAATGTACATGAAATAAATGCATGTTTCGATAATGAAATTTTAAATCATCCAAATAATGAAATTGTGGAAATTTTATCTGGAGATGATGAGGAATCCATAGATGGGCAGAATTTTGAAGATGAGTCTGACTTTAATTCTGAATATTCAGAAACAGGGGATGATTTTGATGTGCAATTAAGTGATGATAGCGATTAAATTGTGTATGTTTTATTATCTCAAAACTAAAATGTGTTATTATATTGCAATGATGTACTAATGTTACATATTCTTTAATATAATTATATAATTCGATTTGAAGAAGTATATTCAATTTCTTTGAATTTCAGGTTTAAAATATGCCACCCAAAAGAAGAAAGTCATTGCTACCGCCAAGATTCAGACTAACATCTAATGGAGACAACAGTGGACAAGTCCACCCATCTCAGGTTGCAGGGTCTGTATGTTTAGGTGTGTCATGTCCATATCCTAACCAGCAATATGAGGCATCACTTTCACCAACAACAAATCGCGATCACTCTCTTAATCAACCAAGTGATTCAGCATCCAACAACCCAAATATATCTGCTGACCATGTAAATGCATGTACTCCGATCCCAAACCCTGAATCTATGCCTACACAAGTACCAGGTTGTGACACCCTTATCACTCCGATCATACGGAATAGTGCACGCAAATGAAATTTTTTTTCTTTTAATTAACTTTTAAATAACACCAAAATTCGATATTACCAATTACTTAGGTATTCAATGACCTATAACTATCCCGGGTTACTATTCATATAATAAATTTCGATAATATAACGGCTGTATTTTAACTAGCCTCCTGAAAAACCAGACAAAACACAGCCTCTCAGAGGCACAACACTTCTATAACAATCATTCCATTTCTCCAAACCTCCATCAAACATCCAATAATTCAAAACAGATAATAATCATAGTCACACACACATCTGTTTACATATTTTTACATATCCAAATACTTATACAGATCAGTCATTTATATACATGCCAAAACCTACATAATCTACTTAACAACATAATTTCTTTTCTTTCCATCCGTGCATCACCGCTCCTCCAGCTCTGTACCTGCATGCAGTAGAAACTACATGCTGAGCATAAACTATGCCCAGTGGTGACTAACAATCCTAATACTTCCTTTGTAATATTTATTTCTTTATTTTACTATATCTAATCAATTAAATTCTAAATGAGTACAACTAAGCATTTTCATCAAGTTCAAGTGGAAACAATTGTTTTTCACCTTATTTACACTTTTTCTTATTTATTTCATAACTGTTGACAAATTTTCCTTTTTAGTCCTCAAAATTGTGCTAAATTCCAAAAATGTCATTTTTGTCTTAATAGTTACGATTTTGCCATTATAGTCATTTATTTTCATTTTCATTACACAAGTTTCACCATTATTCGTCATTTATTCTTTACTTTACTACTTTTGGGTAAAATTACGGTTTAGTCCCTGTACCATAAAATTTTATCTTATTGACACTGTTAGGTCTCCAAAATTACTATTTTGCCCTTGTTAACCATTTCTCACTTATTTTTACTTATTAATTACCCATTTTGGAAAAATTATCATTTTGCCCCTGAACTTTCATTTTCTTTCATTTAAGCCCTTTATCCACTTTAAACTTTATTTTTATCATTCTTTTCATTTCTTTTAACTTATTATCACATTTCATTTCATTTCATTTCATGACCCTAGTACAGTACCGACAGAAATTCTCAAACTGAATACTCGGGACGTGGACCCCCATGGGCCACATATAGACTGAAAAATGATCTCAACGACCATTTTTCCACGTAGCAGATACCAGGTACAAACAGAAGCTATGGTGATCAGTGATCCTACCATAACTAAGCAAGTCGCCCTGACTTGCACCGCGGTACAGATGTCCCTATGGCTAGCCAATTATATCCTGAGCTAGGCTTTTACTGCCAGACTAAGTCTAAGGGTATAATTTCATCAAAATTGCATTCAAACTTTAATTTTTTCATTATTTCATTACTCGAAAATACTCGTATTTATTTCTTTCCATTCTTTTACATAGATTGTGAATTATTCTATCATAATTCACCAAAATCATTCACTTTCTCCTCAAATTGCATATTATTTCATATTAATTCCATATTTTCATTACTTACATAATTGAAATTATTCTCTAAAATATTCATTTAATTTCAATAATTTCCATAAAAATTCCTAAGCATGTTATTTCATTTCTAATATCATTTAAAAGCTTAAATTCATCATAATTCACAAAATACACTTAGGTTTTCCTTAGGGTGCAATTCGGCCATCAAGGTAAGTATGCCATACAATTATTCAATAGATCATTTAGGCATTTAAACATACTTATTCAATGTCTAGTTACAGTATTTCATCATCAATTTCCATTTAATCACCATTTTATCACTTTAACCCTAACTTACATAAAGGTTACTTAATTGGAATCAAAGAAATTACTAAGATTTATCAGTCACTAACCTTTCTTTCTTGCTCTAGGATGCCTAAGCTTCCTTTTCCTTGCCTTTACCTTGGAAGCTTGCAATTCTCCTTGATTCCCTAAGAGAACCAAAATTTCAAGCCATTAAAACTCTAGTTTTTAACCCTCAAATGCTAAAAATAACATCATAAATGAAGTCTAGACACCCAAAAACATAAGTAGGCACCTTAGAAAGAATTTAAACCTATTGGTTTCACTTATCTCAAATGAAACCCTAAACTCTCTCTCCTAATTTTTCTTGATTTTCTTCCTTGATTTGAAGAGAGGAGGTCATAAAACTTAACTAGAGAGGCAGAAATTACTATTGGGTGGCTTGATTTAGTGTGAAATGGAGAGAGAAATGAAGCAAAACTCAAGCAACCATGGTGAGAGGAGTTCGGCCAAGAAGAAGAGATAAGGAGGAAGATGACTTGCTGGCTTGTTCCAGAAAATTCACACTATATATAGGCCTTCTAAATGGGTGAATTGGGCTTGGGTTGGCAATTGGGCTTAATTAAATAATTAAGGCCCATTAACTCCCTAATTCTAGCCCAATTTAATTTCTCCTCTTTTCTCACTCCAAATTTGATTTCATAATTCGTATCACATCAAAATTAGGTATTACACAAAATTTTGGCTCAATCGGAGTCCGTTACTGGTCCGATTCAACCAAACTGGTTCGATTCGATAACTGTCGACATCACCGAAAAATTCATTTCTTTATACCAAAATATTCTACATGAAATTTCATGAAGATCTTCAAAATATGGAAATTTTTGGAGTTTATTTGCTATTTTTAAAAATTTATACAAAATAAAGTCACCTTCTATACTAGGAAAATTGACTTGCTAACTTTTTCGTATTTTTGACTTTCGGAGGTCTATGTGACCTCGATTTCACTTCAAATTTCAACCCCGGACTCACCATGACCAATACTTTCCGATGGTCAAATAAAATATTTTTCACTTTCGGATCCGTTTTACGGCCTGGGTGCACTATTCACCATCGGAATTTACTGTTCACGGCCAGATCGGTGTTGAGGCCATTACACAGGTTTCGATATTGAGGATGAAGGTCTCCAGCCTGGTGCAAAGGGAGTTGATAGAAGAATTTATATTAAGATTATCAATGATATGTGAGTTTAATTATAAAAAAATTTGTATTGCAAGATTAAAACATAAACTTATACTAATAGTATGGTTATCTAATTTGATATTAATTTTGTTCATATTAACAGGTTTATTCCATTAGGTATTTGCTCAAGAAAAATTAGATCCACATTCAAAGAGAGGATAGAAATTGAGGGTTATGTTTGGAAAAATCTTTCTCTGTAGACAAAGGATTTTTATTATCAGGAGTTTGAGGTGCAAAAAATAAATAACATTATCTGTTTCAAAATAATTAGCTTCATACATTAATGCATTATCTATTGTACTTTGCAATACTTATGTTATTTTTTTTTCAAAAAGAATTTTTTTGGGATTCAAAATTTAATGATGTCATTTATGGAGTTTGGGAAAAGCGGGCTCGCCAACGATATAAAGAATTTTTATGTAATTTACACAAGGGTGGTCAACGACCTAATTTTATTTCTGAAGAAATATGAAATCATTGGCAGCAATACTGGGCAACACCCGAAGCAATTGCCAGTTCAGATAGAAATTCTTCAAATAGGCGGAGAGGCTCAGATGGTGAGAATCTAGCCGTGCACACTGGAGGAACTTTGAGCCATCACGAGCATGCGGCTAAACTGGTAAGTATCTGACTTTTATGCTTACATTTTATTCTATAAATGTATAATTATTATGGACAATGATTGTGTAATTGTTGTTCTGTTTCCATGAATGCCTTTGTTGTTGATATAAATTTTTTATTTCACAGGAAGTAAACCTATTAAGATTGTTGAGTTATTTTTCAATTATATTTGGTTGTAATGAATCAGAATTTCCTTATTGTACAACAATTTATTGTTTTATTGGGCTATAGAGTTTGGTTATCAGGCAACATTCTTGCTGCAAGAAACTTTATAACACTCATGAGCTGAAATGGTAAAAAAACCTCTTGATTTACCTTCATGTGTTCTTCTTTTAGTTGAAGGAGGGATGTTCTCCTTGTTGTCATTTTCACTTAAATTCTTATATAGATTACTCTTTATTCTATTTTTTAGTTGTAATTGTGAAATTTTTTTCCCTTATTGTGGAATGAACTGTGGTATTTTGACAATTATTTCTTATTGCTTGTTATACAGGAAATAACTATGGGTAGAAAGCCTACATATCCTGAAGTTTTTATGCACACACACACAAAAAAACATGATGGGCAGACATTCGTCAATACCCGTTGTAGACAACTCAATGTATGTTAAATTTATACATCAATATTAATTATTTTTTAAAAATATAGCTAATTAATTTTAATTATTGTAATGATATGAGCAAATACAAGAGACTCTCATTCAATAGCAGCAGAGCTCTGAAAGTATTGATGAGAGTCAGATTTTTCTTCAAGTAGTTGGTGAAAAGAATAACCGTGGGAAGATTTTTGGTTTAGGTTCAATTGCAAATACTTCACATTCGAATTCCTCTACATCATCTATAGCTGCTTGTAGTAAGCGATGCAAATCTTCTAAGAAAGTCGTTCAGCTAGAGACCGCACTCACTATGTTGATGGATACTGTAACCCAACTAAAGAATCGAGTAGAAGATTTGAAAACCAAGGGTGCTCAGCAGTCAAATCGTTCTCCTTCACCTCCACCAACTACATAGTTTAGACTTTTATTTTTAGATTGTTATTGATACTGATTTTATGCTGTTTTTATTATGGTTTTCATGAATTTTTACTTTACAGTAATATAATATATTTTTAGAATTTTAATTTTTGTGCATTACAATTTTAATATTATATTATCAATAACAATATTTTCTTTTAACTTCATAATGAATTTGAATTATATTTATTTATAAATAAATAATTTGATTTAACTAAAATTTTATGTCAATCTAACAAAACTAGCATAATTTTATAATTTATAATGTTATAAATAGCAACTAAAGATAAATTTTAATCCGGTTGCTAAATTTAGCAACCGAATTCGTATTCCGTTGCTAAATTTAGCAACGAAATTTGAATTCGGTTGGTAATGTTGACCAATTAACCAAAATGTACATTGGTTAGATATAGCAATGGAATTTAGATTCCGTTGCTAATAAAAATTAGCAACCGAAAATAGCAACGGAAATTCGGTTTGTATTTTTAGCAACCGAATATTTTTCCGTTGCTAAATTAGCAATCAAACTCTTTTCCGTTGCTAAATTACCAACGAAAAATATTTCGGTTGCTAAAAATACCAACTGCCAAAATTGACTCTTAACAGTATTATAAGATTCATTTAGACCCATAAGAAATTGAATTAAATGATCCCTTTGTTGAAGATTATTGATTTCTTGCAAGTTGCCGCAAGTGCAAGGTGGATAATTATTGTAAGTGGAGAGTTCATCCCATAATCCTTTAAGGATAGTGTAATATGTGGCGATGGAATCATTCTTTTGCACATGGTTTGTTATGATTCTCTGTATTTCAAAAATTCTTGGAGCATTTTCTTGTGAAAATCTTTCACGTAGATCAATCCAAACTTCACCAGTAGTCTTCATGTAGATGACGCTATTGGCTATGTCTTTGGTCACAACATTGAGAATCCATAAAAGCACCATGTTGTTACAGCGGTTCTAATAAGAAAAGAGGTGGGAGTCTGCTAATTGTGCCATTAACAAAATCAAGTTTATTCTTTGCTTCTAAAGCCATGGTGACAGCATGACACCGGGTAAGATAATTATCTCCATTTAATTGTTGGGTAACCAAAACAGCTCCTGGATTGTCAGAATAATGTATGTGGTAGGGTGAAGAAAGGTCAAGTTCGGTGATGGTGGATGTGGCAGAGGATGCAGAATTTTCTGAATTGTTCATGGTTTGGAATATGGAAAAGAAATAATTATTTGCTCTGATACCATATTACAGTGGAAAAAGACTTATCACTCTTATTCAAAGAAATAGAGTATATATACAGGATGAGGTAATGTTCAAAATAATTATAGCCTAAAATTATTCTATAAACAAGGAAAGAAAAAGCTAAGCAAATCGAACAATACAACAGAATATTTGCAAGAATAATATATACAGATATGTATGGCTAATAAATGCAGAGTCATTAATTGATTCTTGTCCATGATAGATGCAAGAGATTGAAAAATAATCAGTGCACAAATTTCTCATATAAGCTTTTGTTTAAATTCTGATTTTCTTTGGTTGAATTGAATTAAAGTCATTTTGTCAATAAATTTTATTTTGTGGTTAGAAAATGATACTAAATGTTTATTTTGTTACATAAGCTTAATTTAATAACTTATTTGAATATTTAAACTTTTTCCATAACTTATTAGGTATCTATATTTATAAATTTTGCGGTAATAAATACAGATTCATATTAATTATGAAAAATTAGAATTCGCGATATTCAACCATATTGATATAGCATCACTCGATATTAATTATGAACTTTAACGTTTTTACATATTGAATCTTTATATTTTCAAAACTATATAATATTGTATTTCTGAATTTTCTTACTAGAATACATTAAGTCCAAACGAACGTTAAAAATAATAGCATTGCATTAAAATACACGTGACTTTAACTGAGCGTATATTATACTATCGTTTATACTGTATATTTTTTATTTAATGTATTCTCCTTAAAAAATTCAGTGACTCAATGTATAATTTTAAAAGTATAAAAATTTAATATGTAAAATCATTAAAGTACATGAACTAAAATATGATTTTTTTTTCTAAAATCAATAAGAAAACCAACTCATTCTTCAAATATCACGTGAGTTGAGCATCATGAGCTCCGACTTTTTTAAAAAAAAAATAAAACTTTTTATCTATTATTGAAATAACTTTTGACGTTTGGATTATTATCCACTTGACGGAATATCTCTTCTAATTTAACGTTTGGATTCTATATAACACACCAGAAAAATACATCATTCTTATCTTTTCTTTTTGAAAAGGCAAAATTCATAATTTAATTTATAAATTTTAATATTTTTACACATTTAATTTTTATATTTTCAAAATTATATATTAAATATTTTAAATTTTATATATTTACACATTTAATTTTTATAATTTTAAAATTATATAATAGGTGCTGAACTTCTTTGTTAGAAACATTAAATCTAAATATACGGCAAAAATAACAGTATTACATTAAAATATACGTGACTTTAATCAAGCGTATGTTATATTATTATTTTTATCATCTATTTTAGACTTAATATGTTATCTATGCAGCGGTAACCACTCAATTGAGTAGCAATTATCCTTTATGGGTCCTTTCTACAGTCTATGCAGCGGTAACCACTCAATTGAATAGAAATTATCCTTTTTTGTGAGAAAAAAAAAACGAAAAACAAAACAAAACAAAACAAAAAGGTTTGTATGATTGAATATTGGATCTTATACGTTAATTTTTTTTATGGGTCCTTTCTATAGTCCCTGCAGTCGTAACCGATCAATTGAGTAGCAATTATTTATTTATTTTTTTTTTTTTACAAAAAGCAAAAAGGTTTGCATGATTGAATATTGAATTGTACACATTTGTTTTGAGCTAAACCTATCATTGATGCATTCAAATGTTATATATTTGCCATTTAAATATATTTTTGGAGCAAAATTATTTCCGTTATTACATAATTAATTCAAATTAATTACTGTAATTAATAGCACTACAAGTAAGCAAAAAGAATTGCATATGGTAGTCTGTGCATTATAAATTCATATCTTATTTTAATTCTAGAAAAAAAATTAAAATTTCTTGCCATTAGACATATTCTATTTGTTTAACTGAAATTCAGTTATTTTAATAAATTTAATATAAACAAATTTTAATAATTTCTTGAGTTAAAAAGAATGTTAATTTATAATATATATATATGACAAGTATATGTGATTTCGATTATCTTTCTATGTGTTTTTCTATTGACATTCTTTGAGTTGTATTATTTCCAATTAGTGGCAAAATTGGTTCAGTTGCATAACAGGAAGGGCAATTTTGGTCCAAAAACATATCTAGGGGACAATTGTGTACCCCTCTCAATATTTTAATAGAAAATTTGGCCCAAAATATACTTCAAGGGCAAATATGTATTGTTTTTAATAGAAAAAATCAATACTTTAGTTCCTAAACTATTTGATTTTTCCTGATTGAGTCCCTGAACTTTGAAAACTACAAATTAACATTTTAAACCAGTCGACTTTTCCTAATTGAGTCCCATACTATGATTTTACTTTTTATTATTGCCATGCATATTCTCTAAATTCTTTAAATTTATAATATTGCCCCAAAACTATTTTTTTACTTCAAAAACTTATTTTATTCTTCTGATACGTTCAATACCCGTAAAATCACTCTAAAATATTTAATTTAAGGATCTGATATCATTTAAAGCGAGCCTATTAATATTTGGTTATTTATCCATAAGTTCGATAACTATGGATAAAATTATCGCGTGGACTGCAGCCATTTGGAATAGATTTAGTTTGAATGAGAAAACAACCCAAAAAAACACAGCAAAAAATGAAAGAAAATGTGGACACATTGAGGACAAATTAATTTCATATATAGTTACTGGATTTATCCACTTATAATGGAAAAATCAGATAAAATTTTATAACACAAAAATGCCCAACTTATTAATTTTAGTCTAAAGAGTCACTTTACCTGAAAATACAACCAAAACCTTATTAGAATGTACACTTGGTATATACCAATAAATTCTAAAATGAGAAAGAAGAACATATTACGGGTATCAATATAGTCCAAATATATGTAGAAAATGTGAGTTAATCAATAAATTGATTTGCAAACTGATGAGTTGACATGTAACTATACATTTTGGGGAGTTTCGGCCTCTAGGTAATATATTAAATGGTGGTAGTATAAGGTGAATATATATATATATATATATATATATATATATATATATATATATATTAAATGGTAATAGTTTAAGGTGAAATTTATGTATTACAAAAAAAAGAATGGAGAAAAGACATATAGGTTTCTGAATTATTCGATTTTTCTAATTGTATTTATGAACTTTAAAAACTATATATTGGAATTTTATACTTTAGTTTTACTACTTATTAGGTCCCTGCTTGTTTTTTAAATTCTTTAAATTTATAATATTGCCCAAAATCAATTATTTCTTTTCATTACAAAACTTAATTTTCTTCTCCAAATGCATCCAAAGCCTACAAAATCACTCCATTATTTAATCCAAGATCCCAATATCATTATATGCTAGTCTGCTCTACATTAAGAATTTTAACTCATCTACGTGGAATTATAAAGCTATTCTAGAATTTTTAAAATTATTTTGAAAATTGAATTATGAAGTTTCACTCTTTTCTTAATTCTTTGTATTCATTAAAATATTAAAAATTTCCAACAAAATCCAAAAGCTTTTTGTTCTTGAGAAGATTCTCAAACTCGTTTTATCTTGGAATCAATTTTTCTAAACATTCTGAAAAACTTTCCACGTGGAAAGAGTTTGTAAATTATTTTCTAAAAAATAAGGAGTTTTTGGACTTCGTACTAAGTTTGGAGTACTTTAATGAATATAAAAAATTAAGAGAAATTTGAAACTTCAGATTTCAACTTCTAAAATAATTTTAAAGATTCCAGATTAACTTTATAATTCCATCTAAGTTATTTAAAATTTTTTAGAGTTGTGCAGGCTTGCTTTAAATGATATTATAGTTTTGGATTAAACATTTTGGAGTGATTTTGTAGAAATTGGACGTGCCTAAAGAAGAAAAATAAGTTTTGGAAGGAAAAAAATAATTTTCAAGCAATATCATAAATTCAAAAAAATTAGGAAACATACAGAGATCCAATAATAAGTAAAATCATAATACAAGAATTTAATTTGTAGTTTTGAAAATTTAGGAATTCAATTAGTAAAAGTCAAATAGTTCAAAAACCTAAATATAAGTTTTCCCAAAACAATATATATAAACTAAATTATGAATTATAGAAAAAGAATATATATAAACTAAATTTCAAGAAAGTGTCCATATTGCTGAAAAGAAAAGAAAAGAAAAGAAAAGAAAGATGGGTGCTCTACAATCTGCATTGAAGATCTTCCTCCATCTTCTGCTTGTTCTGGTAATTAATTAATTAATCTCTCTACACTTCCTCCTTAATTATCTAATACTAACAATAATGAGAAATTAATAATTGGCAGTGCGCACATGATCATGGAACTGGAGAAGCAAGCAGAGAAATGATATCTGCTGAAAATGGCGATGTATTGAGACTTCGAAGCAAAGATAATGGTATAGTTCATAAAGATGATCATCACATGATGGATCATGTAGACCCATCAATGATGGTATTTTTCAGAATGGATGATCTGAAAATAGGGAAAAAAATGCCCATATATTTTCCAACTGATGAAGATTCTTCATCTTCTCCTCCATTATTATCCAGAGAAGAAGCAAATCCAATTCCTTTCTCATACAAACACCTTCCTTATCTTCTTCACTTCTTCTCCTTCTTACCCCAATCCTTACAAGCCCAAGCCATGGAACATACACTCAAGGAATGTGAAATTGAACCCATTGAAGGGGAAACTAAAGCTTGCCTTACTTCTCCAGAATCCATGGTTGATTTTGCACATGAAATCTTTGGATTAAATACCCAATTCAAAGCTTTAAGGACTACCCATTTGAAAAAGTCAAGTAAAATTTTAGATAATTATACTATATTGGGTGAGCCTAAGGAGATAGCAGTTCCAAAAATGGTGGCTTGCCACAGGATGCCGTATCCTTATGCAGTTTTCTACTGCCACAGCCAGAAGAGTGAGAATAAGGTGTTTATGGTATCATTAGGTGGTGATGATGGAGGAAGAGTTGAAGCTGTGGCTGTTTGCCATATGGATACATCTCATTGGAATAAAAACCATGCATCGTTTCTTGTTCTTAAGACTGAACCAGGTGCTTCACCTGTTTGCCATTTCTTTAGAGAAGATGCTCTTGTTTATGTTCCTTTATAAGTTTTCTTGTTTCCAACTTCTTATGCCTCCTCATGTACCTGAACTAGTGCCAATGCTGTTTTTATTATCAATAAGCTTAGCTTAATGCTTTTGATCATCAGAATTGTGGAATCTTGAGTTGGAGCTCGAGTTTCTGTTCGACTCTTTATATGAAAATAAATAAATAGACAATGTTTTTTATAATCTATACTATTAAATAAATACGGAAATATGAAAAAAAAAATTACTTCTTTTCAGACAATAATACCGTAACGTTTACTACTAACCTAGATTATAAAATTTAGGTAATTTAAAATGGATAATGGTAAGTTTCTCTTATTAATAATTGAAAACTAAATTCGCACGAAATTTCATTAACTAATATAATAGTATGGAGCTTTTCATTTGCTTAACTATTTATTAAATTATCAAGACTGAAGGTGCAATTTGGTTTCTAAAAGAAATTGGTTCAATCATTAAGTAATGCGTATCAAATTTTTAAACCTCAATCGTTATTTAAATAGCCTAAACGGTAGACATTCCGTTCAGTTTCGGCCAGCTGTGGTGTCGGATGGGGACACGGGCCACATCTTCGAGCTCTTGAAGGCGAGGCACACCTTTCGATGCTCTCCGTTTCTCCTTACTTGCCGACAAGATGTAGATCGAAAATGGGTATATCGAGTCATTCCGGTGAATATTTCTGCCAATCCACAAAGCGGTAGGCGTGTGACCACTTTAACGGCACACGAACAAGGGCAGCTTTTGTTTTTGTAATTGGGTTCTGGATGCTGGATCTGGAACAGGTGAAAACTTTTAAGGGCAGCTTTTGTTTTTGTAATTGGGTTCTGGATGCTGGATCTGGAACAGGTGAAAACTTTTAATTGATGCTAATATCTTTTACTCAAATATATATATATTATTTATGCATTCTTAAAATTATTTCTGGGGATGAAGTTATATTGACCAGACACTGAGTTGCCATCTTTTGTAATTAGCAGATTCATCAAATTGATATATTATGACTAAAATTAATGGAGCAGGCAATTTTATTTTACGATAGTAAGTTATCTACCTTTGTGGGTGTCACTTTATGATGATGCACTTGTTATTGTGCAGAAGTTAAGTATTTGGCAATGCAATTCTGGGCTACATCTGCCTGCTGTTTGAGTGTGCTTATCTTCCTTGGCTTGCTCACATGGACTTCATTGGACAATGCACAGTCTCCACCTCATAGGGGATGGGCTGCTAAGTTTGGCGTGTGTTGCATCGTTTTATGTCCAGTACTGCTCATTTTCTTTATTATTGGTAAGTCTGAATTCTGCAACTGGTGTGTGTGCTTGCATATGTGGCATCGTTTGTCTTATATTGACTGTGGGATCAATGAAGTATGTGAAAATGTATATATTTCTGGTCGATATCTGAATGAGGTGTTCCTTTAAGATGAGTCAAGATGTGTATACCAGTGTCTTTAGTTTGTACTCTGTCTAACAAGTGTTTGTATGACTGTCTAACAAGTATTTGTATGACTGATTCTTCTATTCCTGATGACTATACTTATTTACTTGTTTAGTTACTTGTACAGGTTTGCCAACTATATTAAAATTGCTGTGGGTACTCTTTCATGGATTTGCGGCGGTGAAATTAGTGCAGCATCCACTCAATACTTTTCCATCATGTGCTTCCATTGGTATGTGCGGTGATCTACTAAAGCTATATAGCTCTTTGAACAAGGCTGGTTTGTGTTTGTTTTTGGATGAAAATATATTGCTTTTACATGCTATGAAAACTGGTTTACTGACGAAATATAAGCCTTTTGTTATCTTATTGCATTTGGAAGTGCGTTCAGTTGCATCCATCTCATCAGTTTGACTCATATATCATGTGTACATGAGAACCTGTGATTTGTGTTTGTACATTTCACAGCAAGTGAACTATTTCATTGATTATGCATCAGACCATATGTTCATTTGTTTCTGTTGTCACTTCTCACCATTATCCATTTGCTGAAATATTCAAAACGACGCTTTTGATGAAATTGCAATTATGGTCCTTGGGTGATAATTCCTTTCTGACTCCAAATTTCTATGTTGGCATTCATTTTGATGAATAATTATACCTAGAAGTTTTTAATTTGTTGTCAGTTGTGCAATAAAAAATATGAAGCCTTTACCCATGAACATCTGTGATAGTACATTGTAATTATATTGTTATCAGCAGTGTGCATGTCCCAATTGATCAGTAGCTGAAGTATCTGTCACAATAACCTCATTTTTCCTTTCTATAATTGTAGATGATATTTTCTATGGTTTTTTCTTTTTCACCAATGTCTTATCAATTTGTCTTTTAATAGTTATTCCTGTGCTGTGTCTTTGTAGGGGAAACACTTTTGGTGACTATGGGTCTTGTTCTCTACTTTGGTGATATGTTGGCCTATACCATTTCAAAGGCTAGTGCTTTTATAAGATATTTCATAAATCTCCCTTGGATTAAACAAGGTTCTTGTTTTTTTTTTATCTTTTATCTTTTTACAAATAATTCTATTTTTGTGATTGATGTTGTTTCAACAGTTTTTTGGATACTTGATCCCATTAGAGAAGGTTCCTGTATAATATGGAGTTAAAAGAAGTGAGATTAGTACTATCATTCAGGTATGATCATTTAACTGGGAAATTGTCAATAAAGAGCATTGTTTGCAGAATTAATCATCGATGGCATACTAGGAATAGGTGAATGGTAAAGGCTATTCTATTACATGCAAGGTTTAGTTCTTGGTCTTCTCCTTTTCCCTGTTCTCTTCAAATATATTCTCCACGTACGCAATTTCATATTTAGAGTGACAAGCTCTGGAGGGGGGACATATAACGAGAGAAGAAGAGCTTTCATTTTTTTTTGCTTCTCTTGGTCTTGTCATGGTTGTGCTCATGCCTTTATGGATGCAGTTTGTTCAGTATTTCCTTCTTAGCAGTCTGCAAATATACATGTACCATTGAAATATTTGTGGTCAGTCGAGATAGAAAACTATCATTATGTGTTGTAGTTTTGGCTTCCTGGTGCTATAATCTGTATTGTTTCCTAATTTTAATAATAGATTATATTTAATGCTTGGTAGGTGGTTGATGCTTATGCATTAATTGGAGATATCTTTGGTTTTGCTGAGAAGATACAAAAGCTTCTTCATCTAGGATTTCTATCCGAAACTCATTCTGTGTTGAAGAATATTGTCCAAGAGGTACGCTAGTGTGGGTACCTGTGTTGAACTGAATTGACGTTACTTCATTGTAGTGCTTGTATTATAATTCCAATAAATAAAAAAAATCAATATATCTGATTTAAATTTCTTGGGTGTGCATCTGATTGGGACTGGTAGTTATTCTTAGTTTTTGTCTTGGTCTTTTTGTTAATTTTCCTTTCATCTGGGTGCATTTCCTATTATGAAGGTAGAGCTGAAGGAGAAGCTCGTTTAATTGTATGAGGTGAAGGATCCCAATGCTATTTTTGTATTTAAGTTCAGGACTCATTTTAGAGGTGGGAAATCCACTAGATTTGGGTTGATTTATGATTCAGTTGAGAATGCAAAAAAGTATGAGCCTAAATATAGACTCATCAGGGTAAGTTTCAACCCTTCTTCAGAATGAGAACTTTATGTCCATTTTAGATAGCTTAGAGAGAAAACTCTTTTAGCTATTTTCCGGTGCCTTGGCTTCTGTGCAACTTGCCCCCGAACTGTCATGTTTTGTTTTCTAGCTATATAGGCTGAAGTATTTATACACTCTCACTGGAATGCTTTTTAGTTGTTTTCATTGCATTTTAAAATGAAACAACAGCTTGGAGTTCTATTTTATATTGAGAGCCCATGTGAAAAACTAGGCTAATTTCTCAAATTTATATTGTCATTGTTGTTAGATTTTGATGCAACAGTAGAGAAGTCCATGAAGCAACTGAAGGAAAGAAAGAACGGGCGAAGAAGGTCCGCGGAGTAAAGAAGGTTAGCTAGTTCATTTCTTATGTGGTGTCTTCATTAAATCAGTTCATTTCCTCTGATCTCATCGTTCTTGATTGTCTTTCGAATTGTGCATTATGAGGTTGATCATTTGCCTTTTGATTTTTATTTTTTTCAGGCAAAGGCAAGTGAAGCTGGCAAGGGTGGAAAGAAGAAATGATTTTTCAAGTATTTTATTATCATCTTTAAGCGCACATACTCGTGCATGTATGGGCTTTCTTTAGCTTCTAGGTAATTTTGGATGAAATCTTGTGTTGTCATTGTGGATGTTGATGTCGTGATTTTCAATTATATGATTTTTGAGTACTTTGAAGAAGACAAATTTTGAAATATTGAGTAGTGATACATTCCTAGCTATTTGCCCCAGTTATCATGATATTCCGTTGGTTATCTAATGTAATTTTTAGAAATTGTCATGTGGTAAATAATTGAGACACTACAAGAAAAATTCTTATTCCCGACGGAAAAAATTGTTCCGTAGGGAAAATTGTAAACAAAATTCATATTCCCGACGGAATAAATAATCCGTCGTAAATAAAGGAGGGAAATTATCCCGCCAAAATCTACCGACGGAATTTAGCGACGGATATATAAAATTCCGTCGTTAAATTTGCGCCAATTTTCGCGCCTAAAATAGTCCACGAAATTTACCGACGGAAAGAAAGTTCCGTAGGTAATTTTCCGACGGAAATTTACCGACGGAAAGAAAGTTCCGTAGGTAATTACCGACGGAATCATAATTCCGTAAATAAATACCGACGGAATCATATAACTGTTGGTAATTTACCTACGGAAATATTATTCCGTCGGTATTTATTTAAGGAAATATGATTCCGTCGGTAATTTACCTATGAATCATATTTCCGTCGGTAATTTTCATAAAAATCAATTGTTATTATAAATTGTAATTGTTTTATTTTTTTCATTTTCTTTTCTTTTAACAACTTTATTTTTTTAAAAAAATAATATATAAATTTTGATTATTTCATAATATGATTAAGTTAATAATGATTTATAAATAGTACTATGTGTAAAATTTGATTATTTCATTACATGTAATTTAGTTTATTTTAGAAGGTATCTTTTTATATCTACTGCATGTTATTTATTCGTGATTAGACTGTGACTTTAATTTAAAACCATAAAATTATAATTTTTAATTTTAGTAAATTAATTAATTAATTAAACTATAAGTTAATCTAAACTAAATTGATGTAAATTTTTATTTAATGACTATATTAATAATATAGTCATTAAATGAAAGAGATAGCATCATATGTTTTATTGTACTAGAGTTGGGAGCTTAGAAATTCAAATTGGAAGAGTTGAGGGACTAAATTGAACCTTTTCTTTAAACTATAGCATTAGAGTTGAATTTTTTTTGAAATAAATATTTGAAAATTAATTTTAAACTTTTTAATTATATTGTTTATTAAGCAGAAATTTTATTTAAAATTTAAATTAAATAGAGAATTTATAATAATAATGTTAATGACATAAGTCCCTATAATTTTAAAGAAAAGTTATTAAGTAGATAACTTATATTTTAGATTATTAACGTCCGAACCGATCAGATTAATATTCTTGCAAGTTCTAAATGATCCACAATCCGATCGGTTCATACTCGTTTTCTCTTTTCGACAGTTTCAGGAATAATAATAATAATAATAATAATAATAATAATAATAATAATAATAATAATAATAATAATAATAATAATAATAATAATAATAACCAGCATGATGAAAACTTCACATGTGTAATGTCACCGTTTTTTTGAAAATAATCTGCATTATTGGGGTTACTTACTTGTCATAATTAGAACATGCATAGCTAGCTACGTTGGAATTAGTAAATAATAGACATTGTAAATAATAGACCTATGCAATGGAACAATCTTGAACCCAAAGATTGATGCTTTCGTAACATTTGTACAAAAAATGTATTTATTTATGGCCTTCATCAATTTATTAATAAAATCATAAAGCTTATATACAGAGATGATCATGGGATGAAAAATCTCTATCCCTAGAGAAAACCATCTCGAACAGGGCAGAAAATTTCCAAGCATTTTCTTCGTGGAGGCAGGGATGGGGAAAAAATATTCTCCGGTTTAAAATTTTTCCGACCTAAAATTTAGTAATTATATTTATATAATTTAATTTTAAATTATATTTAATTTTAGTTTTATCGATTTTTAAAATTTATATTAATTTGATTTTTTATAATTATATTTATATTGAATGTTATAATTCGAAAAGTTATAATTTTAAAATATAAAAAAACTATTTTAATAAAAATTTAATAAAAAATCAAATATCTTATTATAGTTGTATTCTATACTAAATTCTCTATACTAATATTATATAGTAATATATTTAATTACTATTTATATTAAATTTTATAGTCTATAGTATTAAGTAATATACTAAATATAATTAAGTATATAATAAAATATACTAAGATTTTTCTTATATATTATTTATTAATTTTTATTTAATATATATATATATATATATAGAAAACGAGAACTTTAACCTAATGTTGGTCTGCCTCTTCCCTCACACAGCAAGCCGCCGCCGCCCCCTCAAAAGAATTCGCCCCCTCTTCAGATGGACCACATTTTACCCAGCATAAACTCTCTCTCCTTCTCTCTGCTCGCCATTTTTAAGTTTGCAGCTACCAAGCAGTTAATGTACTCTGCTCCTTATTTTATTCAATAAATTGCAGCTTATCAAAAAAAAAAAGCAAAAACCCTAGCAGGTTCTATTGTAAATCATCATATTTTTCATATATTAGATTGTGAAGTTTATTGGAGTAGGCTTATAGATCTGTTATGGTTGTGGGTGCAGGCAAAGGAAGAAACCATAGCTATAAAAAGCTTTAATCTTTCCTCGTTGAACTCTCTCTCTCTCGCGCGCTCGTCTACGTTCTTCTATTTTTGTCTCACTGACGTGTTTCAAGAACGCGAAAGACTGTCTTTCCTCCATTTTTTTCGCCATGATCTCGTTGAAAACCACTTTCCTGGTAATTTAAAACTACACCCATTTCACTCTTTGTGATTCTAAGCTCATACTCTTTATCAAGAATTGATTTTAGAATCCAGTATCGTATAATCAGTCACTTGTTGATTATTCTATTCTTTGTAACTGGTTTATAATTTCTGGGTGCGTTTCTTTTTTGCTCATTCGTGTAAATTTTTATGGCCGTACTTTAGATTATCTTTCTTTATATGGGTTCTTGAAATGATTGTAAATTTACTCGAATTTAGGTTATAAAAGTATATAGAGTTTGTAATGTTGATAATTTGTTGATGATTGGTTCTACTGACTCATCTATCATTTGGGATTTAAACAGGGCAATGTGGGCATCTCAGGCTCATGCAGCCCTTAGCCGGTGAAGCAGAGAGGAGTAATCCCTAATGCATTGTGCTTTTGTAGACATATATTATCCAATAATTAAGTAGTAATTATCATTAAAGTTCATTCAGTTGCATCAAAATATATCAATTCCAACTGTCATTGGCTATAAACAGCCCTCAGTTTGAGGTTCCAGCGGCCCAATTTGGCTGTTTGAATTAAAATAATTACCTGTCTTAATACAATAAACAAAGCTTCTCGTCACCTAACCCATGTTTTGGACATTTTACTATCAAAAGGTCAACCTGTAATGCTTGCATTTCCTCATTTTTTTTTTCAATTTTCGACTTTGCAATGTTAATAATTCATTTTGCTGTTTTTGCAATATTAATAATCATTAAACCCTTTTTTCCTTTATATTGTCAAAAAATGGTTTTCAAAAAATTGTTTTTAGTTCTATTAATTTTTATACAGTACATGTCATATTCTTGTGGCCCATCTCCACCATTTGTTAATTGTGAAGATAAAGTGCTCTGCTGTTTACCTTTTTTTCTTATTGGTTTGCAGAAGATGGCCCTGACATGATCTAGCAGGAACTAGTTAAAGTCATCATAGCCATAAAGATAAAGGTAAATATCCCATCTTGTTTCTTAACCATGCCTATAGGACTTATATTGAACAAGGGGTTTGTTGTGTTGCTTCATTTGGATATATGGTAAATTCAATAGTAAGTTGCTATACATTTTGCTCCATAGTGTCATTTGATATCCTGATTGATCTATTAATTAATACTAGTATGTTTAAATTTGTAAATAACTTATATTGATTGACAAGTCCCGGAACCCATGGTTGTTTCTCAACCATGCCTAGAGGACTTCTGAAGGGAAAATAAATTGATAAAATTGCTATCTTTTTTCCTATAAGTTCTTACTATTCCTTTGTGATGATAGAATCAATTTTCACTTTCTTAATTTCCATTCTCAAATTTATGAAAGAGAGGATAATGTTAAGCAAAAGCTTGATGCTACAATTTGTTATATAGAGTTATCATAATATAGGGAGAAAATGTATAGTACTTTTCACTTCTGTTAAGATTTGCATAATATAGAGTTATCATATTTGAGACTTCCTTTTTGGTTGCAGAATTTAGCATAAGTTTGAACTAGTTGTTGTGCTTTTTTTCAATTTTTTTTCTTTTTCTTTAAAGAAAAATAAAACAGTTTTTATTGGTATAGGACCCTAGATATTTTGTTTTGGTCTTGATGTATCTATAAATTGGTAGAGGACCCTAGACATATTATTTTGGTCTTGGCTCTTCAACTGAAAGGACCTTTTCACAAGGATGTCGTTGAATCATATATATCTGCTTGATATATGAGAATTCAAAAAACCTCATTTTTCCTTTCTATAATTGTAGATGATATAATTGTAGAAGCTCGTTTAATTGTATGAGGTGAAGGATCCCAATGCAATTTTTGTATTTAAGTTCAGGACTCATTTTAGAGGTGGGAAATCCACTGAATTTGGGTTGATTTATGATTCAGTTGAGAATGCAAAGAAGTATGAGCCTAAATATAGACTCATCAGAGTAAGTTTCAACCCTCCTTCAGAATGAGAACTTTATTTCCATTTTAGATAGCTTAGAGAGAAAGCTCTTTTAGCTATTTTCCGGTGCCTTGGCTTCTGTGCAACTTGCCCCCGAACTGTCATGTTTTGTTTTCTAGCTATATAGGCTGAAGTATTTATACACTCTCACTGGAATGCTTTTTAGTTGTTTTCATTGCATTTTAAAATGAAATAAAAGCTTGGAGTTCTATTTTATATTGAGAGCCCATGTGAAAAACTAGGCTAATTTCTCAAATTTATATTGTCATTGTTGTTAGATTTTGATGCAACAGTAGAGAAGTCCATGAAGCAACTGAAGGAAAGAAAGAACTGGGCGAAGAAGGTCCGCGGAGTAAAGAAGGTTAGCTAGTTCATTTCTTATGTGGTGTCCAGATCAGCAGGGTCATTTTGTTAGCTTCTGTCAAAAAAACTTATAACTCGACTGAGCCAAATCCTATCGCAGCCAAGTCACCTTTGCTTTGTTATGAAAATTTGAAATTCTTGCCTTATTTACCGAATTTGCTCCAACGTATTATAATTAGTATAAATTCTTAGATAAGTAATATTGACTTCTATTTTGTTTTTCGCGGGCAAAGGCAAGTGAAGCTGCCTAATCACGAGTGAAATTGACTCCTTAAAGCATAAAAACACTTGAAAAAACTAACGGTAGTTTCAAACAATTGTAATGATAAAAATAACTTCAAATTTGTTTAAGAAACATGAATTGTTACTTCCTAATCATGCAAAAAAGTTTGCATAATTGAATATTGGATCTTGTACAGCTATTTGTTTGTTTGTTTTTGTTGTAAGGGTTCTTTCTACCAGCCAAATTGAGTGGTCATCGTTCATGCAGCGGGGACAGTAGCAATTCTCTATTTATGACAAAAACAAAAAAATTTCATAATTGAATATAAGATCTTGCACAGCTATTTCGTTTTTAGGATAAAAATAGAATCTGCATAATTGAATATTGGGTATTGCATAGCTACTTTCCCTTCTTGTCCATGCAGATTGAGTGGTTATCGTTCATGCAGCATGGACCGTAGCAATTTCCTTTTCATGAAAAAAACAAAAGAAGTTTGCACGATTGAATATTGGATCTTGTGCAGCTAATTTTGGTTTTAGCCTTTAGGACAAAAATAAGATTTGCATAATATTCAATTTGATCTTGCCCAGCTACTCTCTTTTCTGACGAAAAAAAGTTTGCATTACTGCCAGCAGAGGATAAATAATCAATTTGTATATACAAATGACGTTATTACGGGTGAGTAAAAAAATTTAAAAAATAGTCAATCGTAAAATCAGTTCGAAATCGAATTGATTTTTTCGATTAATTGATTCGATATATTCGGTTACAGTTTTTAAATAATATATTTTTAATGTTTTTTATTACAATTTCGATTTTTAGATACTGGTTAACTGATTCATATATATATATATATATATATATTTATATTTATATCTTAAAAATTTTTCTTTTTTTTATTTCTCTCTAAAACTTATATAAAATAATATTTTAAAATATATTTAAAATATATTTTTTATATCTTAATTTTTTATATTTTTCTATAAAATTTATATAATATATTTTAAAGTAAATTTATATTATGTGTTAAGTCACTAAAACTGAATATTTTTACTTGACTTTTAATTGTCATTATGTATTTTTTCAGTCAGTTGTAGTGACTTTTCACTTGTTTATTGATTTTACTGACTGTAAGAGCAAATTTAAAAAAAAAAGTTATACTTCTAAAGTTGAGTAAAGTTGTTCTGGAGGAGAATTTAATTTTTGGAGTTGAGGCATGGTGAAAAGAACTATTGATTGTCTAAGTTTGATGGTTGCCTTGCCCAAAAGCTTTGCCTAAGGGAATTGACAGTGCAGAGTTACGATTTAAATTTGATTCTTATGTAAGTTTGACCTAACCGCCACCTCTGCTCTAGTTGATATTTAAGGATGTTTATTCTTTAATTTAGGAGACAAAAGACAATAGTTTTAGAAAGTTTGAATTCTATTTAGTATTTTATTTTTTTTTATTTGGGTAGCATTAAATTACCTTTATTTTAGGAATTTTAGGAGGAATAAAATGGGATATCAGATCTAGTTCTTCCTCATTCTCAGTTCTAGTTCCTTAATTTTAATTCTTTGTTTTAGTTCTTTAATAGCCATAAGTGGCTAAACATTTATTTTGGTTAAAGGTTAATTTAAGGGCAGAATTCAACCATTTGTAGTGAGAATATTTGTACTTTAATTTCTCCTTTAATTTTGTGCGATGTTTATTTTATTTACTATAGTTTAGAGAAACTATATCTCAATTGTTATTTGTTTTATGTTCAATGAGGCACCGTTATTCATTTAATTAAATAATATATAGCTAATTGAAATTGCCAAATTCATAATTGTTTGGTGAAATCAATGATAAGTAGCAATTAGTAGCTTCCTCAAAAGATTTGTTATATTAAGTAAATGTATGATTTGGTCTAAATTAATCTTGCTTGTACGTTGGTTGGCTTAGGCCGGGTCTTTTGAAATTATAATGTTGTCAATAAATTAAATTTTTTGTTTGTTAAAGGGTTGTTTATTAGTTAGGGATTAATTACAATCTTACTTGATTAGTCCATTAATACGAAAAGATTACGTTGGAAGCATGAAGCCAACAACTATAACCGATCTATTGCATGATTTTAGAATTATCTTTTCATCCATGATCATCAAAGTGAATCTTGTGCTGCGAATACTTTTAATTGAAATTTTTCATCCATTGATTTTGTCTTTATTTATTTTCTATATTTTTATTTTATTTTTTAATTTTATTTTTAATTTCCCCCCATCATTTATTTTTAGTTTATTAATTTTTTAGTTATTTATAGAATTAAAACTCCACTAATCCCTATGACTTCGACTTTGCTCATCACTAATTACATGTTAGTTTTAAGTAAAACTTTTATTTTTGTTGGTTTCGACACCCATCAAATTTTGGTGCCGTTGCTGGAAATTAGTCTAACTTAATTTAATTTTTTAATGAGCAAGTCTAAAATTACAGAAGAAATCTTATTTGACTTAGAAATTGAGAAAATAGCCCGTAGATTGAGAAAAAAAGACAAAGATACAAAAGGAACTTGCTGGAACTTCTTCCAAATAGCAAAAAGATGAAGTGATAACTGATTTTACTACAGTTCCAATTGCAATTGAAGAGGAAGAGATGGCGAAAAAAACTTTAAGAGAGCTACACGCACTGCCATTGGACCAGCAGCCCTTGTGCATCACATATCCAAACTTGGACACTGCTTTTGAACTAAAATCGAGGCTGATTCATTTAATGCCCATTTTTTGTGGCATGAAAAATGAAGATCCTTACAAACATCTAAAGGAATTCCATGGAGTTTGCTCTGGAATGAAGTCGTATAGAGTTATAGAGGAACAAGTGAAGTTAAGAGCCTTCCTATTTTCTTTATTTGACTCAGTAAAGGACTGTTTGTTAAATTTGCCATCTAAAACCCCATATGAACTGAAATGGTAACATTGTTCTTAGATAAATTTTTTTCAGCATCCAGAGTTACTGTAATTCGAAAAGAAATAAGTGGGATTAGACAGAGGGATATAGAATCACTTTATGATTATTAGAAAAGGTTTAAAAATTTGTGTGCAAGCTATCCCCAATATGGCATAACAAATCAGTGCCTTATTCAATATTTTTATAAGGGAATGTTGAGCTTGGAAAAAAATGATTGATACAGCAAATGGAAAAAACCTCAACAACAAAACTCCAACACAAGATAGAGAGTTAATTCAAAATATAGCAGCCACATCCTAATAATTTGGGAGATATCAAGACCCTCTAAGAAGAGTAAATAAGGTACAATCTTCTTCCATTGAATAAAAACTTAATAATTTAACTCTTCTTTTGCAATGGCTATAGGTAAAACATTCCAAGTACAAGCGTGTGCAATTTGTGCCTATATTGGATATATTACTGATATGTGCCTCACATTACAAGATGACTAACAAGAATAGGTGAATGCACTAGGTGAATTTGCTGGACATCCCTCTAGAAATTGCGATCCATAGTCCAATATCTATAATCCGGGGTGGCATAACCATCCAAACATCAGCTATGATGTAAGACAACAAAATCCACTGCAACAATTACACCCAAGTCCACCATAACAACCCCTTCAACCAAGTTTGTCTCTTGATGAAATTGTTCAATTATTAGCAACTAACATGCAACAATTTCAACAGGAAACAAGGAACAACATTCAAGAAACAAAGGCTAGCATTCAAAATTTTGAGAGGCAAGTGAGCCAATTGGCAATCTTAGTGGGTAAACTTGAGTCTCAAGGACGTTTGCCCTTACAAACCATAGAAAATTCAAGGCAAAATGTGAGTGCAACCACCTTGAGGAGTGAAAAAGAGCTAGAGCAGCCCTTGCCAAAGAAAAGTTACTAGAAAAATGAGAGAGAAGTTGAAAAAGAGATAAAATTTGTCAAAAATGGACAACACAAGGAGAAAGTTTCATAACAGCCTCCAACTTTCGTTATACAACCTCTTTTTCCTGAGAGATTAGTTAAGTCTAAGAAAAAAAGGAAGAGGATGATATTCCTAAAATTGTTCACAAGATTGAGGTAAATATTTCTTACTTGATGCAATTAAATGAATACCTCAATATGCTAAATTTCTTAACAAATTGTGTACCAATAAGAAAAAGCTAGGTGACAATGAAAGGGCGAGTGTGAAAGAAAATTTCTCTGCTGTGATTCAAAGAAAATGACCTCCAAAATGTAAAGACCAAGGTATGTTTGTTATGCCCTGTACTATAGGCAACGTTATGATAAAAAGTGTTATAAGTGATATAGGAGCTTCAATAAATATCATGCCATTGTCTATTTATTTTTCTTTGCATATTGGTCCATTAAAAGAAATAAATGTTGTTCTTCAACTTGCAAATAGGTTTATTGTCTACCTTGAAGGGGTATTGGAAAATATTTTACTACAAGTTGATGGGTTAGTTTTTTTTTTGCTGATTTTTATGTGCTTGACATGGAGGATGATAAATTCTCAAGTTCTTTAGATATTTTGTTAGAAAGACTATTTCTTAGTACAACTAAAATCAAAATTGATGTGTATGAGGGTACACTCACTATGAAGTTTGATGGAGAAATCATTAAATTTTATGTTTATGATACATAGAAAAATCCTAGTGATTTACTTAGTATTTTTAAAGTGTATGCTGCTAAAACTTCAGTTAATGAATATTTTAAATTGAGTGGTATTCCAACAAGTTAAATTGTTCATTATTTATGGACTCCATCTTCAAAAATCATAACATATATGAAAAGAATTTGATAATTGATTCCAATTTACATGAAATGATTAATGGAAGGGCATTACCATGGGATTTGAACGTCTGGCCAAAAATGTTAAAGAGAGGCGCTTTTGGGAGGCAACACATTATTTAATTTTAACAAGGCTGAACTGTTATTATTCAGATTTCAATTCTAGTATTTTTTTACCCACTTCCTTCTCCTACCTAAATAAGCTCATTCACATTTTTTATATTTTATTTTGCAGGTGCAAGTTTGGCAACTTACTTGTTTTATGATGGTGAAAATTATTCTTATTTCATGATATGGAGGTTGGGCAATTTACCAGGGTTTTTTTGAAAATGGAATTTTTTAAAAAGTATTTGGAATTTTGGGGCTATAGTAAAAGAAATTAGAAAACTGGAGTGTTGAATTTCAGCATATGGAGAGTCAAAATTGGGTTTGCGGGACCCACACTCATTGACTGGCACCCTGCCAGAATCCGGCACAAGAGGAGCAGAAATTCGGCATCCTGGGCCGCTTCATGCGAAATTCGACTGCCTCCACGTTGGTATCCGGTAGTTTTCGACCCTTTAAATTTGCAAAATACGCTCTTTTTATCATCGTAAAAATTTTGTTCTTCTTCTCAAACTCTTGCAGTATATTTTATAACACATTCTTTGAAATTCTCATTCTTCTTCTTTTTCTTAAACTCTTTCACTCTATTTTGCAAAATTTTCTTTGACATTCTGTTTGTTTTTATACAAATTTATACTCTTAGTCCCTTTAAATTTATACCCGACATTGTTATCTTATATATGGAATGAAGGTAATTTAATTTGATATTATGCAATAGAATTTTTGTTATATGAAGTAATAATTATATTATTATTATAGTTATTGTTAACATTAATTTTATATTTTTTTTGTAGGTGATTATTATGTTGAAGCATATCTGATCACAACAAAGGCAAGTTTTAATTTTGAATGTAGAAAAATTTGTCTAGTTTATATGTAAAAATTATTAATTTTCTTGATAGCATATCTATCTTATTGCTTAATTTTTTTTATTATATTCTGTAGTCTATTTAATTGGTATGAAAAGGTTATATGCTAAGAAAAGATTATATAATTATTAAATCTATGCAAGTGTTGATTAAGTAAAAAAAATTGTAGTTGATGTATTTTTTATGAAATTGGTAATGTGTGATTTGATTTACATGGTAAGGATATTGGAATGAAATTTAGAATAATTTTTGAAATAATTGGTGTAAGAAATTTGCATATATTAAGAAATTAGATGTATAAAAAAATTATTATATATAAAGATAAAAAAATAATAAATGATAACAGTTTAATTATTAATTTTGAAATATGGCTAGCAAAATTTTAAGAATTTATGTGTAATTTAAATTGATGTTTTTAGAATGTGAGGTTTATGACAAAATAGTGAATTAGTACTTAAATGATGATATATGTAAAAATAATGTAGGAAAAAAATGTCGATTTCAGTAACTTTTATAACTCACACCAGAGGATAATCAGGGATCGACATTACTGGATTTTAGTATGACACTTTGGGTTAGTCAGCTAGATCAAAGAGATTGAAAATTAGGAGCAAACCGACATTTGCTGAACTTATTCATAAGATAGCATTTAAATTGAATTTACCTGCGAATGAAAGGCTTAGTAGGGTGATATATAAGTGTCCAGTAAACAACCAAGGTTCAATTTGTTGGTCATGTATGGATGTAATCGATGACGATGATATTGATCAAATTTATGAGAATTTCGATACATTTTTGGGATATACCATTGCAGAACTAATTGTTATGACCGAAAAAATTATAATTGGAGATGGAGAAAATGCAATGAACAATATTAATCAGATGTTTAATGTTGGAGAAAGAGAGTCTATACCAAATGCAGAAGAAAGAAATATATACGGTGATTATAGAAGAGTCACTCAGTCCGATTTTGGTATACAGTTTCACTCTACTCCCCAATGTGAAAATATCGATGAATTGGAAACAATTGATGCAAGTCCTATTAGAGAGTTTAGAGGTCCAAATCAATCGAATTTTGCTTCGTGTTCTTCTTTGGGAGGCGAAGATGTTGCATACGATGAAGATAATGTTGCGAATAATGGGTATATTTCTCCAAATTGTGACCCAGATGACGATGATGAAGAAATAAACTTGAATGATTCTATTCCAAAAATAGCTGTTAGAAGGGATGACCATTATGTTCCTTATAGTTCAATCCATGTGATGGAAGGCCTTCAAAATCTACACATGAATGAGATTAGAGATCGACCCCCATGTGATTCTAATATTTCACAATTTCACTTTGCATCTGTTCACCACACAACAGTTAATTTTGTTGAAGCTGAAATTAACATGTATAATGATGTGCCAATGGTTAGATGGGATGGTGTTTCTGAGTTATGCGAAGGATTGACATTCACATCTAAGGATGAAGTAAAGGCATGTGTGAAGAAATATTCAATTGAGAATAATGTTTCGTACAAATTTGTTGAGTCAAACCCATCATATTGGGTGGTGTGCTGCACGCGTGCCGATACAAGATGTCCATGGAGGCTACGAGCTATGAAGAAAAGGACCTTGCCCTATTGGATCATCAGTGTATATAAGGAACCTCATAACTATAATGCATCATTAGTAACCCAACACCATAGGCAATTAGATTCACAAATTATTTGCGATTGCATATTGGAAATGGTTAGTGCTGCTCCTGATCTCAGAGTTAGTGTTATAATGGCTAATATCAGGAATCGTTTCAATTATGAGGTGACCTATAGTAAGGCATGGTATGCAAAAACTAGGCATTAGAGGAGATATTTGGTAATTATGGAGGTTCATATAGAAAGTTGCCTGGTTATTTGAAAGCTATGGAGACATACAATCCGAAAATTGTCTATGACTTTGTTGTTGAAGATAGTAAGAAACCCAATTGCAAGAAATTTAAAAGGCTCTTTTGGGTATTCAAGCCATGCATAGATGGACTACCTCACTGCAAGCCAGTTTTGCTCATCGATGGAAAGTTTATGACGGGAAAGTATCACCAAACACTGTTGATTGCTAGTGCTGTTGATGGTAATAATTTTCTATACCCTGTTGCATTTGCCATTGTAGAAAGTGAAAATAAATCTAGTTGGGGTTGGTTCATGAAATGTATTAGGCGGTATGTCACTAAACAGTCAGGCATTACTGTTATTTTTGATCGACATGCGGGAATTATGGCATTATTTCGTGATGATAAAAGTGGATGGAAGGAGCCTTTAGCTTTCTATAGATATTATCTCCGTCACTTTGTAAGCAACTACAACACCACCCATAGAAATTCAAAAATTAAGGATATGTTATACAAGGCAGCTATGTGTTTAAGCTTAATTTTTATATTATTATACAATTTATGGTTCAATTTTATATATTAAATGTTATTAATATAATTTTCATATTATTGGTAGGTAGTAATTTCCAACTGTGAAAGTTTACAAAAAGAATGGATGAGATAAAGACTATTGATATCGACTCTTACAATTGGGCCATGCAAAACTCTTTAGACAAGTGGAGTTTATCTCATGATAATGGCCATAGGTATGGGCAAGCTACAACTAACATTGTTGAGAGTGTAAATAGTGCTTTAAAGGGTGTTAAGATGATGCCAATTTGTTGTGTTGTTGAGCATATATTTGTTAGGCTTGTCAAATTTTTTATGACAGAAGGATCATGTATCGAGCTTAGATCTCAGCTAGTAAAATATACACTCAAAATTGTTTGGAGGAGATGGCCAAGCGTGCTTAAAAAGCTTGTGGGCACAGAGTTCAGAGTTTTGATCGGCGTTCAGGACTATTCACAATATGCAAGTTGTTAATTTGGATTGCCGCCAATGTGAATGTGGAAAATTTCAATGTACTAAAATGCCTTGTTCACATGCTATAGCAGCATGTATGCATGTACGTGTTGACATGTGGACATACGTCGACAAGTGTTATAAACTTTCAAAGGCATTGAGCTGTTATGCATCATTTTTCCAACCACTTGGACACCGAGATTACTGGCCACCATATGTTGGACCAGCTCTAGTGCATAATCCAGATCTTATAAGGAAAAAGGGTATACCGAGGATGTCTCGGTATTAAAATGAAATGGATAGTAGAGAACGTGGTAGGCCCAACCGATGTACAATATGTCGGAATGATCGAAGGGCACAATAAAAGACGTACCCAAATGTGCCAGGACCATCAAATTTAACTGAATATCCATGAAATATGTAAGGGCATAAAATATTCTTGGCTCAATATTTGTGGACATTTTTAAATGATGTTTTATGTTTGATGTTACTTCACCATGACCTATTTTTTATGTTTTTTGTAATATTTAATAAATTCTTTGATGATGTTTTATGTGCTACTATATTATTATTAATAAGCATTATGATTATTATAATTCACAAAAATACAGTTGGTAATACAATTTTCGCCAATTCGATTTCAAATTTAATTAATTAAATGTGATCCTGTACCACATCTAGTGGGCCTTCTATTTCGAGCAGGATCCCGTGGTTGTTGTTCACCATGTGGTGCATTACCCTCGTGTACGTCATTTGATCCGGCATGTGATGTATTACCCTCTTGTATGCCAATAGAACCACTATCACCACTAATAACATCATTATAGAACTCAGAGAATAACTGACCTCCATAATTTGCTTACGGATAAGATTCTTCAGGTATTCCAAATAATTGTTGCATGAAGTCATTTTCAAATGCACCCTGTGTTGATGAACTTTCTGTATTAAATGCTGGAATAATGTATGCACAAGGAGTTTGTTCAATCAGAACTGATAATGGTATCCCTGGCTGTGAGGTGCTCGATTCACTAATTTCACCTAGTCTATAACTTGTGCCCTCGAATTCAAAAGTTAAAAAATTTTGGCAACCAGATTGTGTCGCAAATTGGTCATGGGGTACATCTGTTTCTTGAAAAGGCCATGATATTGGTGGTGAAATTTACGACACATTTGAATCATAAAATACTTGATCAACACTTGATCGCCTCTCAATCATTCCACTCTTGTGCCTTCTCGAACGAAAGTCAATAAATTGTTGTTCAATAGGTGCAACATTAATGAGATTGGGACAAGGTTGACGTGGATATTCAGTTGCAGTTCGATCCTTAAAACTTACTGCATGTAATATGCTTTACATTATCTGGCTATTATTCAAAGATTCGCCCGATTGATGATACATTCTTTCAACACCATCAGCCTAAAATATTTTAAAGTTAACAATATTTCGGACGCAATATATCCTTTTGAAAATGATAATTTATTATTATAATTATGCAAAATACACAGCATGTGAAATACTTACTGTCGCCGAAAGTGATGCACTAACTGGAGTTATTCAACGTCTAGTTCATTGCATATACCATTGCATGTATTCAGATCGATTCTGCAATGAATGCCTTGGTCGTTGTCCTGTAACAATGCGTGTATGATGAATGTTCTATATATTTATGAAGAATGCAAATTTAGTGATCCAATTTATATGGTGAAGGCCCCGCAGATCTATCATATGCAAATTATCTTGTATAAGGGATTGAGATGGAATTGGCTGGTCAAAACCAAATTGGCGCATGACCCTATCAGGATGGTGCCACTCAATTATGTTGAAACAAATCAGTGGAATAACAGCCATCCAACTATGCTGTCCACTTGTACAATATTCGAAGATAAGACCAATGACATTGCTATAAGGCTCCCATTCAAATTGTGTTGCAAATAAAACATAAAAATATAAAAATAAAGGTCATAAATTATATCATAATTTTAATGTAATGCAAAATTATTTTTAAATGATTTAATAGTCTTTAAATAAGAACCTCATTAATATCCTGCCTATCTAATATTTCTCTATATGTCCATATATTCCTCCTGTTGATTGCATTAATGTCCAGCAGTTCGGTCCCCCTAAATAAACATAATTCCAAAATAATATTTATCATATTTTTTTATAATAAGATAATATAATAAATTTAAATTAAATGTGAATTTATAATCATACCTGAATCCATAAGGCATTAGTCTGTTTAATTCTGGTGGCTGTAAATGCATTGGCCTAAATTGGGGAAGTCTTTTCATGCTCACATTTGTAGGAGTTGTAAGTATCCTGTAACTCCCTTAGCATTAGGCCGCATTGCCCTACATAATTCTCTATACAGCCATGCCAACAAGCTGACCCCTAACTATATTGCCCAACTGATTCTAAATTCTCTAAAAGTGGTAGAAACATTAGGTGTACAGTACTAGAGGATGTTGAAAAAAATAACATCCCACCTAGATATCTCAATAACCATGCACGAGCATGTCGGCGTAATAATTCAGGGGTTGTATTATCGGGAATATCACAAAATATAGAATCTAACCATGTCATCTTAATTCTAGCTCCACGCACGTCTGTGACCGGAGGAACTGCCTCGAGTAAATTATAACAAATAGTCATCCAATCCAGGTTTGTTACTCCGATCACAGGTTCACCCTCAATCGGTAATCCTGTCAGAATACCTACATCTTGAAGTGTTATTGTGGTTTCACCACATGTGAGGTGAAACTTGTGAGTTTTCGGTCTCTACCTTTCAATGAGTGATGTAATTAAATTTCAATCAATATTTATCACTCCAATTCGTGCAATTCCTAGCAACCCGAATGCTCTTATATAAGGTACAATCCTTGGGTCAATTTCTCTATAGTGCTCCTCAATGCTACCCCTTCTTGTTCTCAAAACATTTCTTTAACCTTATATTTCAATTTAAACATGTCAAATTAAATAAATAAATAAAATTGCTATAATAATCTAAATCATATAATAATACATATATATTTAAAAAAAATTACTGAATTGTTCCATATCGCATCAGATCGATATTTTCCCTGCATTGATAATAGCTCCCTATTAATGGGACCTGGATTGATTTGTGCAGCTCCTATATGATAGGGATTTATGTCGAAACCCGTATTTAACTACATAAATATTTATGGCGATTATATATTCATTTTATGTTCATAATAAATGACTTTCTTATTCTAATGAAAATTATATTGTCAAATGAATATTATGATTTTATATTTATAACTATCAAACTATATTTAATTTAAATAATAAATTTTAATGAACATATTAATATTTGAATAATTAAACATACGAACTTATCATAACAACTTACATTAAAATTAACTTCAACAGAATTACATAAATTTATGCTCTATATTAGGAGCTAATGTACATAATATTTAGGCCACATATTGTAGTTATACCACTTACAATATGTTCTTTGATCAACGGGCATTGTGTCTCTAATTTTTATATAATGTTCATCACTAATATTTATTACATCTTTCATAAATATCATGACTAACTGCTCATATTTTGTTACATGCTCATCATTCCAAATTTTTATTACAGCGTTCAAATAACATATAGGTATTGTCATACAAGGAGCTTCCACCTTCTTTTCTTCAGTCATCCGATATCCTCTCATAATAATTTCTTGTAATTTTTTATTTATTGTAATAATATACTCGAACGTTGTTATGCCACTTTTAATTCGACAGCTGTATAACTTATCCCATTTTTGGTTGATAATTTGTCTAGCAATATCACTCATGATTGCTCATGGAGCTAAATATGTGTGCACCATCTATCATATCAAATTAATAAAATAATTATTATATTTTAATAAAATTTTTCATTTACTTATATCATATTGAAATTAATCATAAATTTTTATAGAACTAATATTTATCTCATATATATATAATTTTAAATTTTAAAATATAAATGTTAATATTAATTTCATGTATTAAACATGTAAAAATAAAATTTTTATTTTTACATAGCGCACACTTTAAAATTTGGCAATTTATCAATGCAATTTTTTTCAAGCATTTAATATTTACCAATTAATTAAATTAATTATATACACTATAAATTTTTGAGCAGTCATTAATTTCAAATAGCATGCTAAATAATTAATTCATAACTTAATTAGTTCACAATAAATAGCATGTTAAACAATTAATTTGAATAAACTACAAATTTTCTTATTTGCTAATTTGATTAAAAAAATAATTTCTTACCTTAAATCTTGAAATTATATAATCTTCAAAATTGTCACCCCCTATAAACAAAATACAAAAAAAATATTAATAATAATATAATTTGTAATTCTTGCATTTAAATTGTATATCACAATAATATTACCTTCTTTGTATCAACTGAAATTTATGAAGATACTATAATTGTAGGATATGGAACTTTAAATTTGATAGGAAGGAAAAGAGTTAGTGAGATCAGCAACAACAATGAAAAAAAGGGAAGCAAAGGAGCCTTTTATATACAAACAATTGATGCATATAATTGGTTTTACTATTGCATTCATGTCCCGTGAGTATTGAATTTTCATTTCAATGCAGGTGAAGTCGTAAAATTTGGGGCTGGGGTGAGGCACATTTTTTAAGAGAAGCCAAATTTTATGTCCATTTTCCAAAAAAGTGAGGAATGGAGTGGGGCGCAGGATGCTGGATTCCGGCTCTCCTTGTGCCGGATTCTGGCACTCTGCCACCCAAAGACCGGTCAGTCGAGCGTGGGTCCCGCAGGCCCAATTTCGGCTCCCCATGTGCTGGAATTCAACACTCCAGTTTTCTAATTTCTTTTGCTGTAGCCCCAAAATTCCAAATACTTCAAAAAAAACCCCCAATTTACCTATGTTACGGTGATGGTGAAAAAAAAATATTCTTAAGGAAAAAAAACATAATGGGAAATGGTGGGTTTATTAATAAAAATGAAAAGTGGGAAATGTTGGGTTTGTTACTGGAAATGGGCATTTAATGGATGAAGGGCTTTCTTTTTATTATTATTTTTAGTTGGGTTTCAGAGTTTTAGTGGTCGTTTATTCAATTTGGGTTTTATCTTACAACCAAACCTATTAATTTCTTTTAACCCATTTTGATCGAGCTATAACTAATAATTAATTTATTGTTTTTTTAACTTTCTTCACCAACTTGCAGGTTTCATTCTTTCAACTTCACAAGCTGCCGACCACCATACTTCTTCACTGTCTTACTCAAATCATATTTTAATTTGTTTAGTTATTTTTTTTCTTCTTTTCTTCACCAACTTGCATGTCTCACTCTTTTTTTTTCTTTCTTTTCTTTTCTTCATCAACTTGCAGATCTCACTCAATTAAATTTTTTTTAGCTTTATTTCGTTTCTTTGGTTATTGTATTGTCATTCTTAGGACTTTTCATATTAATTGGGTTTGGATTATTTTTACTTAGTTTTTTATTTTATTTTATGCATTTTTTTATTATTTTTTTTACCTTTTATCAATTCCATTTTTAATTTTATTTATTTACTTATTTTTTTACCATTAACCATAGCCAAGAATTTCTTTTGGACTTACAGTGAAGTTTTTCACTCCTGCCACCATACGACACTACTCCAATCTCCATCAATGACGCTAAATCCACACAGCATGAGCCTAATCCACTAATGGGGCAGTACTCTGCACTTAATATTTTTTTTCTTTTTTATTTACTTATTTATTTTTGTACCCTTTGCTCCACGATGGATTTGTTATTCTTTATTGAGGACAATGCGATGAGAAAGTGTGGGGGAGGGGTTTGAAATAGAAGTGTTGTGTGTTGATTTTTGTGGTATTGTGCTGATTTCCACGATGATTGCTTTGTGGTGAGTAGCTGGAATTTTTTGATAATAGTGACTAATTTGTGTTGATTTTTGTTGATCAATTTTTGTTAATGTTTTTGTGCTGATTTTTTTGGTTGATATGCTGAAATTTGATGTGCATATTTTGTTGACAAAACTTGGTTCAATGCTGGATTTTTTGTCAAATTAGGTGATGCTGGCATAGCGCTTGTCCCATGTTTTTTTTTATTGTTTAAAAATTTGCTTTTTGGTCTTCTGTTCTCGGTATTTTGTTGAACTTCATTCTCTTTGCCAGAAGAAATTTTTTTGTCTAAAATTAATTCCTTGACCATTTAATTTTAGCTTGTTGCAATATTAGATAGAAAATGAGTCGACTTCTTGATAGTTTATTCTTTTTCATATGTCTCATGGTAGCCTTGACAATTTTTTGAATTAAAAATTTCAAAGCTTACTTTAATAGGTGTAATAAACTCTTACAATAAATTTAATTTGAAATCGTGCACCTTATGTAGTTATTAAAAACAGTTGATACATCAAGTAATTTTTGTATGCTTATGGTTTGGAAATTTAGTTATCAGGATCTTTTACTAAAAAAAGAAAGAGAAAAGGGAGATTAGAAAATCAATTTTACTCTGCTGTCTACTAAAAATTTAGAGATGAGTAGAGCTAGTAGTCGCTTGTATTTGTGTGATCTGAGTAACCAAATGTACGCGAATCAGAATCGGGTGTCCTCGCGTAAAAAAGACCTATACATTCCTTGTAAGTAATCCTAGTATTTTCCATAAAAAATAAAAAAAAAAGAGAAAATAAAAGCTGAAAAAGCATCAAAAGTAAAATGATGCCAAATAAATAAAAGTTCTGGTAGCTATTTCCCTTACCTATCGAAATGTGTGTATGTAATGTTTATTTTGGTTTGGCAATTTATCTTTTTGTAATGATTTTATTTTGAATTAAGGCCTTAAAATTCTTGCATGCTTAAAATATTAAAGCCTTGTTATTTCTGGTTTGAAAAAGCTGTTGAGGAACCCATGTTATGATATGAATTTGTAGGAAATCATTTTGAATTTTGTTCACTAATTTTCCTTGCATTTTAATATGGTTAAAGCTTTTGGGATTGGAATTTGTTTGCGGATGAAAAGGTTTTTGATGGGATTGATTGTGTTATTTGATTTATGCTTAAGGACAAGTATGCATGGGACAAGTGTGGGGAATTATTTAAGCAACTAAAATTGCATATTTTTACTTGACTTTTAATTGTCATTTTGTATTCTTTCAGTCAATTTTAGAGATTTTTTATTTGTTTATTGATTTTACTAACTGTAAGAGCAAATTTTGAAGAGGCTATACTTATAAGGCTGAGTGGAGTTGGTCTGAATGAGCACTTAACTTTTGGAGTTGAGGCATGGTGAAAAGAGTTATTGATTGTCTAAGTCTGATGGTTGCCTTACCCAAAAGTCTTGTCCAGAAGATTTGATAGTGCCGAGTTACGATTTAAATTTAATTCTTAGGTGAGTTTGACCTAGCCGCCACCTATGCTCTAGTTGATATTTAGGGAGGTTTATGTTTTAATTTAAAAGATAAAAGGCAATAGTTTTAGGAAGTTTGAATTCTATTTAGTATTTTATTTTATTTTTCTTATTTGGGTAGCATGAATTTACCTTTATTTTAGGAGTTTAAGGATGAATAAAAGGGGAGATCAGATTTGGTTATTCCTCATTCTTAGGTCTAGATCCTCAACTTTAATTCTTTGTTTTAGTTTTGTAACAGCCATGAGTGGCTAAACATTTATTTTGGTTAAAGGTTAATTCAAGTGCAGGATTCAACTAATTGCTGTGAGATTGTTTGTACTTAAATTTCTCCTTTAATTTTGTGTGACGTTAATGCTATTTACTTAGTTTAGAGAAATCATATTTCGATTGTTATTTGTTTTACATTTAATGAGGCATCATTGTTCATTTAATTAAATAACATATAGCTAAATAAGATTGCCAAATTCATAATTATTTGGTAAAATCAATAACAAGTAGCAATTAGTATAGCTACCTCACAAGTGTTGTTATATTAAGTAAATATATGATTTGGTTTAAATGAATCTCGCTTGTACGTTGGTTGGTTTAGGTCGGATTTTTATAAATTATAATACTATCAATAAACTAAATTCTTTTGCTTATTAAAGGGATGTTTATTGGTAGTGGTTAGTTACAGTCTTACTTGATTAGCCCATTAATACGGAAAGATTAGGTTAGGAGCGCGAAGCTGACGACTATAGCCGGTCCATTGCATAATTTTAGAATTATCAGTAAAATGAATCATGTGCCGCGAATACCTTAAATTGAAATTTTTTATCCATTGAATATATCTTTATTTATTTTCTATATTTTTATTATTTTTATTTTATTTTATTTTAAATTTTTATTTTACAAAATCCCCCTATCATTTATTTTTAGTTTGTTAATTTTTTAGTTATTTAAATAATTAAAACTTGATTAATCCCTGTAGATTCGACCTTACTCATCACTAATTAAAAGTTAGTTTTAAGTAGATATTTTATTTTTGTTGGTTTTGGCACCCATCATTATGTCATTTTTCTTTAATTATAAAGTAATATTTATGTGGAGTAACCGATTAATTTTTATATATATATATTTTTATCATATATTGGTATTTATATTTTATTTAATAGCATTTAATTATATATACATTTTAAAGTTCATGTTTTAATATTTAATATTATCCAAAATTTTATATGACTTAAAATCAAGTATATTAATTTCCAACAATTATCAAATTTATTTTATAATATTAGCTATTAATTTATTGAATATAAATTTTGGCCAGTAAATTATATTTATTTCTTAATTTTTTTGAATTACTTTGCACATTTAAAATTAAATTGAAATTTATCTAATTTTTTTATAATTTTATGTTAATAATTTTATTGGTTAATTAGATCGAAAAAATTGAAATCGATGGACTGATAAAATCTTGATTTGGCTTGAAAATCTTATCTTTAAGAAGGGCATAATTATGGTAAATTGTATCATCTTTCCTCGGCTTGAAGTCTTTACCAAAGGATTTTTCTTCTTTAAGAAGGGCATCATTATGGTAAATGGTATCATCTTGCCTCGGCTTGAAATCTCTAACAAAGGATTTGTCTTCTTTAAGAAGGAAATCTTTATGGTAAATGGTATCATCTTGCCTCGGCTTGAAGTCTCTAATAAAGGATTTATCTTTATAATTAGAAGGTTTTTATGTGGCCAAAATATGAATTAGTATCAATAGACCCATGCTTAAAATTCTTCTGTTTCTTGAGCTCAAAAGTCTCAGAAGTGTGACAATTAGGTTTCTTCCTGATGGCTTTTGAGGCTACACCTTCTTCTAGCACATTTTGATCATTCCAGTATTCACCTATATCTTTTCTAGCATTAACGGTATATGCTACCTGCTAAGAGAACATTAAATATAACCTCTAAAACTAAAAGCATATATATGTATTTTAACTTAAAAAAATGTGTTACTACAAGAAAATCTTAAAATAGCAACGGAAAAATAGCAACGAAATTTATTTCGTTGCTAATTTAGCAATGGAATAACAATTCCGTTGCTATTTAGCAACGGAATAACAATTTCGTTGCTAAAATTGGTTGAACTTTATAAAATTAGCAACAGAAAAATATTTGGTTAGCTTTCGTTGCTAAAAGTGGAGGAAATTTCTGATGCCATTATTTAGCAACGAAAATTAGCAACGAAATTTGTATTTCGTTGCTAATTAAGGCGGCAACAAATGACGGATAAAATTTGGGATGAAAAATAGCAACAGAATATAATTTCCGTTGCTAATTTAGCAACCGAAATATAATTTCGTTGCTATTTAGCAACGAAAATCATATTCCATTGCTAAATAGCAACGAAATTATATTCTGTTGCTAAAATAGCAATGGACAATAAATTCTGTTGCTAAATTAATAACGAAAAAATAATTCCGTTGCTAAATTTCACTTTCAATGAAAAATAGCAACCGAATAAAATTCGGTTGCTATTTAGCAACGGAATTTTTTTCTTAAATTTCGTTCGGTTGCAAAAATAGCAACGGAATAATTATTCTGTTGCTAAATTAGGGGCATTTAAGTACTTTTACCTTTGTTAGAACTATAAATTGGAAAAACCCTTGATGAAATTCATCTCCTCGCTCACACACCGCCGTCCCTCTCTCTCTCTCTAACGAAAAAGTCGACGGCAGACTCATCTCCTCCCTCGCACACCGTCGGCCCTCTGTCTCTCTCTCTAATAAAGAAGTCGACGACAGACTCATCTCCTCCCTTACAGACGGCGTCGACTTGCTGTAACTCGCCACAAATGGGCTATTTTCGGGTATGATTCTTCCATTTTTTTAAGGCATTAGATTGCTCATGGGAATTTTTTGATGATAACTACGGTTTATGTAGTCTAAACTATATGTATCTCACTCAATTATATTTGAGGGCTAAAATTTTCGAATCGTTAAAAATTTATGTCTGAAATTTTTTTATTAATAATGCTTTTTAGAAAAATAATTTAAATTTTAGAGTTTTTTTAAAAATTTTTCCCTTTTTATTTTTTCCTTTAGGAATTTTTTAGACCTTATGTGGTTAATTTTAATATCAGAACTACAGGACTTGATATCTTTTCTAGTTGTACTAATGTTAAACACGGGCAACATCTCCTTCAGTTGTGGGTCCTAAATTTTTTTAAAACTATTAATTACAAGAAAATGCTTTTTGAACATTAATAGTTGCAGTATGAAATTTGAATCTCAGGCTCGTAAGCTAAAGAATTGATGATGTACACCATATTATTGTTGACCAAATCTGGTGTATTCTGGTATTGTTGGGCGATACATTCTTGTCTTACTTTGTGAAGCATATTAGTAACAGTTTGGGGAACAATCCAAATTCTATATCTGTGCTTGAATGAGCAAGTTTTTAAGATTGCTTTTAGTGAAGCTGCTTATGTTCTTACAGTTAATATGAAGTTTCGAAATCTGGCGATAGAAATCAAGAAATATGAATAATTGAATTTCAAATGTCGGAACCAGTACCAAAATGAAAAAATGGGCCCACTAAACAGTGAAATTAATGTCAAAAACAAAATTATTGGCGCTTGAACCGTTTGTTAAGGATTTTAAGCGTTTTGGAGAAATGTGAGTAAAAGTGTGATCTTAGAGTAGTTGAGAATAGACATAAAACAGAGGAGTTCATCATAAAGCAGTGATTTTCAGAAGAAAGAGCACTGTTTTTTATGCATGGCTTTTGGCATGATTTAAGGTAAAGAAAGAAGTAATTAACTATTAAGATCAGTTTAGTAACAAATTAGGCATTTAGGTAATTTAGGTAAATTTGTATTTTTCTTAAGACATTTAGGTAATTTGTATTATTTGATTAGTGTGATAAGGCGGGATTGTTTTTGCTGAAAGTAATTTTTTTCTGTTGATTATGATGAGATTTCCATGTTGCTATTGTAGCTGTTGAACACAAATGCTTGAAGAGAGGAGTGAAGGAGGTGGTTAAAATCATACAGCGAGGTCACCCTTTGCAAGTTCTTATGTAAAGCTAAAGCTGTTAGCTTGATTAAAAAGTACACTATGTCTATCTTCTAATGAAGAAATCTCCTTTCTATTAATTCTACCATCGCCATATTTTTATTTGTTTTACTTGTTGTATTTGCTTGTTGATGAAGTGAGTTCCAGTTTCCATGTTATCAATTTAGCACATTGCATGTATTTTTTTCAGTCTAATTCAACATAGTTAAATCCTGTCCATGTTAGCATGCTACCTTGTAATCTTTCTTGATCAATATTGTTAATTGATGGCTTATAAAAAAGTTAAAAATATAAAATATTTTATATTGAATTTTTTATTTCAATATTTAGTTATTAAAAGATATATATATCTCTTAAACATAAAAAATTTAAAGAAACCAGTTAATTGGTATGGTTCTCTACTTTGACTCTATTCTAATTCATCACCTTGTCTTATAGCAAAATATAGTTTGATGAGTGAGATAGATTGGAAAGAATGATTTCGATGGATTTATTGTTGATGTTGCTATCTTTCGTTGGTTTAATTTTGGTTAGTTTGGGCATTCCAGGTAGCATACCTCAATTGTTCTTAGTTGTGCATTCCACAATCCCTTGATAATACTTGAGTAAACTAGATGGCTATCCCTATGTGTCCATTTGTTTTTGTAACATCATGTAATTCAAATTAACAACAATTCATTTTGTCCTTGTTAAAACTATCAATTCATTTTGTACAATAATTTTGTTGATTTACAGCAAATATGTACTTTTTTGTATAAATTATTTCCTTTTCTAACAAATAAATATATATGCTCTCCACTTACTCAAGTCCTTATTAAGTTATTAATGGTTTCTAAAAAAATCTGATTCAATAATTGTGAACTAACTTGTATGCCTAGTAAATTTATCCTCAATAAATGAAGTCACTTGCTTCACAAACAGTTTGCTTCATTTAGCAGTCTTTTCTTTTTATTTTTGTAAACAAATGTAGCCCATGTAAACATTTCTGTAAATAAATGTAGCCCATGTAAACAATTTTGTTGATTTTGAGAGCCATTAAGTGTCATTACCTGTGATGTTTTGTTTCTGAAGGCATCAATATTATCAATTTTTGACTTCTTACTCTTGTAGTTACCAGCTACCATTATAACATGTATGAAAAATCTTGGATAGATGTTTGCTGTATGTGATCATTTTGTCTTGAATGTTAATATCTTGCTCAAGCTCATGTCTTAGTGTATCTTTTTCTATCTGCTGTCTAAATATAAAATTCATAAAAAATTGAAATATTTACATATGAGGGTAATAGATTGTTTAGACTTGTTTATATCAAATTCACTTTGATTTGTTGAAGTGTCAATAATATATGTATTATTACATAACATAATGGGTAAGGGCGTCTAACTCAGTCATTGCTTTATGCAGTGCAATTCTGGTTTCACTTTCACAAAATAAACTGGAATTTGCATCTACTGCTGTCTTTCCAATCCAGCCACATTTATAGAAAAAAAACTTCCACCACATTCAATATCACTTCTCTTAATAGGTGAGGGAATCTCATGCCATCCACAATTATGTTGATGATTTTACTTACTGTATTGAATCATTATTGGGTTACTAAATATAGTTGACGGTTTTTTACTTACTATATTGCTTTTAAGGTGGAACAACTTTTCCTTCAAGGAGGCTAGCTGATTCTATTGTATATACCATACGATTCAGGTATATTATATTCTAAGCATTTTGTCAATTCTTATTTTTTTAGAAATAGAAGGCTGATCCTTTCCTTGATCTTATATGGTCTTCTGTGTTGTTTTCTCTTCTTATATTGCTCTCGCCTGACTTGCTTAGCTTTGCTGTATGTTTTTTCTTTCTCTAGCTAGCTATTTTGACAAAGGCTGATAGTTTTCTTGATTTATGATCTGTCCTTGTGCTCTTCATGGGTTGTTGCTATTTGGGAGGTCTCTCCGCTGTCAGGTTTTGGGTTGTTATTTTACTTTGACAGTTTTAAACTTTGTTTATTTTTCTAGTTTTGGTGGTGTGCTTATGATCTCGCTTTTTTGGGACTCAGCCTTTTAGTTCTATTTTCCTTGATGCAGTTGCCTTGGGTATTTTGCCTTTTTTCAGGTTGTTAGATCCATTTTATTTTATTTTTGGGATCTTTTTTTTGTTGACTGCATTGTTGTTCTCTTCTCATAAATAAAATGAAAAGCATATAAAAAAACCGTTAAAATGAACATTATCTTATATATATGCATATGACTTTTTTTATCTTCGAAAACAGGCTCTGTGTATGCAAATCCATTATAAAATAACATAAAATACTTCTTTTATATCATTGTTGTATAAAGGTATATAGGCTGAAATGATTCGACCTGCGGGCTACTGGTTTCCAAAGGATAACTCGGTTATCATGGTTGAGTGCCACGTACCTTGATGCAAGTTAATTTTATGTCATGATGCTTTTTTCATGGTAATTCTGAATTGTTTTGTTCCTATGTTAGGAGTAGGATCCAAATATATAATTGCATATTTGGGTTTGCTGAAAATCCATTATAAAATAACATAAAATACTTCTTTTGTTTCACTATTGTATTAAGGTACATAGGCTGAAACGATTCGACCTGCGAGCTACTGGTTTTTAAAGGATAACTAGGTTATCATGGTTGAGTGCCACGTACCTTGATGCAAGTTAATTTTATGTCATGATGCTTTTTACATGGTAATTCTGAATTGCAAACATTGATAAACCTTTCCTATTTATTTAATCCATAAATCTAATTATGAAACTACCTTATTTGAATAACAGTTACGCAAACATGAGTAATGTTGATAGATCTTAGATGTACAGGTGATTAATGCCAGATGGTCTCATTAATATTGAGTTTGCTGAGGGAGTTCAATCATTCATTGAATATGCAAGTTTGCAGCCTGCATATATGGATGGTCCAAAAATCAAATGTCCATGTAAAAAGTGCAAACATATTTATTTCCTCCCTACTGAAGAAGTGCATCTACATTTGTTAAAAAAAGGGTTTATTCCAAATTATTTTCAATGGACACAGCATGGGGAGCCAATAATTTGTAGCACCTCTAGGGGTAATCAAGCGTCATCAGCAGTAAATATAGATGGATTTGCAGGGGGAGCTGGTGTTTGACTAAATAATGTGGATGTAAATGAAAATATTTACGCACAAATGGTTTATGATGCAGCTGGTTATTCCTTTGAAGAAAATATGCGGAATAGTGAAGAGGAACCAAACCCATATGCAAAAAGATTTTTTGACTTACTAGAGTCAGCTAACTAAGAATTATGGTCAAACTGTGAAAAAATGACTCAACTGTCTGCCATTGCTCGAATATTGAGCATAAAGTCTGAAGGTCATATTTCTGAACAAAGTTTAGATAAAATTCTTACATGGTACAATGATTCAATTCCTCCTGATCATAAAATGGTTGAGAATTTTTATGAAATAAAGAAGCTTATTCGGGGTCTTAGTTTGCCCGTTGAACGAATAGATTGTTGCAGATTGGGATGTATGTTATTTTGGGGAGAAGATGTGGAATTAGAAGAGTGCAAATGCTGTAGTCAACCTAGGTTCAAACCAAGAATGCGTACTAGAAAGCAAAAACTAGTTCCTTGAAAGCGGATGTATTATTTTTCTCTAACTCCAAGACTTCAAAGACTGTATGCCTCTGATGTTACTGCAGCCCACATGAGATGGCATAATGAACATGAACAAAATCATGAAAGTATGACCCATCCATCGGATGGGCTCGCATGGAAACATTTCAATGACACACATACTGAATTTGCAGCAGAAAGTCAAAATGTCAGGTTGGGATTATCGACAGATGGCTTTCAACCTTTTGGTCAATCGGGCCAATAATATTCATCATGGCCAATCATAATTACTCCATATATTTTTTAAGTGTGAGTGGTTTGATCCAACTCCTAACGTTGGAACAAAAGTACATAGCCGATATAATCTCACTGAAATCAACCAACGGAGAAGATTTAAGCAATTTGAACCATTCGTGTTAGCAATGCAAGCGACCTAGGTGCATTATGTCCCTTATCCCAACTTAAGAAGGGATAAGTCAGATTGGTTAGCCATTTGCAAAGTTAAACCAAGAGGTGTTTTTGATGGACAGGCAAAGGGAGAAAGCAAGACAAAAGAAAATGAAGCATTTCAGGAAGAAGAACCGGATGTAAATGAAATAAATGCATGTTTCGATAATGAAATTTTAAATCATTCAAATAATGAAATATTGGAAATTTTATCTGGAGATGATGAAGAATCCATAGATGGGCAGAATTCTGAAGATGAGCTTGACTTTACTTCTGAATATTCAAAAACAGAGGATGATTTTGATGTGCAATTAAGTGATGATAGCGATTAAATTGTGTATGTTTTATTATCTCAAAACCAAAATGTGTTATTATATTGCAATGATGTACTAATGTTACATATTCTTTAATATAATTATATAATTCGATTTGAAGAAGTATATTCAATTTCTTTGAATTTCAGGTTTAAAATATGCCACCCAAAAGAAGAAAGTCATTGCTACCGCCAAGATTCAGACTAACATCTAATGGAGACAATAGTGGACAAGTCCACCCATCTCAGGTTGCAGGGTCTGTATTTTTAGGTGTGTCATGTCCATATCCTAACCAGCAATATGAGGCATCACTTTCACCAACAACAAATCGCGATCACTCTCCTAATCAACCAAGTGATTCAGCATCCAACAACCCAAATATATCTGCTGACCATGTAAATGCATCTACTCCGATCCCAAACCCTGAATCTATGCCTACACAAGTACCAGGTTCTGATATTTAGGATGAAGGTCTCCAGCCTGGTGCAAAGGGAGTTGATGGAAGAATTTACATTAAGATTATCAATGATATATGAGTTTAATTATAAAAAAATTTGTATTGCAAGATTAAAACATAAACTTATACTAATAGTATGGATATCTAATTTGATATTAATTTTGTTCATATTAACAGGTTTATTCCATCAGGTATTTGCTCAAGAAAAATCAGATCCACATTCAAAGAGAGGATAGAAATTGAGGGTTATGTTTGGAAAAATCTTTCTCTGCAGACAAAGGATTTTTATTATCAGGAGTTTGAGGTACAAAAAATAAATAACATTATCTGTTTCAAAATAATTAGCTTCATACATTAATGCATTATCTATTGTACTTTGCAATACTTATGTTATTTTTTTCAGAAAGAATTTTTTTGGGATTCAAAATTTAATGATGTCATTTATGGAGTTTGGGAAAAGTGGGCCCGCCAACGATATAAAGAATTTATATGTAATTTACACAAGGGTGGTCAACGACTTAATTTTATTTCTAAAGAAATATGGAATCATTGGCAACAATACTGGACAACACCCGAAGCAATTGCCAGTTTAGATAGGAATTTTTCAAATAGGCGGGGAGGCTCAGATGGTGAGAGTTTAGCCGTGCACACTGGAGGAACTTTGAGCCATCACGAGCATGCGGCTAAACTGGTAAGTATCTGACTTTTATGCTTACATTTTATTCTATAAATGTATAATTATTGTGGACAATGATTGTGTAATTGTTGTTCTGTTTCCATGAATGCCTTTGTTGTTGATATAAATTTTTTGCTTCACGGGAAGTAAACCTATTAAGATTGTTAAGTTATTTTTCAATTCTATTTGGTTGTAATGAATCAGAATTTCCTTATTGTACAACAGTTTATTATTTTATTAGGCTATAGAGTTTGGTTATCAGGCAACATTCTTGCTGCGAGAAACTTTATAACACTCATGAGCTGAAATGGTAAAAAAACCTATTGATTTACCTTCATGTGTTCTTCTTTTAGTTGAAGGAGGGATGTTCTCCTTGTTGTCATTTTCACTTAAATTCTTATATAGATTACTCTTTATTCTATTTTTTAGTTGTAATTGTGAAATTTTTTCCCCTTATTGTGGAATGAACTGTGGTATTTTGACAATTATTTCTTATTGCTTGTTATATAAGAAATAACTATGGGTAGAAAGCCTACATATCCTGAAGTTTTTATGCACACTCACACAAAAAAGCATGATGGTCAGACATTCGTCAATACCCGTTGTAGACAACTCAATGTATGTTAAATTTATACATCAATATTAATTATTTTGTAAAAATGTTGCTAATTAATTTTAATTATTGTAATGATATGAGCAAATACAAGAGACTCTCATTCAATAGCAGCAGAGCTTTGAAAGTATTGATGAGAGTCAGATTTTTCTTCAAGTAGTTGGTGGTAAGAATAACCGTGGGAGGATTTTTGGTTTAGGTTTAATTACAAATACTTCACATTCGAATTCCTCTACATCATCTATAGCTGCTTGTAGTAAGCGATGTGAATCTTCTAAGAAAGTCGTTCAGCTAGAGACCGTACTCACCATGTTGATGGATACTGTAACCCAACTAAAGAATCAAGTAGAAGATTTGAAAACCAAGGGTGCTCAGCAGTCAAATCGTTCTCCTTCACCTCCACCAACTACATAGCTTAGACTTTTATTTTTAGATTGTTATTGATACTGATTTTATGTTGTTTTTATTATGGTTTTCATGAATTTTTACTTTACAGTAATATAATATATTTTTAGAATTTTAATTTTTGTGCATTATAATTTTAATATTATATTATCAATAACAATATTTTCTTTTTAACTTCATAATGAATTTGAATTATATTTATTTATAAATAAATAATTTGATTTAACTAAAATATTATGTCAATCTAACAAAACTAGCATAATTTTATAATTTATAATGTTATAAATAGCAACTAAAGATAAATTTTAATCCGGTTGCTCAATTTAGCAGCCGAATTCATATAATTTAGCAACGAAATTTGAATTCGGTTGGTAATGTTGACCAATTAACCGAAATGTACATTGGTTAGATATAGCAACGGAATTTAGTTTCCGTTGCTAATAAAAATTAGCAACGGAAATTCGGTTTGTATTTTTAGCAACCGAATATATTTTCGTTGCTAAATTAGCAACCGAACTCTTTTCCGTTGCTAAATTACCAACGGAAAATATTTCGGTTGCTAAAAATACCAATTGCCAAAATTGCAACCGAATTTTCCGTTGCTATTTTCGGTTGCTAATTTTGATTACCAACGAAAATGTACCAAATTCGTTGCTAATTTCCGTTGCTATTTCCAAATTTTCTTGTAGTGTGTATTTAGCTCAACTTTATGTCTTTCGGTGTATTATAAGAACTTCCAAATAGGTTAATTTTGATTTTCCTAGCAATACTATTGGAAAAATGCATCCTTGGGTCCCTAAATTTTTACGTGTTCTTGTTATTTTTTAAATTTTTATTTATTAACATCAGGCCCTTAAATTTCTTTTAATGCACAGTGGGTTCAAATAAAAATGAGAGTTTAAAAATTTAATGAATCCTAAAACTGTACTATTATTTTATCTAATTTTAGTAACTCTGGACTTAATGTAAATGAAAATAAAAATCTAAGATCTCAATAGCCAAAAAAAAAAGAATATAAATTCAAATACCCGAGGATGCATTTTGCCAATAATATATGTAAATATAAATATAAACATACATATAATTAGATTTTACTTATAATTAAATGCACGATAAACAGAAAATTCATACCAAAAGTAGCGAGAAGATCGTGAGGAAAGCGAAGAAGGATGCCATTTTGCCCGCCGTTCACAAAATTAGTCCGATTAATTAATGATATGCAACAAAATCAGCGTTTACTTGGCCTATATATAGAATCCAAGAAAGGGAGTAAAGCCACAAGAAGGATATATAGGAATATCTTTCAACTTTCCGTATTTTGCCTCTTGAGTCCTTCAGTTATTACTGTATCCGATCAAGCCCTTAAACTTTATTTATTAATTTTGAGAAATTTATTTAAAAAAAAAAAGCTCCATCCATTCAGAATTAAATGTCCACTCTATAAAAAAGTTTATTTGCAATTAAGCACGAACTTACCAAAAATATGATATATTTAAAGATTTTATTTCAATTATGCCCGTTCTATAGTAAGCATTTGTTTAGTTTTCAACATATAAGTAATTTTAACAGGGAATAAAGTTCTGATTTATTTTTAACGTTTTTCGAATCAGTTGTTTTGCTCTTAATGTTTATTTTGGAGTCAATTTGCTTTTACCGTTTCAGTATGAGCTACTAAAACGTCCCTCCTTGTTCTCTTAATTTTTTAATTTTATTCTTTTACCCATATTCAATTTCTTTTTTTTCCAGAACTTACCCTACCACATAATAATAAGTCTAACATATTTTTAGTAGAATATTCGAAATTGTTGCCTTATATAAAAATTATTATCTTACTTTATATAAGGCAACAATCTAACAGTGCACATTTAAAATGCTATAAATATTTAATGGTTGCATCAAAATATCCAAACCACTACATTTCTAAAGCAACAAGACTGGAAGTAACGCTTATTAAATCGTTGCTACAGGAAAAAAGTTATTCTATAGCAATTGTTTGATAAGTATTGTATCTGCTCTCGCTGCATTAGATTATCACAGCAATTTGAACATTTTAATACAGTATTTAAATACTTGTAATATTGTAAATATGTTCATATATTGTTGTCTTACATAAATTAAGGTAATAATTTAAAATATGTTGCTAAAAAAAGTATTACAATAGGCTTGTGAAAATAAAATTCACCAGAAAAAAAGTAAGCCATTCGGATCTACTCGTGACTCAATCCATTTGAGTTAGTTTCGGCTCGATCTTTATTCATTCCTTTAATTTTTTGAATCAAATTTGGATCAGATTATAGATTTTTTTTTGGGTCCTAATCAAATTTGAAATACTTTCAGTTCTATAAATTTTGAGTTAATTAAAGGTGATGGATCTAATTTCAAAGTCCAAAAATTCACAAGAAACGAAAGCTATCCTATGTAATTTAGACGTGGTAAAACACATTTAGCAATCCGTAAACTTTAGTTTTTTTTATATATATTAGATGATATATTTTTAAAAATTGATGCTCGACATTTATACTTTTTGAACCATTTATATTAGGTTCAATTTAGATGTGATTAACTGAATTAAAATATATATTTTGTCTAAATTATACTTAATGTGATAATAATAAAAAAATATAAAATTTAATGTCAAAATTTTAAAAGTATAATGATTTAATATAAAAAAACATTAAAGTTAGACATCATAAAACATTTTTCTTTTAAATTTTTATATAGAATCGTGAATCCTTGATGGAGGTTATGTTTTAGTAGTCGAAGTAATCATGATAAGTAGGGATGATCATGGAACGGAAAATTTCCAAAAAAAATTTCCATGGGGGGATGGGGAAAAAATATTTTTTGGTTTAGAATTCCCGCCCCCACCCTGAAATTTAATAATTATATTTATATAATTTAGTTTTAAATTATATTTAATTTTAGTTTCATCAATTATTAAAATTTATATTAATTTGATTTGTAATTGAATTTAGATTTTTTAGCCATTAAATGTTGTATTATAATTATTAAATATTATATTTAATTATAAATGAATTTTTTTAAATTATTTTTGATCGGGAACGGAGATCTCTGCTAGGGTGGGAATAAGGAAATTTTCTCTCCGTAATCCTATTAGGGATAGGGACGGAAAATCCCTGCCCCTGGGTGAGGTAGTAGGTGGGGAGTCATTTCCGACCTCTGCCTCGTCATATGATCATCCTAATGGTGAGGCTAATACTGACATTGATATCAGTGGATGAAGAAAAAGATAAAATCCAAAAGAAAATAATGAGAGAAAAGCCATCCACAGCAATTAATTTGGGGCGTGGTCATTCAATAGGAAAATAGGATTAAATAAGCTTTCATTTCATATTCTTTCAATCATTTGATATATGTACTATTGCAGAAACTGATTGCTCATGCAGTGACGCGAAATGTTTTGTACTCATATTGCTGTAATGGATGTTAATGCTATTACAGTGGAAAAAGACTTATCACTCTTATTCAAAGAAATAGAGTATATATACAAGATGAGGTAACGTTCAAAATAATTATAGCCTAAAATTACGCTATAAACAAGGAAAGAAAAAGATAAGCAAATCAAACAATACAACAGAATATTTGCAAGAATAATATATATAGATATGTACAACTAATACTCCCCCTCAAGCTAGAGCATGTAAATTGAGAATGCCCCGTTTGCTGTGTAATTTGTAAAATTAATCTTTGCTTAAGGCTTTTGTAAAGATGTCGGCAACTTGATTATGAGTTCAGATAGGATGAAGCTGAATAATCCCTTGTTGAACCTTTTCACGAATGATGTGACAATCTATTTTAATATGTTTTGTTCATTCATGAAATACGGGATTGGCAGTAATATGGGGAGCAGCTTGGTTATCACAGTAAAGAGTAGTATTAGTGGATGAAACGATACCAAGATCTTTGAGTATTGTGTGAAGCCATATAACTTCATGAGTTGTCATTGCCATAGATCGATATTCAGCTTCAGCAGATGAGTGAGAAATAGTAGATTGCTTTTTACTTCACCATGAGATTGGACTAGACCCAAGAAAAATGCAAAAACTTATAGTAGAATGTCTTGTCATTGGAGAACTAGCCCAATCTGAGTCACTATAAGCTGTAAGTTGTAATGAACTTTTGGAGGATAATAAGATGCCTTGTCTTGGACTTTTCTTTAGATACTGTAATAATCTATGAGCAGTGTCAAGATGAGGCTTGCAAGTTTGGTGCATGAATTGGCTTAGAATATTGACAGTGAAAGTAATGTCGGGTCTGGTAATGGTGAGATAAATGAGTTGACCAATAAGTCATCAATAAAGGGAAAGGTCTAAAAGCAAGTCACCATTGTAGTCATCAAGTTTGAGATGTTGCTCCATAGGGGTATCAACAATGCGAAAGCCAATAAGTCCAGAGTCATGAAGAAGATCAATCACATATTTTTGTTGGCTTAAATAAATTCCTTCAGGTGAACAAGCAACTTCAAGGCCAAGGAAGTACTTAAGAGGCCTTAAGTCTTTGACACGAAACTTACTAAAAGAAATTTCTTGATATTAATAATAGCTTCAGAATGACTTCCTGTAATCACAATATCATCAACATAAACAAAAATAAAAACACATAAACAATCATTGCATAATATGAAAAGAGAATGATCAACATGAGATTGAAAAAAACCAATAGATAGTAAGGCATAAGAGAATTTTGCAAACCAATTGCGAGAAGCTTGCTTTAAGCTATAGAGGGATTTGTTGAGTTTGCAAACAAGATTCTTTTCCTTTTTTCTAGGATGACCAGGCGGTAAAAGCATGTAAACATTCTCATGTAAATCACCATGTAAAAAAAGAATTTTGTACATCTAATTGATGTAATGGCCAATTCTTGATGGCAGCAACAGCTAACAAGGTTCGAACAGTAACTAATTTAGCAACTGGTGCAAAAGTTTCATGTTAATCAATTCCTTCAGTTTGAGTGTGTCACACCCTACTCGTAACAGTCTTATCCGATGCGGACTAAACCGAAACAGTAAGTTTTTTTTTTCACATTAACTTCCCAATCGAACGATAGCTTTAAAAACATTTTAAAACATATATAAGATAACTTTAATCCAATAATATAAACCAATTATTCATTCGTTAACAATCATGAAATACACTCAAAATACCATTCAGTAATTTACCTTAATAGTCTAAGTATATACATGCCAAAAGCTTATATTAACTAATACAAAAATCTTCTCTTCCGATCTGGACCTTCAATGCATTGTGCTCCCGCAACACTCCAGAACCTGCACGCAGTAAACACTACGTGCTGAGCATTAAATATGCCCAGTGGTGACTACTAATCCAAGAATTTTCCAAGAATAAGAATAATTACATAATTTATGCTACTATTATTCTTATTTCATTTAACACTTTCTCTTACTTTTATTAACGTTAGTCATGCTATTAACTCGTATTTTGGTAATCATTGTTCTTTGATTCCAAACTTTCAAGTTTACCTTACAGTATCTTCTTAGGTAGATCAATATCGGTTTTATCTTTTATCTTTACGTTAATCTTTACTATAACTTTTACTTTTTATCTTTTAGCCAAAACAATTTAATTATCATTTCATTTAGCGATGTGCATTGGTACCCGTGTCTTTACTAGTACCAAAATAAATTACTTTTGATATTTGCTTTACTAGTCAATTATTCAATTTATATTCCGACTTCACTTTTTACTATTTATTTTATTAGTTTACTTTAACTTTGATCTAATAATTATATTATTGTTAAAAGGCTTATAAACTTCATCGCAAAGCGATATAGCTGCTCTGAAATACTTTGCAGTCAAAACTTTCTCTTCTTCTTTTATACATTTATCCATAATTAATTATCTAATTAAAAATTGTATCTTTTACTTTTCCCCCATTACATAATTTTATACATTTATATCGTTTTACTTTTCAGGTAACTTATCTTTCAGAAAAGCGTTACCTAAGCATTAAGTTCACTTTTTGTCATTATCATCCCTTTTTTAACTTTAAGCAGGACAATTAATATTATTTTTCAGACTCGTAATTATCTTTATAGTGGTAAATGGTACAAGAATTATTAATCAATTAAAATTATCTTTTTCACGTAAAACAAGATATATTCGAATTTCTTGTAAAAGCTTAACTAAACATTGATTTAATATCTTATTCTTATAAAACATTTATTTTCTTTTTTCTTACTAATTACACTTTTCAGAAATCTTTACAGATTTATTTTAATTTTGCATTTTCTTTCAAACGAATTGTTTTCATTATAACTTTTTATATTCAATTCAATTAAACAGTACTTATTTATTTATTTCAATGTGCCCCTAATGCAATATAACAGGTTTCCCACAAAGGATACACGGGACTGGACCCAAAGGTCCCACGTAGCAGATAGAAAAATGATCTCGAAAGATCAAGTCTCGCAAAACAGATACAGATACACTTTCACAGAAACTATGGAGATCAAAGATCCCAACCACAGCTAAGCAAGTCGCCATGACTTGCACCGCGGTACAGAGATGTCCCTATGGCTAGCCAATTATATCCAAAACAAGAATCATACTACCTGTCTATCGCTAAGGGCAAACATAATCAATATCTTTGCAAACATTTTTGAACATTTAAACTTTTAATTTCTTTCTTTTATTTATTACTATGATTTATTCTGATTAAATGCCCTCTTTTGTGCCTTTGACTATTCAATAACTTTTTATCCTTTTATTCACTTTTTCTTTTCCAATCACTTTAGCGAATTATTCTTCGATAATTTGCTCAGATACTTAAACTTTTCAATCTTTTATACAGATTATAAATTATGAATTATGTCATTATAATTCACAATTTCCTTTTATTCTTTTTATATAATTCTTTACGAATTATTTTTCCAATACTTTTAAGCTTGACTGATTACACTTTGTTTTTTTTTCTTTTTGTCCAAAACGTTTAATTATTCGCTTAACTGACTTTTATATCGTCAGCGAAATATTTTATACTCTTCTATTCTTTTACTATTTTTTTATTGACTAATTTATTTCGATAAATTAGTCACATTTTTTTACTAAATTTTACACAATTAAAAATTCCATTAATATAATTTATTATTTTATGCCACAAGAATACAAAATTTGACTTTTCTATTGGATTATTTATTTCAACTACTTAATTATGATTTTGTCATTATCACTATTTATTTTCATTTTTACTATATAATTTCTTCCATTATTCATCTTTTATTCTTTATTTTACCATTTTCGGGTAAAGTTACATTTTTGTCCCTCATTTTCCATTCATTTCCAATTTCGCCCTTCTTTTTTTTCTACCATATTTACCAAATTGTCATTATATTCATTTATTTTTCACTTTAACTCACCTTATTACTTATAATTCATATATTTTTTCTTATTTTTACTCATATCATGTAAAGCTACATTTTTGTCCTTACATCACAAAAATTCCATATTTGACACTGTAGGGATACTAAATTATCATTTTACCCTTAGTATTACCTTTATTATTTATATTTACATATAAATTTCCCATTTTGGCAAAATTACCATTTTGCCCCTGAACTTTCATTTTCTTTCATTTAAGCCCTTTTTCTATTTAAAATTCATTTTATCTTTCCTTTATTTACGTATTAATTTATTTTCATCATTTTCATTTATTTATGAATTATTTACCAATAATTCATTATTCTTATTATTTTCACGACTTAATAATTATTTCAAAAAATCTGTCGGTTGACTTTTTATTTCTCGTCATTGACATTAATTTATTTTTCATATTTATTCATCACTTTAGCCATTTTTATACCAATATGCATTGCTATTTCAATTATTTTCATTATACATATACACATAAAAATTCCAATAAAATCCTAATAAATTCAATAAATTCTAATAAAATTTGTTTAGACATTCTTTATTGGTTATTATCATTTTTCATCAAATAATCACTTTATCCATGCTAAATCACAATTTTCATTCAATACGTACAATATGCATAATCTTAAAAATTCCCAAATTAATTCTAAATATTCTCTAAAAATTTATAGACATCAATTATCATGTCTACTTTTAATTTAGGCTATCATAAATTAATTTCATGCATTTTTCTCATCATTTTCTTTACTTAGGGAATTCGGCCACCAACATTTTTCCACCTTAAAAATTTTCTTTCTTCCATTAATGCCTTCATTTTATTTCCTCTCATGCTTAATTTCATTTACCCTAACATAATTGCATTTATTAATAATTTTTCCCATTTTTACCTTAATTACATAATTAAGGAAAATTCATATTAATAGGGAAATCAAAGGATTTGGTAGTCACTTACCTTTTTCCATGCTTTAGCTTCCTTAAGCTTCACATTTCTTCACTTGACACCAAGAAAAACTCCATCCCTTCACAAATATATCTTTGACCAAAATTTCAATCCTTCCTAACATCAAATTTTTGTCCTCAAATGAAAAATCCAATCACATAATTAGCTTAAACACCTCAAAAACTATAAGAACACACCAAAAACTCAATTAAAACTACTTGGATTTTCAAGTTCCATCTTACCTCTTTTCTTTTATTCACTTGATTTCTTGCCTTTCCTTACTCAAATCTCTTGCTTAAGATCACTAGGGTGATCTAGAGAGCTGGAACTTTATTTCTTATGTAGAGGTTTAAGAGAGATTTGGGGTAGAAGAAGAAGAAATCAAAGAGAGAGAGGGAGAGAGGGTGGTTCGGCCACCAAAGAGGATGAAAATGCTGGAGTTTTATGGAGTAATTCTCCAGATATTTGGCTCTATTTATACGCTCTTTATGGTCCAAAAATGGGGCCAAATTAATGGACTTAACCCATATTATTCTTAAGGCCCATTTAGGCCTTTCTAAAGCCCAATTAAATTTCTCTCTCTTACTCACTTCAAATTACTTCAATTTTGATTCCATCATTCTTAAAACATCAAAAATAGGTAGGACGTAAATTTTTGGCTCAATCGGAGTCCGTTATCGCTCCGATTCAAATTTATCGGTCCGATTCGATAACTGCCGAAGTCACCGAAAAATTCCATTCTCATCACCAAAATATTCTACATAAAATTCATGTAGGCACGCAAAATCTGGCGATATTCGGAGTTCGTTTACTATTTTTAATTATTTAAACAAAATCAAGTCCCTTTCCCTACTAGGAAAATTGACTCGCTACCTTTTTCATATTTTTGACTTTTAGAGGTCTATTTGACCTCAAATTAACTTCAAATTTCAACCCTATGCTCACCATGACTATTCCTTTTAAATGGTTCAATAAAATATTTTCGACTTCCGAATGTCCTTTCGGGCCCGAAAAATACTATTCATTGTCGGAAAGTTCTATTCACGACTGACCTGGTGTTGAGGCCATTACAGAGTGTATCCTTTAGCAACTAAATGCGCTTTATATCACTCAATGCTTCCATCAGAACGTCATTTTATCTTGTAGACCCACTTATAGTCAATAGGTTTATAGTTTAATGGTAAAGGGATAAGAGACCAAGTGTTAGTTTCTTGGAGTGCATCAAGCTTAATTTTCATTGTATTTTGCCATTCAGGAACTTGTATAGCTTGAGAAAAAGTGATGGGTTCTTCAACAGAAGATAGAGAACTAAGAAAAGAGCGATGAGTAGTACAAAACATTGTATAAGATAGAAAATGTTGTAAATTAAATATTGTACCCGTGGATGAAGAGTGTTGGATATTATAAGAATGGTAGTCTTTAAATTTGTTTGGTGGTTAGGTGACTCGTGAAGATTGGCGTGACAGAGGTCCAATATGGGATGTGTTAGGCATAGAGATGGCAATGGCAGGAATAAATCCAGGGATACATGTAGGAGCAATAGAGATATCATCTTAAGTTGATGGAGTTGAAGCATTTATTTGGTTAGTAGGAGTTGACATATCAATATCGTTAATAGGTTTTGGTAAAGGTAAAGATTGTATTATAGGCAATAAAGTATCATCATCCAAGGATCTGCAAGGAAAAACTCTTTCATGGAAGGTAACATCACGACTAACATAAATTTGTTGAGTATGAATATCAAAAATTTTGTATCCCTTTTGAGCAAAAGGATAGCCAATAAATATGCCAAGATAAGCACGTTTATCACATTTATGCTTGATTTGAGTATTATGATCATAGCATAAGCAACCAAAAATTCGCAAATGTGTGTATGTGGGCAATTTATTAAACAGTAGTTCGAAAGGAGTTTTACCATTAAACATCATAGAAGGATTTCGATTGATCACTTGCAGCAGTAATGATACATTCACCCCAAAACTTTAAAGGTAAATTTGTTGGAAACGAAGTGCTCTAGCAACATTTAGTAAATGACAATGCTTGCGCTAAATTACACCATTTTGTTGAGGTGTATAAGTACAACTATGTTGATGTATGACACCAATGGAAGCAAACAAATTAGTACTCATGTTATTAAAAAAATCTAAGCCTTTATCAGTGCAAATTTGTTTTATAGAAACTTTGAATTGATTTTTAATCAGGAAAAAAAATTCTGAATGTAAGAGAAAGCTTGGGATTTTCGTTGCATCATATATATCCATGTAATGCGAGAATAATCATTTACAATAGTTAAGAAATAATGTGCACCACTAATAGATGCAATATTATATGGTCCCCAAATATCAACATGAATTAAATCAAAACAAGCTAAAGATTTAGTGCCACTGTGATTAAAAGGTAAACGAGTATGTTTGGCTAAAGGACAAATAGTGCAAGAACAATTGGTTGAAAAGGAAATATTTGAGTTTAAATTAATAAATTTGGATAGAACGTTTGTACTTGGATGACCAAGACACTAATGCCATAGATCGACATTATGACGATTTGAAGCAAATGCAACAAAATTAGTAGAATCATTGTCAAGATGATAGAGCCCTTTATGTTCTTTACCCGTGCCCATCACTTTCTTCGTTTGTAGGTCCTGAAATATGCAATGGTTAGGGAAGAAATGAAGACTACAATTAATATCCTTTGTAATTTTACTAATGGATAACAAGTTGAATTTAAAAGAAAGAACATATAAAATATCTTTCAATGGTATGTTTTCGGTAAGATTGCATGATCCAGTTTGAGATATAGACACATTATCACCATTTCGTAATTTTATTGGTGGACCATAATGTGATTTTGTATTATTTAAAGAATTTAAATCATAAGTCGTATGGTCGGTGTAACCAGAATCTATAAACCAACTTCTAATAGTTGGAGATGGAATATTTGAAGACATACCTGCAAAGTTGATTAGAGGATTAGAATTGCTTGGCTGTATTAGAGCAAAGAGTTGTTGAACCTGTTCTTGAGTAAAAGGTAATGCTGCTAAATTATTTTTAGTATTATTAACAATGGCAACAATAGGTTTATTAGAAATATCACGTTTAGTTGATGGTCCAGCCTGTTGATAATTCGGATTTCCAGGCTTCTTTCTACATCTTGATTCAAAGTGCCCTTGTAGACCACAATAATCACAATGACATTGAGTTACCATGCTTCTTTCGGATCATGATTCTGAATGTCCATCTACTCCACAATAAGCACAATGATATTTTGTTTTGCCTTGTGTTTTGTTTTGTTGATTGTGGAAGGCAACTAGAGCAGATTGCTCTTGATGATTGATTGAAGTGGTTGAGAAGACATATCGTTGTCTTTCTTCCTGCAATAAAAAGAATAGGCTTTGGAAATGTTAGGCGATGGGTTCATAAGGAGTATTTGACTCTTAACAGTATTATAAGATTCATTTAGACCCATAAGAAATTGAATTAAATGATCCCTTTGCTGAAGATTATTGATTTCTTGCAAGTTGCCACAAGTGCAAGGTGGATAATTATTGTAAGTGGAGAGTTCATCCCATAATCCTTTAAGGATAGTGTAATATATGGCGATGGAATCATTCTTTTGCACATGGTTTGTTATGATTCTCTGTATTTCAAAAATTCTTGGAGCATTTTCTTGTGAAAATCTTTCACGTAGATCAATCCAAACTTCACCAGTAGTCTTCATGTAGATGACGCTATTGGCTATGTCTTTGGTCACAACATTAAGAATCCATAAAAGCACTATGTTGTTACAGCGGTTCCAATAAGAAAAGAGGTGGGAGTCTGCTGCTGGTTTGCTAATTGTGCCATTAACAAAACCAAGTTTATTCTTTGCTTCTAAAGCCATGGTGATAGCATGACACCGGGTAAGATGATTATCTCCATTTAATTGTTGGGTAACCAAAACAGCTCCTGGATTGTCAGAATAATGTATGTGGTAGGGTGAAGAAAGGTCAAGTTCGGTGATGGTGGATGTGGCAGAGGATGCAGAATTTTCTGAATTGTTCATGGTTTGGAATATGGAAAAGAAATGATTATTTGCTCTGATACCATATTACAGTGGAAAAAGACTTATCACTCTTATTCAAAGAAATAGAGTATATATACAGGATGAGGTAATGTTCAAAATAATTATAGCCTAAAATTATGCTATAAACAAGGAAAGAAAAAGCTAAGCAAATCGAACAATACAACAGAATATTTGCAAGAATAATATATACAGATATGTACGGCTAATAAATGCAGAGTCATTAATTGATTCTTGTCCATGATAGATGCAAGAGACTGAAAAATAATCAGTGCACAAATTTCTCATATAAGCTTTTGTTTAAATTCTGATTTTCTTTGGTTGAATTAAATTAAAGTCATTTTGTCAATAAATTTTATTTTGTGGTTAGAAAATGATACTAAATTTTTATTTTGTTACATAAGCTTAATTTAATAACTTATTTGAATATTTAAACTTTTTCCATAACTTATTAGGTATCTATATTTATAAATTTTGCGGTAATAAATACAGATTCATATTAATTATGAAAAATTAGAATCCGCGATATTCAACCATATTGATATAGCATCACTCGATATTAAAATTAATAAAAAAATCCATTAAAATCAAGACAAAACCTATAATTCGGTTCTTGAACTTTAACGTTTTTACATATTGAATCTTTATATTTTCAAAATTATATAATATTGTGTTTCTGAATTTTTCTACTAGAATACATTAAGTTTAAACGGACGTTAAAAATAATAGCGTTTCGTTAAAATACACGTGACTTTAACTGAGCGTATATTATATTGTCGTTTATACTGTATATTTTTTATTTAATGTGTTCTTTTTGAAAAATTCAGTAACTAAATGTATAATTTTAAAAGTATAAAAATTTAATATGTAAAATTATTAAAGTACATGGACTAAAATATATTTTTTTTTTCTAAAATCAATAAGAAAACCAACTCATTCTTCAAATATCAAGTGAGTTTAGCATCATGAGCTCCAACTTTTTTAAAAAAAATTAAAACTTTTTATCTATTATTGAAATAACTTTTGACGTTTGGATTATTATCCACTTGACGGAATATCTCTTCTAATTTAACGTTTGGATTATTATCCACTTGACGGAATATCTCTTCTAATTTAACGTTTGGATTCTATATAACACACCAGAAAAATACATCATTCTTATCTTTTTTTTTTTTTGAAAAGGCAAAATTCATAATTTAATTTTTAAAATTTAATATTTTTACATATTTAATTTTTATATTTTCAAAATTATATATTAAAATTTTCAAATTTTATATATTTACATATTTAATTTTTATAATTTTAAAATTATATAATGGGTACTGAACTTCTCTGTTAGAAATATTAAGTCTAAATAGACGACAAAATTAATAGTGTTACATTAAAATATACGTGACTTTAACCAAACGTATATTATATTATTATTTGTATCATTTATTTTGGATTTCATATGTTATTTTTAAAAAATTTAAGAACTAAATATATAATTTTAAAAGTATAATAACTTAATATATAAAATAGTTAAATTACAGTAACAAAATATGAAATTTTCTTTTGAGAATGATACATCATCTACCAATTTTCCTTTTTTGTAAAAAAAAAAAAAGGTCTCAGTGGTTGAATAACCACTCAATTGAGTAGGGGACAAAAGAATATTGTCGACGCAATAATTATGGGTCCTTTCTATAGTCTATGCAGCGGTAACCACTCAATTGAGTAGCAATTATCCTTTTTTATGGGTCCTTTCTATAGTCCCTGCAGTCGTAACCGCTCAATTGAGTAGCAATTATCTTTTTCTTTTTTTTTTTTTTACAAAACGCAAAAAGGTTTGCATGATTGAATATTGGATTGTACACATTTGTTTTGAACTAAACCTATCATTGATGCATTCAAATGTTATATATTTGCAATTTAAATATATTTTTGGAGCAAAATTATTTCCGTTATTACATAATTAATTCAAATTAATTACTGTAATTAATAGCACTACAAGTAAGCAAAAAGCAAAAAGATTTCGATTATCTTTCTATGTGTTTTTCTATTGACATTCTTTGAGTCGTATTATTTCCAATTAGTGGCAAAATTGGTCCAGTTGCATAACAGGAAGTGCAATTTTGGTCCAAAAACATATCTAGGGGACAATTGTGTACCCCTCTCAATATTTTAATAGAAAATTTGGCCCAAAATATACTTCAAGGGCAAATATGTATTGTTTTTAATAGAAAAAATCAATACTTTAGTTCCTAAACTATTTGATTTTTCCTGATTGAGTCCCTGAACTTTGAAAACTACAAATTAACATTTTAAACCAGTCGACTTTTCCTAATTGAGTCCCATACTATGATTTTACTTTTTATTATTGCCATGCGTATTCTCTAAATTCTTTAAATTTATAATATTGCCCCAAAACTATTTTTTTACTTCCAAAACTTATTTTATTCTTCTGATACATTTAATACCCATAAAATCACTCTAAAATATTTAATTTAAGGATCTGATATTATTTAAAGTGAGCCTATTAATATTTGGTTATTTATCCATAAGTTCGATAACTATGGATAAAATTATAGCGTGGACTGCGGCCATTTGGAATAGATTAGTTTGAATGAGAAAACAACCCAAAAAAGCGCAGCAAAAAATGAAAGAAAATGTGGACACATTGAGGATGAATTAATTTCATATATAGTTACTGGATTTATCCACTTATAATGAAAAAATCAGATAAAATTTTATAACACAAAAATGCCCAACTTATTAATTTTAGTCTAAAGAGTCACTTTACCTGAAAATACAACCAAAACCTTATTAGAATGTACAATTGGCATATACAAATAAATTCTAAAATGAGAAAGAAGAACATATTACGGGTATCAATATAGTCCAAATATATGTAGAAAATGTGAGTTAATCAATAAGTTGATTTGCAAACTGATGAGTTGACATGTAACTATACATTTTGGGGGAGTTTCGGCCTCTAGGTAATATATTAAATGGTGGTAGTATAAGGTGAATATATATATATATATATATATATATATATATATATATATATATATATATATATATATATATATATATATATATATATATATATATATATATATATATATATATATATATATATATATATTTAAAGTGAAATTTATGTATTACAAAAAAAAGAATGGAGAAAAGACATATAGGTTTCTGAATTATTCGATTTTTCTAATTGTATTTATGAACTTTAAAAACTATATATTGGAATTTTATACTTTAGTTTTACTACTTATTAGGTCCCTGCTTGTTTTTTAAATTCTTTAAATTTATAATATTGCCCAAAATCAATTATTTCTTTTCATTACAAAACTAAATTTTAACTCATCTACGTGGAATTATAAAGCTATTCTAGAATTTTTAACATTATTTTGAAAATTGAATTATGAAGTTTCACTCTTTTCTTAATTCTTTGTATTCATTAAAATATTAAAAATTTCCAACAAAATCCAAAAGCTTTTTGTTCTTGAGAAAATGATTCTCAAACTCGTTTTATCTTGGAATCAATTTTTCTAAACATTCTGAAATGATATTATAGTTTTGGATTAAACATTTTGGAGTGATTTTGTAGAAATTGGACGTGCCTAAAGAAGAAAAATAAGTTTTGGAAGGAAAAAAATAATTTTCAAGCAATATCATAAATTCAAAAAAATTAGGAAACATACAGAGATCCAATAATAAGTAAAATCATAATACAAGAATTTAATTTGTAGTTTTGAAAATTTAGGAATTCAATTAGTAAAAGTCAAATAGTTCAAAAACCTAAATATAAGTTTTCCCAAAACAATATATATAAACTAAATTATGAATTATAGAAAAAGAATATATATAAACTAAATTTCAAGAAAGTGTCCATATTGCTGAAAAGAAAAGAAAAGAAAAGAAAAGAAAGATGGGTGCTCTACAATCTGCATTGAAGATCTTCCTCCATCTTCTGCTTGTTCTGGTAATTAATTAATTAATCTCTCTACACTTCCTCCTTAATTATCTAATACTAACAATAATGAGAAATTAATAATTGGCAGTGCGCACATGATCATGGAACTGGAGAAGCAAGCAGAGAAATGATATCTGCTGAAAATGGCGATGTATTGAGACTTCGAAGCAAAGATAATGGTATAGTTCATAAAGATGATCATCACATGATGGATCATGTAGACCCATCAATGATGGTATTTTTCAGAATGGATGATCTGAAAATAGGGAAAAAAATGCCCATATATTTTCCAACTGATGAAGATTCTTCATCTTCTCCTCCATTATTATCCAGAGAAGAAGCAAATCCAATTCCTTTCTCATACAAACACCTTCCTTATCTTCTTCACTTCTTCTCCTTCTTACCCCAATCCTTACAAGCCCAAGCCATGGAACATACACTCAAGGAATGTGAAATTGAACCCATTGAAGGGGAAACTAAAGCTTGCCTTACTTCTCCAGAATCCATGGTTGATTTTGCACATGAAATCTTTGGATTAAATACCCAATTCAAAGCTTTAAGGACTACCCATTTGAAAAAGTCAAGTAAAATTTTAGATAATTATACTATATTGGGTGAGCCTAAGGAGATAGCAGTTCCAAAAATGGTGGCTTGCCACAGGATGCCGTATCCTTATGCAGTTTTCTACTGCCACAGCCAGAAGAGTGAGAATAAGGTGTTTATGGTATCATTAGGTGGTGATGATGGAGGAAGAGTTGAAGCTGTGGCTGTTTGCCATATGGATACATCTCATTGGAATAAAAACCATGCATCGTTTCTTGTTCTTAAGACTGAACCAGGTGCTTCACCTGTTTGCCATTTCTTTAGAGAAGATGCTCTTGTTTATGTTCCTTTATAAGTTTTCTTGTTTCCAACTTCTTATGCCTCCTCATGTACCTGAACTAGTGCCAATGCTGTTTTTATTATCAATAAGCTTAGCTTAATGCTTTTGATCATCAGAATTGTGGAATCTTGAGTTGGAGCTCGAGTTTCTGTTCGACTCTTTATATGAAAATAAATAAATAGACAATGTTTTTTATAATCTATACTATTAAATAAATACGGAAATATGAAAAAAAAATTACTTCTTTTCAGACAATAATACCGTAACGTTTACTACTAACCTAGATTATAAAATTTAGGTAATTTAAAATGGATAATGGTAAGTTTCTCTTATTAATAATTGAAAACTAAATTCGCACGAAATTTCATTAACTAATATAATAGTATGGAGCTTTTCATTTGCTTAACTATTTATTAAATTATCAAGACTGAAGGTGCAATTTGGTTTCTAAAAGAAATTGGTTCAATCATTAAGTAATGCGTATCAAATTTTTAAACCTCAATCGTTATTTAAATAGCCTAAACGGTAGACATTCCGTTCAGTTTCGGCCAGCTGTGGTGTCGGATGGGGACACGGGCCACATCTTCGAGCTCTTGAAGGCGAGGCACACCTTTCGATGCTCTCCGTTTCTCCTTACTTGCCGACAAGATGTAGATCGAAAATGGGTATATCGAGTCATTCCGGTGAATATTTCTGCCAATCCACAAAGCGGTAGGCGTGTGACCACTTTAACGGCACACGAACAAGGGCAGCTTTTGTTTTTGTAATTGGGTTCTGGATGCTGGATCTGGAACAGGTGAAAACTTTTAAGGGCAGCTTTTGTTTTTGTAATTGGGTTCTGGATGCTGGATCTGGAACAGGTGAAAACTTTTAATTGATGCTAATATCTTTTACTCAAATATATATATATTATTTATGCATTCTTAAAATTATTTCTGGGGATGAAGTTATATTGACCAGACACTGAGTTGCCATCTTTTGTAATTAGCAGATTCATCAAATTGATATATTATGACTAAAATTAATGGAGCAGGCAATTTTATTTTACGATAGTAAGTTATCTACCTTTGTGGGTGTCACTTTATGATGATGCACTTGTTATTGTGCAGAAGTTAAGTATTTGGCAATGCAATTCTGGGCTACATCTGCCTGCTGTTTGAGTGTGCTTATCTTCCTTGGCTTGCTCACATGGACTTCATTGGACAATGCACAGTCTCCACCTCATAGGGGATGGGCTGCTAAGTTTGGCGTGTGTTGCATCGTTTTATGTCCAGTACTGCTCATTTTCTTTATTATTGGTAAGTCTGAATTCTGCAACTGGTGTGTGTGCTTGCATATGTGGCATCGTTTGTCTTATATTGACTGTGGGATCAATGAAGTATGTGAAAATGTATATATTTCTGGTCGATATCTGAATGAGGTGTTCCTTTAAGATGAGTCAAGATGTGTATACCAGTGTCTTTAGTTTGTACTCTGTCTAACAAGTGTTTGTATGACTGTCTAACAAGTATTTGTATGACTGATTCTTCTATTCCTGATGACTATACTTATTTACTTGTTTAGTTACTTGTACAGGTTTGCCAACTATATTAAAATTGCTGTGGGTACTCTTTCATGGATTTGCGGCGGTGAAATTAGTGCAGCATCCACTCAATACTTTTCCATCATGTGCTTCCATTGGTATGTGCGGTGATCTACTAAAGCTATATAGCTCTTTGAACAAGGCTGGTTTGTGTTTGTTTTTGGATGAAAATATATTGCTTTTACATGCTATGAAAACTGGTTTACTGACGAAATATAAGCCTTTTGTTATCTTATTGCATTTGGAAGTGCGTTCAGTTGCATCCATCTCATCAGTTTGACTCATATATCATGTGTACATGAGAACCTGTGATTTGTGTTTGTACATTTCACAGCAAGTGAACTATTTCATTGATTATGCATCAGACCATATGTTCATTTGTTTCTGTTGTCACTTCTCACCATTATCCATTTGCTGAAATATTCAAAACGACGCTTTTGATGAAATTGCAATTATGGTCCTTGGGTGATAATTCCTTTCTGACTCCAAATTTCTATGTTGGCATTCATTTTGATGAATAATTATACCTAGAAGTTTTTAATTTGTTGTCAGTTGTGCAATAAAAAATATGAAGCCTTTACCCATGAACATCTGTGATAGTACATTGTAATTATATTGTTATCAGCAGTGTGCATGTCCCAATTGATCAGTAGCTGAAGTATCTGTCACAATAACCTCATTTTTCCTTTCTATAATTGTAGATGATATTTTCTATGGTTTTTTCTTTTTCACCAATGTCTTATCAATTTGTCTTTTAATAGTTATTCCTGTGCTGTGTCTTTGCAGGGGAAACACTTTTGGTGACTATGGGTCTTGTTCTCTACTTTGGTGATATGTTGGCCTATACCATTTCAAAGGCTAGTGCTTTTATAAGATATTTCATAAATCTCCCTTGGATTAAACAAGGTTCTTGTTTTTTTTTTATCTTTTATCTTTTTACAAATAATTCTATTTTTGTGATTGATGTTGTTTCAACAGTTTTTTGGATACTTGATCCCATTAGAGAAGGTTCCTGTATAATATGGAGTTAAAAGAAGTGAGATTAGTACTATCATTCAGGTATGATCATTTAACTGGGAAATTGTCAATAAAGAGCATTGTTTGCAGAATTAATCATCGATGGCATACTAGGAATAGGTGAATGGTAAAGGCTATTCTATTACATGCAAGGTTTAGTTCTTGGTCTTCTCCTTTTCCCTGTTCTCTTCAAATATATTCTCCACGTACGCAATTTCATATTTAGAGTGACAAGCTCTGGAGGGGGGACATATAACGAGAGAAGAAGAGCTTTCATTTTTTTTTGCTTCTCTTGGTCTTGTCATGGTTGTGCTCATGCCTTTATGGATGCAGTTTGTTCAGTATTTCCTTCTTAGCAGTCTGCAAATATACATGTACCATTGAAATATTTGTGGTCAGTCGAGATAGAAAACTATCATTATGTGTTGTAGTTTTGGCTTCCTGGTGCTATAATCTGTATTGTTTCCTAATTTTAATAATAGATTATATTTAATGCTTGGTAGGTGGTTGATGCTTATGCATTAATTGGAGATATCTTTGGTTTTGCTGAGAAGATACAAAAGCTTCTTCATCTAGGATTTCTATCCGAAACTCATTCTGTGTTGAAGAATATTGTCCAAGAGGTACGCTAGTGTGGGTACCTGTGTTGAACTGAATTGACGTTACTTCATTGTAGTGCTTGTATTATAATTCCAATAAATAAAAAAAATCAATATATCTGATTTAAATTTCTTGGGTGTGCATCTGATTGGGACTGGTAGTTATTCTTAGTTTTTGTCTTGGTCTTTTTGTTAATTTTCCTTTCATCTGGGTGCATTTCCTATTATGAAGGTAGAGCTGAAGGAGAAGCTCGTTTAATTGTATGAGGTGAAGGATCCCAATGCTATTTTTGTATTTAAGTTCAGGACTCATTTTAGAGGTGGGAAATCCACTAGATTTGGGTTGATTTATGATTCAGTTGAGAATGCAAAAAAGTATGAGCCTAAATATAGACTCATCAGGGTAAGTTTCAACCCTTCTTCAGAATGAGAACTTTATGTCCATTTTAGATAGCTTAGAGAGAAAACTCTTTTAGCTATTTTCCGGTGCCTTGGCTTCTGTGCAACTTGCCCCCGAACTGTCATGTTTTGTTTTCTAGCTATATAGGCTGAAGTATTTATACACTCTCACTGGAATGCTTTTTAGTTGTTTTCATTGCATTTTAAAATGAAACAACAGCTTGGAGTTCTATTTTATATTGAGAGCCCATGTGAAAAACTAGGCTAATTTCTCAAATTTATATTGTCATTGTTGTTAGATTTTGATGCAACAGTAGAGAAGTCCATGAAGCAACTGAAGGAAAGAAAGAACGGGCGAAGAAGGTCCGCAGAGTAAAGAAGGTTAGCTAGTTCATTTCTTATGTGGTGTCTTCATTACATCAGTTCATTTCCTCTGATCTCATCGTTCTTGATTGTCTTTCGAATTGTGCATTATGAGGTTGATCATTTGCCTTTTGATTTTTATTTTTTTCAGGCAAAGGCAAGTGAAGCTGGCAAGGGTGGAAAGAAGAAATGATTTTTCAAGTATTTTATTATCATCTTTAAGCGCACATACTCGTGCATGTATGGGCTTTCTTTAGCTTCTAGGTAATTTTGGATGAAATCTTGTGTTGTCATTGTGGATGTTGATGTCGTGATTTTCAATTATATGATTTTTGAGTACTTTGAAGAAGACAAATTTTGAAATATTGAGTAGTGATACATTCCTAGCTATTTGCCCCAGTTATCATGATATTCCGTTGGTTATCTAATGTAATTTTTAGAAATTGTCATGTGGTAAATAATTGAGACACTACAAGAAAAATTCTTATTCCCGACGGAAAATTACCGACGGAAAAAATTGTTCCGTAGGGAAAATTGTAAACAAAATTCATATTCCCGACGGAATAAATAATCCGTCGTAAATAAAGGAGGGAAATTATCCCGCCAAAATCTACCGACGGAATTTAGCGACGGATATATAAAATTCCGTCGTTAAATTTGCGCCAATTTTCGCGCCTAAAATAGTCCACGAAATTTACCGACGGAAAGAAAGTTCCGTAGGTAATTTTCCGACGGAAATTTACCGACGGAAAGAAAGTTCCGTAGGTAATTACCGACGGAATCATAATTCCGTAAATAAATACCGACGGAATCATATAACTGTTGGTAATTTACCTACGGAAATATTATTCCGTCGGTATTTATTTAAGGAAATATGATTCCGTCGGTAATTTACCTATGAATCATATTTCCGTCGGTAATTTTCATAAAAATCAATTGTTATTATAAATTGTAATTGTTTTATTTTTTTCATTTTCTTTTCTTTTAACAACTTTATTTTTTTAAAAAAATAATATATAAATTTTGATTATTTCATAATATGATTAAGTTAATAATGATTTATAAATAGTACTATGTGTAAAATTTGATTATTTCATTACATGTAATTTAGTTTATTTTAGAAGGTATCTTTTTATATCTACTGCATGTTATTTATTCGTGATTAGACTGTGACTTTAATTTAAAACCATAAAATTATAATTTTTAATTTTAGTAAATTAATTAATTAATTAAACTATAAGTTAATCTAAACTAAATTGATGTAAATTTTTATTTAATGACTATATTAATAATATAGTCATTAAATGAAAGAGATAGCATCATATGTTTTATTGTACTAGAGTTGGGAGCTTAGAAATTCAAATTGGAAGAGTTGAGGGACTAAATTGAACCTTTTCTTTAAACTATAGCATTAGAGTTGAATTTTTTTTGAAATAAATATTTGAAAATTAATTTTAAACTTTTTAATTATATTGTTTATTAAGCAGAAATTTTATTTAAAATTTAAATTAAATAGAGAATTTATAATAATAATGTTAATGACATAAGTCCCTATAATTTTAAAGAAAAGTTATTAAGTAGATAACTTATATTTTAGATTATTAACGTCCGAACCGATCAGATTAATATTCTTGCAAGTTCTAAATGATCCACAATCCGATCGGTTCATACTCGTTTTCTCTTTTCGACAGTTTCAGGAATAATAATAATAATAATAATAATAATAATAATAATAATAATAATAATAACCAGCATGATGAAAACTTCACATGTGTAATGTCACCGTTTTTTTGAAAATAATCTGCATTATTGGGGTTACTTACTTGTCATAATTAGAACATGCATAGCTAGCTACGTTGGAATTAGTAAATAATAGACATTGTAAATAATAGACCTATGCAATGGAACAATCTTGAACCCAAAGATTGATGCTTTCGTAACATTTGTACAAAAAATGTATTTATTTATGGCCTTCATCAATTTATTAATAAAATCATAAAGCTTATATACAGAGATGATCATGGGATGAAAAATCTCTATCCCTAGAGAAAACCATCTCGAACAGGGCAGAAAATTTCCAAGCATTTTCTTCGTGGAGGCAGGGATGGGGAAAAAATATTCTCCGGTTTAAAATTTTTCCGACCTAAAATTTAGTAATTATATTTATATAATTTAATTTTAAATTATATTTAATTTTAGTTTTATCGATTTTTAAAATTTATATTAATTTGATTTTTTATAATTATATTTATATTGAATGTTATAATTCGAAAAGTTATAATTTTAAAATATAAAAAAACTATTTTAATAAAAATTTAATAAAAAATCAAATATCTTATTATAGTTGTATTCTATACTAAATTCTCTATACTAATATTATATAGTAATATATTTAATTACTATTTATATTAAATTTTATAGTCTATAGTATTAAGTAATATACTAAATATAATTAAGTATATAATAAAATATACTAAGATTTTTCTTATATATTATTTATTAATTTTTATTTAATATATATATATATATATATAGAAAACGAGAACTTTAACCTAATGTTGGTCTGCCTCTTCCCTCACACAGCAAGCCGCCGCCGCCCCCTCAAAAGAATTCGCCCCCTCTTCAGATGGACCACATTTTACCCAGCATAAACTCTCTCTCCTTCTCTCTGCTCGCCATTTTTAAGTTTGCAGCTACCAAGCAGTTAATGTACTCTGCTCCTTATTTTATTCAATAAATTGCAGCTTATCAAAAAAAAAAAGCAAAAACCCTAGCAGGTTCTATTGTAAATCATCATATTTTTCATATATTAGATTGTGAAGTTTATTGGAGTAGGCTTATAGATCTGTTATGGTTGTGGGTGCAGGCAAAGGAAGAAACCATAGCTATAAAAAGCTTTAATCTTTCCTCGTTGAACTCTCTCTCTCTCGCGCGCTCGTCTACGTTCTTCTATTTTTGTCTCACTGACGTGTTTCAAGAACGCGAAAGACTGTCTTTCCTCCATTTTTTTCGCCATGATCTCGTTGAAAACCACTTTCCTGGTAATTTAAAACTACACCCATTTCACTCTTTGTGATTCTAAGCTCATACTCTTTATCAAGAATTGATTTTAGAATCCAGTATCGTATAATCAGTCACTTGTTGATTATTCTATTCTTTGTAACTGGTTTATAATTTCTGGGTGCGTTTCTTTTTTGCTCATTCGTGTAAATTTTTATGGCCGTACTTTAGATTATCTTTCTTTATATGGGTTCTTGAAATGATTGTAAATTTACTCGAATTTAGGTTATAAAAGTATATAGAGTTTGTAATGTTGATAATTTGTTGATGATTGGTTCTACTGACTCATCTATCATTTGGGATTTAAACAGGGCAATGTGGGCATCTCAGGCTCATGCAGCCCTTAGCCGGTGAAGCAGAGAGGAGTAATCCCTAATGCATTGTGCTTTTGTAGACATATATTATCCAATAATTAAGTAGTAATTATCATTAAAGTTCATTCAGTTGCATCAAAATATATCAATTCCAACTGTCATTGGCTATAAACAGCCCTCAGTTTGAGGTTCCAGCGGCCCAATTTGGCTGTTTGAATTAAAATAATTACCTGTCTTAATACAATAAACAAAGCTTCTCGTCACCTAACCCATGTTTTGGACATTTTACTATCAAAAGGTCAACCTGTAATGCTTGCATTTCCTCATTTTTTTTTTTCAATTTTCGACTTTGCAATGTTAATAATTCATTTTGCTGTTTTTGCAATATTAATAATCATTAAACCCTTTTTTCCTTTATATTGTCAAAAAATGGTTTTCAAAAAATTGTTTTTAGTTCTATTAATTTTTATACAGTACATGTCATATTCTTGTGGCCCATCTCCACCATTTGTTAATTGTGAAGATAAAGTGCTCTGCTGTTTACCTTTTTTTCTTATTGGTTTGCAGAAGATGGCCCTGACATGATCTAGCAGGAACTAGTTAAAGTCATCATAGCCATAAAGATAAAGGTAAATATCCCATCTTGTTTCTTAACCATGCCTATAGGACTTATATTGAACAAGGGGTTTGTTGTGTTGCTTCATTTGGATATATGGTAAATTCAATAGTAAGTTGCTATACATTTTGCTCCATAGTGTCATTTGATATCCTGATTGATCTATTAATTAATACTAGTATGTTTAAATTTGTAAATAACTTATATTGATTGACAAGTCCCGGAACCCATGGTTGTTTCTCAACCATGCCTAGAGGACTTCTGAAGGGAAAATAAATTGATAAAATTGCTATCTTTTTTCCTATAAGTTCTTACTATTCCTTTGTGATGATAGAATCAATTTTCACTTTCTTAATTTCCATTCTCAAATTTATGAAAGAGAGGATAATGTTAAGCAAAAGCTTGATGCTACAATTTGTTATATAGAGTTATCATAATATAGGGAGAAAATGTATAGTACTTTTCACTTCTGTTAAGATTTGCATAATATAGAGTTATCATATTTGAGACTTCCTTTTTGGTTGCAGAATTTAGCATAAGTTTGAACTAGTTGTTGTGCTTTTTTTCAATTTTTTTTCTTTTTCTTTAAAGAAAAATAAAACAGTTTTTATTGGTATAGGACCCTAGATATTTTGTTTTGGTCTTGATGTATCTATAAATTGGTAGAGGACCCTAGACATATTATTTTGGTCTTGGCTCTTCAACTGAAAGGACCTTTTCACAAGGATGTCGTTGAATCATATATATTTGCTTGATATATGAGAATTCAAAAAACTTCAGGTTTGAGCTTATTACAATGATATACTCAACCAATTTGCTTTATATTCACTCTATTGATACTTCTTTGAAAGGTTGTAATGAAGTTATTTGTGCAATCGGTTGAAAAGATGAGAGTATCTTCACACAAGTGGGCTCCTCCAATATATAGAAGACTCCTCAGCACTGATAAGAAAGAAAAGGACATGTCAGAGAGGTGTTTCTTGAAGATTAGAGATGTGATAATTCCTCCTCCTGCAACTCTTTCTAAGGTGTGAAAAGTCAATGCTTTTGTCCCTTATTTCTGTTTACGATCAGGGTAACAACACTAGTGTATATTTTTTTCTTGGCCTTTCCAATAGCTATGCAACAAATAGGTCAAAACTGATGATTGTAAACCATTACTCCCTCCCCCCTCTAATTATTAAATAGTTGTAAAAATATATAATATTTTTAGTGTTCCGTCGCATATTTTTTTAGTAGAATACAAATTTACCGACGGAAATAAAATACCGTCGTTATATTTACCGACGGAAATATAATACCGTCGTTATATTTGCCTACAGCATTTATCATTCCGTCGGAAATTTGCCTACGGATTAATTATTTCCGTCGGTAAATTTGCCTACGAAATTTATCATTCCGTCGGAAATTTGCATACGGAACAATTATTTCCGTCGGTAAAATTGCCGACGGAAAATATAATTCCGTCGGTAAATATAGCAAATGACGACAGTTTTTGGTCTGCATCTCCCAACGGAATTAGCGACGGTCAATAATTTCCGTCGGTAATTTTACCGACGGAAATTATTCCGTCGGGAAAAGTGCCTACAACCGGATCCCCTTCGCCATTTTCCGTCGCTAAATTCCGTCGGTAATTTGTTTTCCCTACGGAAATTCACTCAATTCCGTCGCTAATTTCCGTCGGGAAAATGAATTTTTCTTGTAGTGAGAATAGATAGAACTGTGAATTTAGAATTAGAGCCATACTAGGAAGTTAGGCTAATGAGTTGGGTGTCATAAAATGTACTGAATGTGTGATGAAATTTCTGCAAATAAAGCTTGAAAACAATTTATAGGAACACGAAAACTTCAATTAACCCAACGGGGATACCTACTAGCTCAAACAGGTCACCAGCACTCCACCCATATAGAAAGGATCAACTAGTTGAGACAAAGTCCAGATCAGCAGGGTCATTTTGTTAGCTTCTGTCAAAAAACATATAACTCGACTGAGCCAAATCCTATCACAGCCAAGTCACCTTTGCTTTGTTATGAAAATTTGAAATTCTTGCCTTATTTACTGAATTTGCTCCAACGTATTATAATTAGTATAAATTCTCTAGTATGCTACGTAAGTTGCCCGCAATCGTTATTCTTAGATAAGTAATATTGACTTCTATTTTGGTTTAAAGTGTACCAACCAACGATACTGCTTCGCCATTTTCCGTCGCTAAATTCCATCGGTATTTTGATTTCCCTATGGAAATTCACTCATTTCGGTCGGAATGAGTGACTTTCGTCGACATTCAATTGAAAATAACTACTTGAGCAATATGATAACTAGTAATGGTGCCTCATGGACGTGGAATCCAATATATATATATATAATTTTTCTAACAATTTTATTAATTTTCTTTCCCTTTTCTATTTCTTAGTTTCTTTTGAGGCTTGCAGTTCTTTCTATATCAACAATGTTCTTGTGGTTTCTCTCTCTATGGTTATTGGTATAGTTGAATAAAGAATAAAAAATACAGAATTAAAATAATAAAGTAAAAATGCAGTGAATAAATTAAGATAAAGTTAATCAATGTGAAATTCCAATTAAAAGCATACGCGACACGTGATTCAACTTTTACTAATTTTGAATGAATGAATAACTCAAAAATCATGTAATAAATTGATTATAGCCGTCGGATAAGTGCTCTCAACTAATCTTTTCTTTCTAATAAGCTAATTAAGTAAAACTGTAACTAAATCAAATCCTTTACAAGTAAGAGAATTCAATTTATTGATAGCCTTATGAACTAGAAAGATCTGACATAAATCAATCAATCTGCAAGCGAAATTGATTCAAACTAAATCATGCATTATAACTATTTTCAGTATTATTATATTAATTATCACTAATTATTGAATTTACCGAATAATTACGGATTTGATATCTTTAATTAGTCGCATGCTATTTAATTAAATAAATAATGGAACCTTATTAATCACAAAATAAATAACAATTGAAATATAATTTTTTAAATTTTAGTAAATAACATGATCATTATAGAAAATTAAATAGAAAAATAAAGTATGAACAATCAATCTCACAATAATAAATAAATTATGTTCTTGAATTAACCTTTAACTAGAATAGAGAGTTTAAGCACTCATTGCCATAGACAAAACACAAGTAAAATTTAAGTCAAAAATTTCAATTGTGCCCTTTTATAATAAGTATTTGTTCAATTTTCAATTGTGCCCTTTTATAATAAGTATTTGTTCAATTTTCAATATATAAGTAATTTTAATAAGGGTTAAGTTTCTAATCTGTCCTTAACATTTTTTCGAATCAGCTGATTTGTCTTAATGTTTATTTTGGAGCTAATTTGCCAATAAAGTTTTGATATCAGCGACTAAAAAAATTAATTCTCGTCCAAGATAGACGATTGAGATTGAAAAAAATCAGAGGACAAATTTCTCATATAAGCTTTTCTTTAAATTGTGGTGTCCTTTGGTCGAATTGAATTAGGGTCATTTTTCTCAATAAATTTTAGTTAAATTGTTAGAAAATGATACTACATGTTTATATTGCTTTATTTATCTACTGATAAATCACAAAATTTCGCAAAGATGGAGTATTTTCATAAAATGATAGGCGAGAGCATGAGCTGAGTATAGGGGATTGGTTCTAATTGGGTCATTGTGGAAAGAACCTGCAAAAAAACTCTCGGTCTGGTTGTCCCAGGCTTCAGTACTCCGATACTCAAGTTAGTTATCGGGATAGGAAGATAAAAATAGAGAGAGAGAAAGAGTACTTTACTTGTAGAGAGAGAAAGAATAAGTGAGGCTTTCTCAGGGGAAGTCTGTTATTTATAGTGCTGGAGAGTTTAGAGCAGTGTGTATAACAGTGTCCTACTCTGCAGTAGGTACGGCCTAGTTTTTTAGGCAGTGGCAACTAACCAGTGGCGTGTGCTATAAGATTTTGCTCTGTCAGTGAGACGTCAAGTTCGATCGGACAGTCCCGATCAACGTGATTGCCTCCTTAATTGGCGGGAGTTTGAGCCCTTCTTTTGGGCTTCTTCTGGGGCCATTGGCTATGCATTTTTGGGTGTTATCATGTACGAACACGTAAACTTATTTACTTAGTTTTTTGAATATTTAAACTTTAACCGTAATTTTTTAAATATATGTATTTGTCAATTTTATAAATAATAAATTTAAATTTAAATTGATTTTGAAAAATTAAAACTCGTAACAATCAAACATTTTGATATTTACACAATATCAAAATCAATCCATCAAAACCAATAAGAAAAACAACTTGTTCTACCAATTTTATTGTGCATATGAGACATTTATTCATTAAAACGTTTCAAAAGTCATATCAGTTGAGCATCACGTGTTATAAATTTTCAAAAAAAATTGTGAAATTTTGTCTACTATTTATAAAATTAATAAGTATAAGTGCTAAATAAGTCACAATTAGAGTTTAAGTGTTTAAATAAATTATAAAATTAAGATCGGTTGTTTGCATATATATTAAGTCTATTTATTTATTTTTTGCTAGTTTTTATTTATCTTGTACGTTAATAAATTACATCATGCAATCTCCCATTTTATTTAAGACTAAAATATGTATTTTTTTTAACAATTTAAGACGAAAAATTGCATATTTAGAAAACTAAAAGGTATTTAAAATAATAATAAAAGAACTTAAAGCATAAAAACACTTAAAAAAACTAGCTTTAGTTTCAAACAATTGTAATGATAAAAATAACTTCAAATTTATTTAAGAAACATGAATTGTTACTTTCTAATCATGCAAAAAAGTTTGCATAATTGAATATTGGATCTTGTACAGCTATTTGTTTGTTTGTTTTTGTTGTAAGGGTTCTTTCTACCAGCCAAATTGAGTGGTCATCGTTCATGCAGCGGGGACAGTAGCAATTCAGTAGCAATTCTCTATTTATGACAAAAACAAAAAAATTTCATAATTGAATATAAGATCTTGCACAGCTATTTCGTTTTTAGGATAAAAATAGAATCTGCATAATTGAATATTGGGTATTGCATAGCTACTTTCCCTTCTTGTCCATGCAGATTGAGTGGTTATCGTTCATGCAGCATGGACCGTAGCAATTTCCTTTTCATGACAAAAAAAAAAAAGAAGTCTGCACGATTGAATATTGGATCTTGTGCAGCTACTTTTGGTTTTAGCCTTTAGGACAAAAAAAACAAAAAAAAGTTCGCGCCATTGAATATTGGATCTTGCCCAGCTACTCTCTGTTTTGACGAAAAAAAGTTTAAATTACTGCCAGGTGAGGATAAATAATCAATTTCTATGTACAAATGACGTTGTCACGGGTGAGTTAAAAAAAATTTTAAAATAGTCAATTGTAAAATCGGTTCGAAATTAAATTGATGTTTTCGATTAACTGATTCGATATATTCAGTTATAGTTTTTAAATCATATATTTTAAATTTTTTTTATTACGATTTCGATTTTTAAATATCAGTTAACCGATTCATATATATATATATATATTATTTTTATACCTTAAAAATTTTTCTTTTTTTATTTCTCTATAAAATTTATATAATATACTTTAAAATAAATTTATATTATGTGTTAAGTCACTAAAACTGCATATTTTTACTTGACTTTTAATTGTCATTATTTATTCTTTTCGGTCAGTTTTAGTAACTTTTCACTTATTTATTGATTTTGCTGACTGTGAAAGTAAATTTTGAAAAAGTTATACTTCTAAAGTTGAGTAGAGTTGGTCTGAATGAGCACTTAATTTTTGGAGTTGAGGCATGGTAAAAAGAGCTATTGATTGTCTAAGTCCGAAAGTTGGCTTACCCGAAAGGCTTGCCCAAGACAGTTGGCATTGCAGAGTTATGATTTAAATTTGATTTTTAAGTGAGTTTGACTAACCGCTACCTCTGTTCTAGTTGATATTTAGAGATATTTATTCTTTAATTTAGGAGATAAAAGACAGTAGTTTGACCTAACCGCTACCTATATATATTATACATGCATTGTAAATAAATTTTCATCATCAACATTATTCAATTAAATTACGAGTGATAGTATCTCGTAAAACAAGTGAAAACAATATTGTTATGAATATAGGAATCAATTCAAAACTTATCTCGTTGAATTTTTTGGAGGTAGAATTGGGATGATCATAACACTTAACGACCGATTAAGAAAAAATAATCAATTAATATGCATATTAAGAAAGTGTACCAATGCAGTGGGAATTTTGTGGTCCAAGATCAGCAGAGGTGCATGAAATCCAGTTCCAGCCCATTCAGCTGTGTCTAGGGTTCTCTATGTCTGTTTTGTTGTGATCACAAGACATAAAATCAAGGCTGTAATGTAATGTGATCTAAGAATATATATATATATATATATATATATATATATATATATATATATATATATATATAAGAGAACATTTGTGTCTTTCCTTGTACTGTGTTTTGTGTCTTTCCTTGTACTGTGTTTTGATTGCTTAGTGCATGCTTTTTTGCGAACAAATTTTGCAGTATTCTTAAAAACATATGGACATTATTGCTACTTGGTTTTTTTGACTATATGTTTCTGATTCTAAAAGACATATAATTCATTCTGTATATCATTATGTTAATCAGTCCTTTAACATTTTTTTTTCTTATCATTTTTTTTAGGATAAAATAAAACTAGATTATTCAAAATGCATATAGATTATATACGGACCCCTTAATTTGAGAATGACTTTTCATGACAGTGATGTGTGTAGTTTTGCCGAGTTGGGACAAGATTATAAATGCCATCAACGCCCATGCTCAGTATCAAAATATCAGAACAAACTAGTGATGAATTTAAACAATGAGATCTAATCAAAAGAGGGGAAATATAATAAGAAAAGCATTAAGCCAAAAGAATAAGATTACAGCTACAGGAGAATAGCATACAGTGCTTTTTTTTTTTCTATGGTTTCCATTATCCGGCTCAGCTCTTTTAAATTCATTAATATAAAATTGGATATTATTTGATCCAATTAAAAACCGGCCCTCTTAACTGTGTACAGTCCATGTACAAGGCAAAGATTGAATTTTGATGTCTAGTTTAAGGGATTCCAACTCATTACTACTTGGACCAACATCAGGTAGTAGCAGTGACACAATTTGAACCCAAGGCAAGGGCAACAAGTCTTTGATATGGAATAAGAATGACCGACTCAAACGTTAACAGCCACAGATAATATGATATCTAATTAAAAACAACTTCTGAGGTGGAGATATATATAGAATTGATGGAATTTAACTATAATATATACTAAAGCAATTAAAAACGATTTCTGACGGAGATATAGGAAATTGATGGAATTTAACTACAACACTAAAACATTTATTTCTTGATTTAGCATAATAATCAAATACATGGAAACATTATCTAAATACAATATGACGAAGCGAGAAGCTTTATTCGTTCATATATATATATATATATATATATATATATATATATATATATATATATATATATATATATATATATATATATATATATAGCATCTTACTTCGGCTTGAAGTCGCTAATAAATTATTTGTCTTCTTTAAGAAGGGCATCATTATGGTAAATAGTAGCATCTTGCCTCGGTTTGGAGTCGCTAACAAAGGATTTGTCTTCTTTAAGAAGGGCATCATTATGGTAAATAGTAAGATCTTGCCTCGGTTTGAAGTCGCTAACAAAGGATTTGTCTTCTTTAAGAGGAGCATCATTATGGTACACAAGAACATCTTGCCTCGGCTTGAAGTCGCTAACAAAGGATTTGTGTTCTTTAAGAGGAGCATCATTATGGTACACAAGAACATCTTGCCTCGGCTTGAAGTCGCTAACAAAGGATTTGTGTTCTTTAAGAGGAGCATCATTATGGTACACAAGAACATCTTGCCTCGGCTTGAAGTCGCTAACAAAGGATTTGTCTTCTTTAATAGGAGCATCATTATGGTACATAAGAACATCTTGCCTCGGCTTGAAGTCGCTAACAAAGGATTTGTCTTCTTTAAGAAGAGCATCAAAATTCTTCTGTTTCTTGAGCTCAAAAGTTTCAGAAGTGTGACAATCAGGTTTCTTCTTGATGGCTTTTGAAGCTACAACTTCTTCTGGCACATATTGATCTTTCCAGTATTCCCCCATATCTTTTCTAGCGTTAACGGGATATGCTACCTGCAAAGAGAAAATTAAATATAACCTCTAAAAGCACATATATGTATTTTAATTTTAAAAAAAAAAGTGTATTTTAGTTCAATTTCATGTCTTTCTGTGTATTATAAGAAGTTCCAAATAGGGTAATTTTGTTTTTCCTTGAAATACTATAGGAAAAAATGCATCCTTGAATTTCCGAATTTTTACGTTTTCTTGCTATTTCTTAAACTTTTATATGATCATGTCGGATCCTTAAATTTTTATTTTAATAAGCATTAGGTTCAAATAAAAAATTAATAAAATAAAAATAAAAATTTAAAGACTTAATGAATACTAAAACTATACTATTATTTTATCTAATTTTAGTAACTCTGGACTTAATGTAAATGAAAATAAAAATTCAAGTATCCGCTGTAATCAAATAAAAATTTAAAATATTACTAGAAAAAAAGAATATAAATTCAAATATCCGAGGATTCATTTTGCCAATAATATATGTAATAATATATGTAAATATATACATGCATATAATTAGATTTTACTTATAATAAAATTCAAGATAAACAGAAAATTCATACCAAAAGTAGTGAGAAGATCATAAGCAAAGTGAAAAAGGATGCCATTTTGCTCGTCCTTCACAAAATTAGAACAATTGAATAATGATTTGTGACTAAATTAGTATTTACTTGCCCTATATATAGAATCCAAGAAAGGGAATAAAGCTACAAGGACATACAGGAATAACTTTCAACTTTCCGTGTTTTGTCTCTTGAGTCCTTCAATTATTACTATATCCTATCAAGCCCTTAAACTTTATTTATTAATTTTGAGAATTTTTTTTTTTTAAATGCTTCATCCATTCCGAATTGAATGTCCACTCTACAAAAAAGTTTATTTACAATTGAGTATGAACTTACCAAAAAAAAAGGATATATTTAAAGATTTTATTTCAATTGTGCCCTGTTATAATAAGTATTTGTTCAATTTTCAATATATAAGTAATTAATTTTAATAAGGGATAAGTTTCTAATTTGTCCTTAACATTTTTTCGAATCAGCTGATTTGTCATAATGTTTATTTTGGAGCTAATTTGCCTATAAATTTTTGATATTAGCTACTAAAATGTCCATTCATATTTTCTTAATTTTTTAATTTTATGTTTTTATTTCAATTTGATATCTTTCTTTCTTTCTTTCTTTTTTTTTTTTCAGAAATTGCACTATCACATAATAATAAGCCTAATGCATTATATTTTTAACAACATATGAATTTTTTACCTTACTTTAGATAAAACAACAATTTAGCAACACATTTAAAACGATACAAGTATTCAAGTGTTGCATCAAAATGTTCAAACCACTACAATCTTAAGGCAGCAAAAGTGGATGTAATGCTTATCAAATTGTTGCTATAGCCTGCAGGAAAAAAAAATTATTTTATAGCAATTATTTGATAAGTGCTACATCCGCTCTCGTTGCATTAGATTATTGCAGCAATTTAAATATTTTAATGCAACGTTTGAATGCTTATAATATTGTAAATATGTTCCTAAATTGTTGCCCTTTATAAATTAAAGCAATAATTTAAAATATGTTGCTAAAAAGGTATTGCAATAGGCTTATAAAAATAAAATTTACAAAAAAAAAGAGCTATTTGGATGCACCCGTGACTCAATCGGTTCGAGTTAGTTTCAGCGCAATCCTTATGAAATACTTTAATTTTTTAAATCAGATCATAATTTTTTTTTATGATACAATTTGAATTATTTTTTGAATCAGTTCTACAAATTTTGAGTTAAAGTTGACCAATCTAATTTCAGGTCCAATAATTCCCAAGAAACAAAAACTATCATACGCAATTTAGATTTGGTAAAACACATTTCGCAATCTGTAAACTTCAATATTTTAAATTAGATCATGTATTTTTTAAAAAAACTGACATGGGACATTTATATTTTTCGAACCATTCATATTAGGTCTAAATTTAGATGGAACTAATTGAATTAAAATACACGCTTTGTCCAAATTATATCTAATGTGATCAATAATAAAATTAAAAATTAAAAATTTAATGTCAAATTCTAAAAATATAAAAATTTAATGTATAAAAACATTAAAGTAAAACAACATAAAGCATTTTTCTTTTAGATTTTCATTTGAAATCGTGAATCCTTGATCGAGGCTACGTTTTAGTTGTCGAAGTAACCATGGTGAGGGTGATACTGACATTGATTTGAGTGGGTGAAGAAGAAGATAAAATCCAAAAGAAAATAATGAGAGAAAAGCCATTCACAATAATTAATTTGGAGCCTGGTTATTCAACAGGAAAATAGGATTAAATAAGCTTTGTTTGATGTCTTTCATTCATTTGATATATGATTGATCCTTAGTCATGCATTGATGCATAATGTTTCGTACTAATCTCTTATATATATATATATATATATATATTGGTATGAATTAATTCGGATTTCTTTTCCATAGTTCACTAATCCATTTAAAAAAATATAATGGAGGTTCAAGCAGAGTCATTAATTGATTCTTGTCGAAGATAGACGATTGAGATTGAAAAAAATCAGGGTACAAATTTCTCATATAAGCTTTTCTTTAAATTTTCGTTTTCCTTGGTTGAATTGAATTAGAGTCATTTTTGTGTGATAATGTTTGGGTATGGTTTATCCTAATCAATTGAGGATAATGAAGTCCAAATTCAAAATGGAATTAGAATTCTATTAGGATTATAACTCTAGAAAATCTCTGTAAAAAGGGATTAGAAAATCTAATTGTGGTTACCGAAACTATCATAAAATTTTGGTTTACATATCAAAATCCTTTTCTCCCATTCTGTCTTTCTTGGTTTCTCCAAGAGGCTTTTAGACTATGGATTCATTGTCTTTTTCCTGGCATAACTGCTTGTGGTTAAAGACCTAGCTAGTGAGGTAAAAACAAGAGAACTCGTGTTTCCACTTTTCTCAACTGTTTCTGCACTACGAGAGATAAATATGTTTACTCTTGATTATTGTATTTATGTATATTTATGTGTATGAAACCTTTCATTGGTATCAGAGTCTTTATTTTTGAGTTTTGGCTATTTTCTTGTAGATCTATAATATATATGTAAATTGGTAGATCTACATAGGTTGTATGAACACCCATATATTTATTATACTTTGTGTTCTTGATATATTTTTGAATATATATTTTTTTCATGTATGTGTATATTGAAAATTGGATAAAAAAGTCTGTAATGATAAATTGGAAGTCAGTATTTTTGAATTTTGACCTCACCATCGAATTCCTGGACCCCACAACCCCCTACCGAATGAAAAATAGTCACCGAAAAATGCCTCTAGGGCAGCGCATGTCCCTCATGCATGTGGCCACCTGTCAGAGTGAAATATGTCACTTTGACACGTGGACCAATGGAGGCATGACACGTGGACCACAGCAGTGGTGCCAAGTGTCAACATCACATGTCATGATGATTTGTCATCCTGACACATGGAAGACTAAGGTGGTGCCATGTGTTAGGCTGATGTGTCACTCTAACACGTAGACCACTGTAGGGTGGACATGTGGCACATTGTGGTGATGCCACATGTGATGCATACGTGTCATCTGGCAACATGTGGCCTAATTAAGTTATGTCATATGGCTGACTGTGGTCATGCCACGTGGCACATATAGGTCCACCAGGATGCCACCTAGACCAATGGTTCATTGCCATATGTCAGATCGAGGTCTAACATGGCAATATGTGGCCCTATGGGGTTGTGCCACATGGTAGTAGCCCTTAATCGGTGCATGGTTGTGCCTGTCCGGCGTGGACGCATAAGTCCCACCCTCGTTGACATGTGAGGGTGCCTCTGGCTACCAAATCAGCTCAAATTTTATTTTAATCTGATTTTTTCAATTTTTCTAATTTTTTGTCATTTTTTGAAAATTTTTTAAGGACTAAAAAAATATTTTTGAATTTTTTCAAAATAAAATTATTTTGAAAAATTACAAAAAATATATTTTCTGCCTTCTTAAATTTTCAAATTTGTTTGAAAATTATCTATGTGGATTTGTCCTTATTATTGATTGAAATGAGTTTTAATTATATGTGTTTGTACATGTGTACTAACCATTTATTTTCTATTATATATAACAAAAATGGTGATGATAAGGACTCTTGGTTGTCCACGAACTCCTCATGGTATTGCAGAGGTTAATGTAAAAGTGTGAAAGATCCATAAAATGAGGATACATAAGGCCCGAGCTGATGACATTAATGCAATAGTGCATCATATTGTAAAATGTAGGAACAAATATAGAAGTGAATTTGGGCTGGTGGCCTGGATCGAGGAAGTGATGACTAAACCTTGATCAAGGTGATGATTAAATATTTTGATCACCATCCAAATCTGAGGAACTTGATGGTTGATGCTTGGATCACAAGAAATGGAATTTATAGAAACTCTATTATCCAATTTTTGTTCAAGGTGACCATAAGAGGAGTGTTGAGGAGCAACACTAAATCAAAGATGGTGCTTTGGCATGGACATAGTGTGTATCATCCATAGCATTATGGTTAAGTTCATGAGGTTCCTTATCAATTATTGAGGATGGTCGAAAATTCATTTTCCATGATGAGGCTAGTTTTAGGACATACTAGACTTCCTAAGTAGTTGACGTGAGTGTCAAAATTTTTTGGTTAGCAGACTTTTGGATAGGATTTGTGTTTCCTATTGTTATTCAAAGACAAATTTGTCTTATTTTTTGGAAATTGTTGGATGTTTATTATTGATTAAATAAATGCATTTATTTTGGATATTTGTTGGCATTTAACATTTATTATAAATATATTTATTTTATTATTAATTGCTTTGCAATATTTTATGAGTAAAATGATTACATGAGAAATGACTTAAGACTTAGTTTATCAAACCTATAATATTGTCTATTAAATTTAAGTACTTAATATCCAACAATTTATATTTTATGAATAAAATTTTAACCTGTAAGAGGTTAGACATTAGGTTTTAGAGGATAATTGGATACTATAAGTAACATTTTCGAATTTAAGCCTGATAAAAAACTTTATTAGGTTATTATTTCAGATGTATAGTAAATAGCATGTATTGCTTGATCTCCTTTACTATTATGCAACAATTGTTCGCATTATATTGCTAAGTGCAATGTATGATGACATCACTAATTTATTCCATGAGTATCCAAATGCAATAGATCTACAGATCGCTTTGCGAGAGAAGTTTAGCGATGTGTCTCTAATTAAGTTTTGATCATTAATGATCAAGTTTGATACTTATCATAAAAATTCTGATCATACTATACAAAAAACATCTGAAAGAGATAGAAAATATGATATGTAAGCTTAGTGAAGCTGGTCATAAGTTGACCAATAAGCATCAGGTCCAAATTGTTATCTGTTCCTTACACAAGAGTTGGAAGCATATAAAAATGCAACTAATTTATAAGGACAATATAAAGACATTTGGGAATGTTGCTTCTCATTTGAAGCTTAAAGAGGACCGTTTGGCAATGATTAAGGTCAATGCCAAAGTGTATATGGCACAATCCCATTCTGGTAGAATGAGTTCTAACCAGAACATAAAAAGAAGCTTTAATGGTAACGGTAAGGAAAGGGCTTAAGAGCCTAAAAAGCGTAAGGTAAAACAAAATATCAATAGGCCCAAGGGCAAGAAAAAGATAAACATTTCAAAAGTGAAATATTTCAACTACCAACAGAAAGAACACTATGGAAGAGACTGCAATGTGTCCTAATATGTACACCATCTTGATTCGGGAATGAGTGAAATTTGTGTATCTAGTTCTATTTTTCTTACTGAATTTTATCCTTTGTGGGTGATAGATTTAGAAGTAATGGACCACGTGAAAAATGATTGAGATGCTTTTCTCTAGTTAGTTTTTATTCTTGCTTTGATAAAACTTCATTTCATTTACATTTCAAAGATAACAGTGCATGCTTATGTTTGGATTATGTTTAATATGATTTTGGTTTTATTTTGAACAATTTTATTGTTGTGGATGTTGATCATAACTATTTAAATAAAACTAGATTTTCTTTTATATCTTCTTGTTCACATGGTTACAAAGACAATGTGAAATTGTGGCATGCTAGGTTAAATCACATCAGTCAAAACTAAATGAGTGGGTTACCCAAAGTGGAATTGAATGAGTCGGTTGGCCAAAGTGGGATTTATAGGTAATTTAAATATGGTTGAATTATCTGCCTGTGAGTATTGCCTAAAAGGATAATTGGTTAAAAAATCACTTGAAAAAAGAACTAGAGCCATATTTCCATTGCAATCAATTCATTCTGACATTTGTGGTCTAATGAATATAAGGGCTAGGCATGGAGCCTATTATTTCATCACTTTTATAGATAACTATACTAGGTATGATCATGTCTATTTGATTTCTCATAATTCAGAAACATTAAGTTGCTTCAAAACTTGTAAGAATTTAGTTGAAAATCAATTAGATAGAAAAATAAAAGCTTTAAGAACGGACCAAGATCAGGAATATCTTTCTGATGAATTTAATATTTTATGTGATGAAAAAGGAATTGAGCATCAGTTGTCTATTTTTAGTACTCCACAACAAAACGGTGTTGTGAAAAGGAGAAACAAGACTCTCCTAAACATGGTAAGATCTATGATGGCTGAGGCAAATTTGTCAATCTCCTATTAGGGAGATGCACTATTAACTGCCACATATATTTTAAATCGTGTGCCCTTTAAATTTGTCACATCCACTCTTAATGAATTATGGACTGGTCGACAACCTGACCTAAGCCATTTATAATCTTGGAATTGTGCTACTTATGTCTATGATGCCTCAAGAAAATTTAGTAAATTAGGATCGGGAGGTAAAAAGAGTATTATGATGTGCGCTGAAGCCATGCTCATTTTTGGTTGGGTTCTCAGAGGCCTATTTTTAGGGTCCAAGATCGGACAAGGCTCACTATAACTCAAAAGAATGGCCACTTCACAATAAGAAAGGGGTTAAGGCCTAAATTATTGTTAATGGTCAATTCTTAAAGCCATATACTGTGGGCTCAAAGAGGCAGGTGTCATGGAGTCACCACCTAACAAGACATTGAAAAATGAATCTTGACCTTTTTGATGCCCAAACAAAGATTAGTGTTTGGGACATCACTCTTACTTGGCACCTTGGTTACGTGTTGTTTTATAATTGGGTTTTAAGCATTAATCTACTCTCTTCTTTCACACGATACATTTACGATAAAATTTTAAATAAATGTTCCAATCAAATAAAGAAAATGGTAAATAAAATGATAAAAAAGATAAATCCTACTTAAATTATTACAAAAGAAAATCACCCAATAAAGAAATAAACTACATACATAAATCAGGGCATTCGCTTAGGTTGGGAACATTGGTTCCTTCATACACGTTTTACAAAAAGGCTATTTTATTCTTTACGTGATTTTGAGGTTAGAAAATTGGACATTGGTCTATATTTTAAGGAAAATTCTCAATTAATTAGTAGAAATAATTTTAAGTGTCTTTTTCGTTTAAACGTGCAGAAAAACCCTACTATCTATTAAATCTTGAAAAACAAATACATCCGAAATAAATAAAACCAAGCTAAATGAAGAAAAATAATAAATAAAATGTAAAGCGAATGCAAATAAAGCTAAATAAATAGAGAAGGAAAGGAACCAATCGAGCACGGCTCCTAATGCATGATCATTCCACGGTATTCTCCAAAAGCACATCAGATCAATTAAAAACCACAAAAATCAATACATTAGCATTGCAAGAGAATATACAATTAAAAAATAAATTAAAATAAAATATAGGAAGATATCATAAAATCAAACATGCATACAAAAGCAAAATATATGCAGAAGGATACAGAAAATGAATTAACACACCAAATATTAATAAAATAACATAAAGAACAATAAAAGGACACAAAACATATTAAAATAAGCATAAAATTAGCCACGAACGCTCCTGAACAGGTGACAGATGCCCACAACCAAAAGAGGGATGGGACGAAAAGAAATGATTGCAATGTCCCGTTTGTCACACTGACGAACGACCGTCTGTGGTGGTTTCTTCCCACCTTTCACTTGAGGGATGGATACAAAAAACTAAAAAATCAACACAAAACTCACCAAAACCTCAAACCAACCCTAGATATATGAATAAATGGGTCTAAAGCATGGCAAATATAAAATTCTAGCCCTAAATCATGTTTTAACTAACAATAATAAAACTAACGTCTAAAACAACTTTTAAGAAAACAAAATTCAAATCATACATTTATGGAGGAAATCATGCCAAAGCAACATTCTATCATGCATATAGGTTTATACTAACATAACATTCAACTAAATATGAAAATCTAAATAAATAACACACAAGAACACATTTGTTTTTGTATTAAACAGTCTGTACAAATGTAATGAATCTAAAGAAAGAAAAGGGAGGGAAGCCTAGAATATTACCCTTGGAGATATTCTAACTCTATATGTCTTGAAGTTTAGATCTCAACTCTAACCTTGGCTTTTTATGTTCAAGAAAAATAAAACGATTTTGTGTGTGTTTTTGCTGGATCAAAAGGGTGTCTAGAACTTTTGCCCTAGAGAGAAAAGAATCGATTTCTTCTTCTTTAAGAACTTATTCCCTTTTTTTCAAGAATGATCCACCCTAAAAACCCTAATTTTCTTATGTTTTATATCTAGGGAGGAGTTGAAATTTCATTCCAACTCTAACTCTCCAGGTATGGAGGGATTGATCCCTCAAAATTCGAGCCAAATCCCCAAAAAATCACATCTTTCCATTTTTAAAAACCAAAAATGTGAAAAATCTGGGAATGTAACCACAGATGGCCGTACCTGAGGACAGACAGCCGTCCCTCAGAAGAAAAACTTAAATTTATAAAAATGCTCCCGATCTGACCTGGATAAGAGGTAAGTGACCACAGACGACCATCCTTCACATGACAGAGGATTGTTTGTCATCACTAAAGGCCAAAATCAAGGTTTTTAGTACTCTTTTGTTAAAAACTCCAAAAACCACTAGGAAAATCATAATGTTTTCATGAAAGATGTGAAAAATCCATATCAGAGCTTCGAGATCCTTATTCTTTATCAGAAATATATTGTTGCCTCATCATCGGGTAACCCTGATCTGGGTTGCATTGAGTTACAGTGTCTATAAGTATCTTTGTGAGATATTATAAAGTATCAAAAGGATACACATTCATAGGTAAGCAAGAAAATGGCATAGTGACAGAATTTGAATCACGGGACATTATTTTCTTAGAGAATGAATTTCTAAAGTTGGGCAAAGTGAGTTAAGATTTCACTTTCTATGAAACTCAAGAATAGGAATCATCAGGATCACTCCATCCAAGTAGAAAGGAATTAGAAAAGGAAGGTCAAGACCCTCTTTCTAATGATCCGGATGTTCAGGATCCTTACTTTAGTGAGAGTATTTCTGACTCCAGTAGGAGCATAAAAATTCAGGACCCTTACTTAAGTGGAAGTATTCTTGGCTCTAGTAGGAGCATGGAGCTCAATCCTAGTGGAAGCATTCTGAATTGCAATAAATATATGAGATATATTGATCAATAATCAAAACTGCAAAAATGTAAAAGGAAAAGTGTTCCACACCGATGATTTGAGATCAAAGGCCCAAACGAAGCCCTTTTAGTTACCCCACAAGATGAAAAAGAGCCTAAAAATATATAAGAAGTTCTTTCATGCTTAGTTAAAGAAAAATGGATTAAAGTAATGGAAGAAGAAATGGCATTTATGAGATTGAACCATGTTTGGGAACTGGTTAATCTACCAATAGGATGTAAACCAATTATGAATAAGTGGATTCTCAAGGTAAAGTGAAAAGTTGATTAAAGTATCGAAAGATAGAAAGCTTGCCTAGTCGCTAAGGGGTTTATGCAATAATAAAGGATTGACTATGAGTTGATTTTCTCACCTGTTGTAAGATTTACATTCATAAGGTTAATTCTGGCAATAGTGTCTAATTTATACCTAAAGCTACATCAAATAGATGTGAAGACTGCTTTCCTCAGTGAAGGATTAGATGAAAAAATCTATATAAAACAACCTGTAGGTTTCATTAAAAAAGGTAGCAAACATAAGGTTTACCGATTGAAAAGATCAATCTACAGCCTTAAACAGTCTTCAAGACAATGGTATTTGAGATTTTATGAAACAACCATGTTGAATGGGTTCAACATGATTGATGAAGACCATTTTCTTTATTACAAAAGCTCTAAAAACAAATTTTTCATTTTGACATTATATATAGATAACATACTAATGGCAGCTGATAATGACAAAGAGTACGTAAATGAAATTAAAGATGGGTTGTCCTCCAACTTTGAAATGAAAGATATGGGTCAAGTAGGCTACATTCTTAGAATTAAGATTTCAAAAGATCGTTCGAGAAGATTGTTGTCTCTCTCATAAGAGATATATATCAACAAAGTCCTTGAATGGTTTAATATGCAAAATTGCAAAACCATTGATAACCTTATTGTCAAGAATCAGTTTTTTTAACAAAAGTATATGTCCTGAAATGCCAAAAGAAATGGAACACATAAGGAACATTCCATATGATACTACTCTGGGTAGTCTAACATATGTAATGTTGTGTACAAAAACTGATATATGTTATGCAGTAGGCATAGTAAGTAGATATCAGTCAAACCCAGGCGAAGCACATTGAAAAGCAGTGAATATCATAAACTATTCTCTCTTTTATCAAAGCAATGATTTATGATTGAGAGAATACATAGATGTTGATTAGGAAGGAGATATAGATGAGAGGAAATCCACTTCAAGATTTATTTTCATGCTTAGCAAATATGACATCTCATGGAGTAGCAAGAAATAAATATGTATAACCTTATTAACAATAGAAGCTGAATTTATTGCTTCCTCAGCTGCAGTACAAGAGGTAGTTTGGCTAAAATAGTTTATGAACTATTTAAAAGTAACTACCTTAAAGGAATAAGTGATAGTCTATCATCAATGGATGTATCAACATTAAGCATCATTACACAAAAGACATTATTGCACAAAGATAAGTGAACTTATAGTATGTTTTCATGCAAGATATGTTAGTGGATCTATTAACTAAACTTGTATCAAGAGATGTATTTGAAAGACACATTAGATCTCAGGGCTTGCATAGGATTTGAGTTGTATTGTTTTTTTATGTAATCCCTTAACATTATTATTTATGAATAATAATTAAGTTCATTATTAGCAGTACATGAGTGTGAATATTTAATGTGGAATATTTACCGTTATTTATTATATGATTGAGCATGTCAAATAAAGAAGTAACCCACTCACATGGGTGTTTACCTTAACTTTGACAATGAGTTGACAAAGACTAAGATGAGGCAATTTTTGAAAATATGGTGAACTTGAGAGCCTGTTAAAAATAAAAGTACCATTTTTCAGAAAATACAAGATTAGTCTTGTTAAGATGCAAGATAAAGACATACATAAGGTTGTTACTTTGGATTAAGATCCAAATTTGGATTATGTGTGATCCTATAGTTAGTTAAAAGCAACTACCATATTCTATCCAAAAGTCAAAAGTAGTCTTGAAGTGGGAGCACTAAAGTTGGATGCTTTGTTGTGTCGCAACCTTATACTTTTGTATGGTGTTAAAATACATTTTGCAAGACATGTGCTCCTTAAAGGGAAGGAAAGAAAACCATAACACATGTTTCATATCATGCATGCTTAAGTGACCAAAGGATGGAAATTTCATAAACAAATGATCTCAACTTTCACTAGTGTCAGATCCTATTAAATGTCGGCCCTCAGAACCCTTAATTTATCCATGAAGTATGCTTCAATGTGGCTAGCTTAGTTAGTCTCCAAAAGGCTATGGAATAATTTGGTTTGACAAATCTAATTAGAAAAACGAGTTGAAACATGATGGATGGCATATAATAAGAGGGGGAGATAGCCTTTTTTTATCACATTCAATAGTTTTATGGTTTATCGGTATACCTATTGGATCTTCTATAAGTAAAACACAATAGTGAAGACAAATTTTTTTTTGGTGAGATCATGAGTCAAAAACAATGAATGTGAGAAGGCAATTTAAGGTTAAGCATACGTGAAAGTGAAGATCTTGTTTTTATTTTTGAGATGCTATATATTCCTAACTGGTGCGTAGGACTAGTGTCTCGATGTATGTTGGTCACTCGGTCTATCTGCCTGTATGATTGGAGATATTGACTGAAAAATGTTTTCTCATGTGCGAGTGGGAGATGATAGAGTTTGGCTGCGCCCATTACTTTGTTATGTTTATCCTAATCAGTTAAAGATAATCAATTCCAAATTCAAAATTGAATTAGAATTATACTAGGATTATGACTTTGGAAAACCTCTATAAAAAGGGGATACGAAAACCTGATTGGGGTTACCGAAACTATTGTAAAATTTTGGTTTATGTATCAAAATCCTCTTCTCCCATTCTATCTTTCTCGATTTCTCGAAGGGGCTTTTAGACTATGGATTCGTTGTCTTTTTCAGTGCAATTGCTTGTGGTTAAAGACCTAACCAGTGACATAAAAACAAAAAAACCCTGCTTCCACTTTCTCAATGGTTTCTGACTACGAGAGGTAAATATATTTACTCTCGATTATTGTATTTATGTATATTTATGTGCATAAAACCTTTCATTGTCAATAAATTTTAGTTGAATGGTTAGAAAATGATACTACATGTTTATTTTGCTTTATATATGTACACGCACATAAACTTGATCTAATTATTTATTTGAATATTTAAATTTTAATCATAATTTTTTAAACACATGTATTTGTCATTATTATAAATAATAAATATAAATTTAATTCAAAAATTAGAACTCGTAACACTCAACAGTTTTAATATAGTATTATACAGTTTCAAAATCAATCCTTCAAAACCAATAAAAAAAAATCGGTTCTGTCAGTTTTCTTGTGCATATGAGAAATTTATTTATTAAAACGCTTCAAACATCATATTAGTTAAGTATTACGTGATCTAATTTTTCAAAAAAATTGTAAAACTTTGTCTACTATTTAAAATTAATAAGTGCTAATTAAATAAGTCACCATTAGAGTTTATGTGTTTAAATAAATTATAAAATTAAAATCGGTTGTCTGCATATATATTAAGTGTATTTATTTATTTTTTTTGTTAGTTTTTATTGTTAAAATTTCAAAATCGAGAGAAATTATTCTTATCTCGTACGTCACTAAATCACATCATAAGATCTGTCATCTTATTTACAAGTAAAATATGTATTTTTCAATCAATTTAGGATCAAAAATTACTTGTTTAGAAAACTAGAAGGTATCTTTTCGAGTTAGTTTCGGATCGATCCTTTTGAAATACTTTAATTTTTCGAATCAGATTTGAATCAGATTATAATTTTTTTTTTTTGGATTATGATCAATTTTGAATTTTTTTTTGAATCAGTTCTACAAATTTTGAGTTAAAGTTGACCAATCTAATTTTAAGTCCAAAAGTTCTTAAGAAACAAAAACTATCGTACGCAATTTACATTTGGTAAAACACATTTTGCTATCTGTAAATTTCAATATATTTTATTTTAGATCATGTATTTTTTTTTTTAAAAAAAAATTGACACGCATGGGACATTTATATTTTTTGAGCCATTCGTATTATGTCTAAATATAGGTGGAATTGTTTAAATTGAAATACGCGCTTTGTTTAAGTTATATCTAATGTAATCAATAATAAAAATAAAAAATAAAAATTTAATGTCAAATCCTAAAACTGTAAAAATTTACTGTATAAAAACATTAAAGTAAAACAACATAAAGCATTTTTTTTTTCATCGAGGTTACGTTTTAGTTGTCGAAGTAACCATGGTGTGGGTAATACTCACGTTGATTTGAGTGGGTGAAGAAGAAGATAAAATCCAAAAGAAAATAATGAGAGAAAAATCCATTCACAATAATTAATTTGCAGCCTGGTTATTCAACCGGAAAATAGGATTAAATAAGCTTTCATTTTATATTCTTTCATTCATTTGATATATTTACTATTGCAGAAAATAATTGCTCCTTTAGTCATATACTGATACAAAATGTTTCGTACTTATATATATATAAATCTAATGGAGGTTCGAGCAGGGTCATTAATTGATTCTTGTCCAAGATAGACGATTGACATTGAAAAACATCGGAGTACAAATTTTTCATATAAGCTTTTCTTTAAATTGTCGTTTTCTTTGGTTGAATTGAATTAGGGTCATTTTTGTCAATATATTTTAGTTAATTGGTTAGAAAATGATGGGATAAAATGCTAAAATGCCCCTAATGTGTTTCGGTTATAGCTTAAATAGCCCTAAACTTTTTTTTTGTAGCAAAAATACCCTAAAACCTAAATAAATCGTACTAATTTACCCCTAATTTACTGTTCTATCAAGTAAACAGGTAGCGGTGATTATGTGGCATATACGTGGCAAGGGACTGGCTAACGTGGCTTGAATGGACGATAGCTCACCACCAACATCAGCGCCACGTCATATTAGAGGAGAAATTAATTTTTTTTAATTTTTACTTTGGTTTTTTTCTTTCTTTTCTTGTTCTTGTTTTAACTTCTTCTCTATTCTCTATCCCGATCAAATTCATCCAACTCCGATCTCCATCAACAGAGTCCTCCGAAGTCCTTGCATGCGTGTTCCTCCGACGACTAGGTTTGAGTTCTCCTCCATCTCAATAGATCTCGCCTCCTCATTTCTTGTTACCCATGTACTGTTTAAAGTTTTACCCATGTGGGTCTCGTTTATGATTTCTTCAAATCGAAAACCTTGAAACATTTGCTCCTTCGATTTGAGCTGAAAAATATATTCATTCTTTTACCCATTTGATTCCTTGTAAACCTATGAAATGGCATCTGTTAATTCTTCACAACGAAGCATTAATCCCAGAGGTAGTGTAGTCGATGGGGGCATTTCGCAGTACGTTTGTAGATGTGGGAAAAGGGCAATTTTGCTTGAATCTTGGAGTGTTACGAATTCAAGAAGAAGATTCCATCGATGTCCTGATTTTCTTATTGATGTAAGCTATAGTGGTAATATTTTTTAATGGTGTTTTGTGGTAATCTATTTTTGTTCTAATTGTTTTTCATTGATTCATTTTTTTGCAGGATAGGGATTGCAAGTTCTTTAGATGGGAAGATGGTGAAATGTCTCCAAGAGCAATTGAAGTAATAAATAAGCTGAAGAATGAGAATAGGTATCTGAGAAGGATGTGCAATTTTGGTGGAGATTATGATGCTCGGTTGTCTAAGTTACAGAAGCAAATAGATGTATTGAGAAGCAATGATATGGCATTTAGAGGAGACAACAAGAACTTGAAGTGGAAGAATATAGTTCTCCTAATATTATTGTGTGTTATTTTTTTTGTGGTTTTTTCAATTATGTTGTAAGAGGAGTTAAGGGTAAAAATGACATGAATGAGAATTAGGAAGAAATATTGAACAGGTTGTAAATTTTTTGGTTGTAATGAAATGAATTTTATGTTAAAGTTGAATGGATTTATTTGTTCTATTGGCAATTGAATAACATGGTTGATGCTGATTGTTTATGTTTGTTGGTATTTTTTAGGTTTTGTGCAATTATTTTTTCTTCTGAATGAATGGTTTATTGGTAATGGATGAATAGTTTATTGTTGAAATTGAAGTGAAATAGTTACTGGAATTTGTACTTGATAACTGCTGTTGAAAATGGTTTTATTTTGTTTGCCACGATAAACCAGGTGGCTTTCTCTTCTGATGAAGTTTTGCTGGGATACTGTATGTAGCTTGGGAAATGTAAAATGATTGGTTCAAGAGCTGTAGTGTTGGTGTTTATGTATTTTTAAGTTCAAATAATTTATTGGAATTCCTATAAGCATAAATATATATAAGTTTGACAAATTGTCCTTGCTCCTATTGAATTTTAGATTTCCTATAAGCATAAATATCAAGTAGGCTGCTTCCACATCATTACATATTGGTGTCATATAGGTGTTTATGAGACAAGCTGGACAGCTATAACACAAAAAATTTATATGCACTTAAAAGATGATATGTTATATATAACATGACCAAGTCGGTCTTTACAAAATGGTTGATGTTTCAATTTATAGCAAACAACCATAACACAAAAAAGTACCCATATACAAAAAACATATAGCCATATCAACAGAAAAGTGCCCATTTACATATTAACCCATCTATTTCATGAAGCATCAACTTATTTACTCTTCTTGTTCCTTGTAATTTCTTTTTGGTCTTTTTCTATGTCAGACTGTGGTGCATTTCTCTTGTGCTTTTCTTTGCCTTTTGCTGATGGTTTGAATGGCAAATTTGCAGGTCCCCTACTGTTGGTCAAACCAAATGGGATACTCCTTTCTCCTGTTGGACCTCTTTTATTTGATTTCCTTTTAGCAATCCTTGTTTCTGTCTCACTAATTATTGGAAACCTAGTATTTGCATCCGGTTCAATATGTGGATCAATTTATCTCTCTTCATCACCATGAATTAGCAAGCTAAGAGACTGTCTTTGTTGTGATAAATGTATTTTTATCTCATATAAAACACACAAATAAACATAAGTTGTAATAACTAAATTTTAAAAAAATATTGAACTTACATGGTAGGTAGCAGTACCAATTTCAGGGTCATAGAAATAACCGTAACCTTGACCAGCTTTCCTGTTTGTTACATATATTCTTTCATGGACATTCAATATTTTTGACCTTGCTGAGCTCTAAACTTTAGTCTGGGTAAGACCTTCAGTCTGGGTATGACCTTCAATCTGGATATAACCTTGATTATGTGTATGATTTCATTCTAGGCACGAACTTTAGTATAATGATGACCTTGAGTGTCATTGATTGTAGATGAAGTTGAGCTTATATCCTAATAGACAATAATATTTGAAAGTAAGAATTTATTTGTATAAAATCAACATTGAATAAAATATTTAAATTTTACCTTTTTACAATTTTTTCTCTTGTGTCCAAACTCTTTGTAGTTGCCACATCTTTACTTGATTCTAGCTTTAGACATTTTTTGAACTAAACAAACTCTTTTAAATTCATTTTTTTGCCTTTTTCTTTGTTTTTTTGGTCTGCCAGCTTGCTTAACCTATGGTGGGGGTTCAATTGGTTCAAATTCATCAACTCTCCAAAATCGTTGTCCCCTTACTAGATCCAATTTGTACTTATAAATCTCCATACATGTTTGTTTGCTATAAAAATGTGAAATGTACTTCATTGGGTCCACCTTGCTGTGGTTCATGGCACTTAAAGCATGAAGACATGGGATTCCTATTAGATCCCATTCTCTACATGTGCAAGTCTGCAAGTCAAGCTTCACAGTATGTCTGTTAACTCCTTCACTAACTTCATAGCCATTTTCCCCATTGAATTCAACCCTACACCTATATGCTATATCTTTATTATCCTTGAACACCTTCAGACAAGCTGGTGACCATTGTTTAGGCCACTTAGAACACTGGATCGCTAACTTAGAAATCCTATTCATTATTTTAATCCTAATCTCCTCTAGCATTCTAATAATTGGTTTGTGTCTTGCCTTTAGAATCCAACTAGTGAAACTTTCCACCATATTGTTGTCTATACTTGATGATTTACTCTTGAAGGAGAAATATGCCCTGCATCAATTTTCTGGATTGTATCTCAATAAATCTTCTACTGCCTTCTTTTCAATACCACTTAGGATTTTTATATTATCAACAAACTCCTCATGATATGATGACCATGCACATATCCAGAAGTGCTTCTTCATCTCATCACCTCTCCATATTTGTGACCAATTTGAGAAGATGTGCCTTGCACACCATCTGTGATCATTCTCAGGAAAAATTTCTTTTACAGCAGGAATGAGACCCTAAATAATCATTTAATAGGAATAATATGAATGGTGATTATAAGTTATTAAATATAAGTTGTGATCACTGCTTGTTTAAAATTGAAGTGTTATGGCACCTAAAGGCAACTTAGTACAACACAATATATTTTGATCATTTTAAGTTACAGTAGTAGACACAACATATGTAATGCACTAAATACTTATTAGAAATGTAATGCATCTAGCCTATGTTACAGTACTAAACACAGCATATGTGGACTAAGGATGATTAAAGAAATAATTTATATTGTAACAAAGAAAAAGAGGGCGATGTAAACATGTAGACGACCAATAAGAAAGGGGGTGATGAGGCTAATATATTCTAAAACATCAATACCTATTCAAATCATGCAAAATAATTATATGCAGAAGATTGAAACAAATTTTAGTATCCAAGGCAACATATTTGTTGTCGAACTCCATTGCAAAATAACCATGCCAAAAATGATAAAATATGATAAATTGCACAACAGCATTTGGGTTTTATAGTCATACACAGAAAACCAAACCACACATAAAACAATCTATAAAAGTTTCAATTATTGCAAAGATAATAAATCATCATACAGCATTACACCATTCACAAATATAAAACACAAAGAAATTAGAGATTTTACCTTTTTCATATCTGACATTATTGTCAATGATTCTCCATCTCCAAGTGATAGATCATTTTTCAAAATTTGTACAAACCATGACCAATTGATCTTTGTTTCCTTCGACACTATGGCCCATGCGACAGGATACATGCAATTGTCTCCATCTTGGCCCACAACAACCAATAATTGACCATTATAAGGGCCCTTCAAAAAGGCCCCATCTAGCCCTAAAATTGGCCTACATCTTGATCTCCGGCCCTCTTTACAAGCCCTAAATATTATAAAAAGCCTTTTGAATACCCTCATTCCATTGTCTAACTCACCTCTATCTAGCTCCAAATATATTGAAGACCCCGGGTTTGTATTTTTTAGTTCTTCTGCATCGAATTCAATTATTTTAAACTCTTCTTTATATCCCCCCTTCATTTTTTAAGTATAATCCCCTTAGCCCTTTTGATCTTAGCTTGATTTACATTAACATTCAACTCATCCCTTACTTTTTTTGGCAACGTCTCGCAATTTATTGATGGATCTTCTTGAACAGTTTGCCTTAGAAAATTTGTTAAGAAGTTCTTTGTGGCTCTTGGATTGTCATAACACTTAAGGCATTCATGAGCTTCATTAATAGTCTTCACTTTAAATCTGCTACCTTCTCTGTCCTTACTAATAAGCAAGAAGAAAGGCCATCCCTCTTCACACACATATCTTATCCTACTTTTATCAATTTTTTTAACCTTCAAGCCAAAACCATTACAGATAGAATACGTGTTCACTGCTTTTCGAGCTTCTTTCATGTCCTTAAACATCATTCCTACTTGTATATGCTTAACCAAATTTTCTTTTACATAACAGTTATTTCTCCTTTCTCTTCTAATAATCTCATAAGAAAGGAAAGGTCAACTTCACTAAGTTCATCAACATCAGTACCACATGAATCATTTTCATCAGTGCCATCATTCACATCAACTTCATCTTCTGATCTTATATTTCCTTCTTCAAAATTTCCATTCATATCTGCATTTTCCCCAATAGTTTCCTCTTCAACAGTCCTATTTACATGTTTATTTTCTCCTAATCTTTCTTCTTCGAGAGGCCAATTGACATGTACATTTTGTTATGGCCTTTCTTTTACACATGATGAAAGCATTATAATAACTTCTGGAATTAATACATCATGTCCTTCATCAACATAGTTTGTTCCATTATACCTATCCTTTATAATGTCGAAAAAACAAACTTGCAAGCATTGGCAATGGAACTTAAGAGCTTCATCAACAACTGAAAACAACTTAATTACTTTGAACTCATCATATATGCAAATCAACTCCACTAACTTCGACATATTATAATCACTCTTAATGTTTGCATACTTTCAGTATAAAAGCCCTTTGGAATCTCAATAAAAAATAACTTGATATCTTTCTTCCCAATTTCTCAATAAATATATCTTTAATATCAAAAAACACAGTTTATCCACGTTATAGCTTTCAATAAAATGCACTTTACCACCATCATAAATTAACTCAATATCTTTTTTCCAACATCCATTATAATATAACTCCAACCCTACAGTCTTTCTCATTTTCCAACACAACCTACATACAACCATATTCAGGATAAAAATAAATTAATTTCTTATTTATATTAATAATAGCATCACCTATAAAACATACCCCACATATGAAAGTAAATGAATACACCGGACAACCATAAACAATGACCAATTGGCCTAGGGTTTCTAAATAACCAAATAAAAAATCAAGAAATTTACCAAAGTACATTAACAATCAAGGGACCACCAAGATAAAAATGATAAGAATATATGTGCTTACCTTTTACTTTTCTTCACTAAGCCGTTTTCCTTTGCCTTTTTTAGTGCATCACTCTGGCCTTTTTCCTTCAAACTGCATATCCAATGAAATTGGTTCACCACTCTTCACAAAAAAAATCCTACTATATAATAGATATTCTTAGCTTAAATCAAAGTCACAAATGTTTATATGTTTTTTATTTCAAAAAATCATAAAGGATATCGACATGGGTAAAACAATAAAGAGATTTTTTCAACTCAAATCAAAGGAAAAATTGCTTCTAGTTTTCGATTTGAAGAAAAAATAAAGGACATCAACATGGGTAAAAGAATATACAGTACAAGGGTCGTCGAACATACCTATGGAACCAAATCTGACAAATCGATGGAAGGAGATCGGAGGAGTAGGCGAGATCGATTGAGAATAAGTTAAGCTCATTCGAGTCATCGAATGAAGTTATGGAAGGAGATCGGCGGAGGAAGAGGCAAGATCTATTGAGATGGTGAAGAGCTCATAACTGGTCACCGAAGGAACTCTGTTGATGGAGATCGGAGAAGGATGTTGTAAAACGGGATAGAGAAGAAGTTAAAACAAGAACAAGAAAAGAAAGAAAAAAACCACAGTAAAAATTAAAAAAAAAAATCTTAATTTCTCCTCTAATCTGACGTGGCGCTGATGTTGGCCGTGAGCTGTCGTCCATTCAAGCCACGTCAGCCAATTTCTTGCCACGTATATGCCACATTATCACTGCTACCTGTTTACCTAACAGAATAGTAAATTAGGGGTAAATTAGTACGATTTATTTAGGTTCAAAGGTATTTTTGCTCCAAAAAAAAATGCTTAGGGGTATTTCAGCTATAACTGAAATACATTAGGGGCATTTTAGTACCTTATCCCGAAAATGATACATGTTTATTTTGCTTTATGTATGTAAACGCACGTAAACTTATTTAATTATTTATTTGAATATTTAAACTCTAATCGTGATTTTTCAAATACATATATTTATCAATTTTATAAATAATAAATATAAATTTAAACTGATTTTGAAAAATTAAAATTCGTAACACTTAAACCATTCTGATATTGTATCACAAAGCATCAAAATCAATCCATCAAAGATAATAAAAAAAACTCATTTTGCCAGTATTATTATACAAATGAGACATTCATTCATTAACATGCTTCAAACATTATATCAATTGAGTATTATGTGCTCTAATTTTTTTTAAAAGTGAAATTTTGTCTACTATTTAGAAAATTAACAAGTATAAGTACCAAATAAATCACTATTAGAATTTAAGTATTTAAATAAATTATAGAATTAAGATATATTAAATCCATTTATTTTTTTTGTTCGTTTTTACTGTTAAACTTTCAAGATAGAGGGAAATTATCCTAAATTATTTTGTATGTCAATAAATCACATTATGTGATCTGTCATTTTATTTAAGAGAAAAGTATGTATTTTTTTAATCAATTTAAGAAAAAAAATTACATATTTAGAAAACTAAAAGGTATTTAAAATAATAATAAAAAAACTTAAAGCATAAAAACATTTAAAAAAGACTAGTAGTTTCAAACAAGTTCAAAAAATTTAATGATAAAAATAACTTTAAATTTATTTAATTTAACCAAATGAAAAACAAAAGGGATCTGATGTGACCAAGGGAAAAGACAATATGTTAAATAATTTATTGATAAAACAGAAGGCATTGCCTGTTTCAATCATGGACTTAAGTGGCATATAGAGCAGTCAATTGTATACGTTAAATCTTTCTTTTCTTGTTGAGATTGATGTATTGGAATATGTTTGTTCCTCCTTTAAGAGACATGAACTGTCACCTTTTTAACTGTGCGCAAAAGTTTGCATAATTGAGTTTAAATGTTTAAATAAATTATAAAATTAAGATCAGTTGTCTGCATACATATTAAGTCTATTTATTTTTGTTAGTTTTTATTATTAAAATTTTAAAAGAGAGAGAAATTATTGGGATAATTTTTTTTAATAATGTAATTTTAATTAATCATTATTTATAAAATTGAGGTGTGTTAAAAAGTATTTACATTTTTGTGGTTTTGTCATGAAACCACTACCAAGTGAAGCGGTTTTGTTAGTGTGTCGGCTGCCTAAAGGAGGGACAAATTGCAGTGAAACCGTTTGAGGGGGACAACGGTTTAAGACCTAAAACTGCTGATAGTGGTAGCAGTTTCACAACGGTTTCAAGTCTAAAACTGCTGTCCCCTCCAGCGGTTTCACTGTAGGATATTCGGCCCCACCCCTAGCATGGTTCAAAAACTTTTTGCTTTTGTCTATATAAATATTGCCTAATCTTTTTCATTTCCTTCGCGCTCAGAAATTATAAGTTCTACTCCAATTGATCTTATTTTCTTTCAATTATTACCTATGAAATTTTAAGAAATTATACAATTTAAGTAGACAATATGTTTATCTCGGATCAGTAATAATTTTTACAGTATTATTGTGCAAGCTTAGTAAACATTTATTAATTTTTTATTTATAATTTTATATTTTGAATTTTATGTTTAATGTATAATGATATTGATTTTATTTATTAAAATGCAAAAGTTAATCGAAATACTCAACCAACAAGCTAAGAAAATCGCAATTGTATAGCTATTGGGAAAAGATATTTTATTAATTTTAATGTATTAATTTTTTTTATATACTATAGATTTAGACAACCATTAGAAAAATAAAATGAATAAGTGTTTTTGTTGTTGTTGTTGTTGTTGTTATTATTATTATTATTATTATTATTATTATTATTATTATAGTATAATTGCGTTATAATATTTATAAAATATAAAAAATTATAATTATTATAAATGTTATTAAAATTGTTATAAAATGAACCGATATAGCCGTAAATAATTAGAAATGCGCATAATAATTAACATAAAAATTTAATTTATTAATAAATTTAAGTAGAAAAATATTATTATTAGTATTTTATTATTTTTTATTATTATTAATGTTGTTGTTGCTATAGCTACTGCTGCTACTATTATTATTATTATTATTATTATTATTATTATTATTATTATTATTATTATTATTATTGTTGTTGTTGTTGGTGGTGGTGGTGGTGCTGGTGGTGGTGGTGCTGGTGGTGCTGGTGTTGTTGTTGTTATTATTATTATTATTATTATTATTGATGTTGTTGTTGTTGTTATGTAAATATAATAAAATAATTTAATAATTATTATTTAATAAAATAAAATTATATAATTTATTTAATGAAATATTTTAATATTTTTTCACATATAGGTAATTGAAACATGTCGACATATACTGACTTTTATTTGCACATGGAAAGAGAAATAAGTGTTGGAGCGTCGAGTTTTCAATATAATGTATCTGGTCTAAATGCCGCTACAAGGAGAATGAGAGTTAAAAATAAGCCGACTTTTCCTGAATTGGTTCATAAAATTCACGTGAAATTGAATTTAGGTATGAACGATGTGATTTTCAGTATAATTTACAAAATTTCAGTGTACAATCGAGGATCGTTATATTGGACATCGGTCGATTTGGTGGATGACGAAGACATAAATGCAATTGATGATAATATGATGAGATATGATGATTGCAACTTGGTTGAATTAATTATTGTAGCTGGTGAGGGGGTGTAGGAGCTAATCGACCCACATATGGACAGGGATATCAATTTACAAGTGAGGCATTACAAAGAGAAAATATCGAGGCAGGTCATCAGCAAATGTTTAATGAAATTGGTCTTAGTCAGCCTACATAATCCTTCAGTCATCAAGATATTGAAATGTTCTCTCAATATAATTATGTCGGAGATGCATTACAAAATTTAGACGAAAGTGCCTAAGCACGACTTATAGCCACAGAAGAGATGATGTTTCCAAGCAGCCAAGACAGTCTGTAAGTCGACGGGATGGTGATTTACTTACAACGCAGGCTAGTGTTAGTTTAGGATAAGGTCAATTATGCCGATCAGTTAGCCAAATGCCTAGTGCAAGGGTGAGTCAAATCAGGCGATCAATTAGTTGAAGGGTTGGTGATTTTTTTAGTTAATCACTTTTTGGAAATAGATCGAGAAGTTGTTCTCGTGAGAGAAATTTTATTGGGGGAATAATTGTAAAGCCAAGTCATGTTACAGAATCTGATAGTCAGTGACGTTCGGTTTCCCATGTCCTAGATTTCAGTCGACGGAATTCTATTTTCCATGTACCTGATGATAGTCAAGGATGATCTATTTCACATGTTCTAATTAACAGTCAATAACATTCTATTTCCTATATTTTTTATATCAATCAACAGCCTTCTGTGTAACAGGTTACCGATATAGCGCCTAGTCAGCATGGACAATCTTTTAATAAAAGAGATATAGATTTACTTTGTGACAACATTTTTGGCAACACTAAAAATATAGATGCCGGTGAGGAGACTGGCTATAATCCCAACACTACAGATTATGAAAATGAATCGTCAATGGCTTTGGAAGAGGATGATGATTTTAAAGATGTTCTAATGTACAATAATTATGTATCGCCTAATGATGATGTAGAGGCAGAAACAATTAACTTGATTGTAGATAGTGATGGCAAGGAAGATAGATGGTAGACTAATTGAAGTCTGTGCACTATAGATTCATATCCTTTTTTAATTTAAAAAAAAAACTATAATTTTTTACCAATAGACAATTTCTATTTGTTTACCTAAAATTCAGCCTTTTTGGCAAATTTAACATAAAAAATTTTAACCTTTTTTTTCAAGAGTTAAAAAGAGTGTTAATTTATAATGCATACATGACAAATTTATATAGTTTCAAGTAGCTTTTTATGTGTTCATTTATTATTTTTAATTAGTGGCAAAATTAATCCAGTGGTTCATAACATATTTAAAAGGCAAATGTATACTATTTTCAATATTTTAATAGTAAATTTTGACTTAAAACATACTTAAAATACAAATATATATCATTTTTAATATTTTGAGAGCAAATTTGACCCTTTTCTATGTGATTTATTAACATTTTATATGATATAAATATAAATAAAAAAATACATATATATTTTTTAATTATCTATGCAATTTTTTCAAAAAAAATTTACCTAAAAGTATAGAGATAAAGAAATAATATCATAAAACTTGACTATTTGTGATTTCATAACATATCCATCTATATTATTTGTAATTTCATAACTTTTTATATTTGTAAATTTCATAACTTTTTATATAATATATACATAAAAATAATTACTTTTATAGATTTATACATGTATATTTTTTAATTTTTAATGAACATTTTTTTAAAAATAAATAATATCATAAAAGTTGAATTGTTTATATTCTTTTCCTTTTAATTATATATAGTTTTTCATCAGTCAAATACTATTGATATCAGAGTTGGTTATTCAAAATCAGCTAACTGACCACAAAAATACATCAAAACCCATGAAAACAGAGTAAGAAACCAAGATGCAACTAGGGATGATCATGGGGCGGGGAATCCCTGTCCTTGATGGGGAACCATCCCAAATGGGGAACCATTAAAAAGTTCTCTCGTGGGGGCAAAAAATGGAGAAAAATACTTCCTAATTTAGAATTCCCCGCCCCAAAATTTAGTAATTATTTTTAAATTATATTTATATAATTTAGTTTTAAATTGTATTTAATTTTAGTTTTGTTAATTTTTAAAATTTATATTAATTTGATTTGTGATTGAATTAAGATTTTTTTAATTTTTAAATGTTGTATTTTAATTATAATTAATTATTAAATATTATATTTTAATTATAATTGATGTTTTTAAAAAATATTAATTTTTGAATGGGGGCGAAGATGGGGGAAATTTTTCCTCCGTAATCCTAACGGGGGTGGGTACGGAGAATCCTCGTCCTTAGGCGGGGCAGTAGGTGGGAAGTTATTTTTCGCCTCGTGATCATCCCTCGATTCAACCAATTACTAGCAAAATTGTACAAATGAACATGAAAGAAAATATATAGCCATAAATATCGCGAGAAGTAAGTATAAATACTTTTCGTAATGCAGAATCACAATCATCAAGATAGTCCATTTTTTGCATCACCGGCATTGTTCTCACCCATGCCATGCTATACCCAAGGATGAAAATTTGAATTTCATGAACTAAAAACTCCAACGAAAAGAGAGAAAATATGCAGAAGCAATTTGACAGAATTTTGGTATGGTGATTTTTCCTATTCCCCCAAAAACAAAATTCTTGGCCCTTTTTATAGGGCTCTAATTAAGGTAACTTAATTTTCTTAATTAGTGAGAATTAAGTTGGCAGTTATACAAATTAATTATAGGAAATAATATATATCATTAATATGTTAGTTACCTAATTTAAATTAAGTAACTATCCATATTAATAAATATATAAATGGCATATTCCCTAATTAAGGGAAAATCCAATATGAAACTAATTTCATATGTGTTATTTTTTGTTTTGATATTATCACGTTTATATCGGAGCCAATTTCTCATCTCATGAGTTATGGGCATATATATCCCAAACTTCTTTATCTCCCACTCGCACATGATGAAATAATTTTCAGTCATTCTCTCATATCATACAGGCAAATAGTTCGTGTAACTGGTATACGTTGAGAACACTAGTGTTATATACCTGTTCAGGATATATAACGTCTCGAGAAATAAGATCTCATAATAGTGTGTCAAACCCCAGATAGTTTTTTCACATTCGTTGTTTTATCTAATAATCTCATAAAAACAATTTTCGAATTCACTATTGTGTTTCTACATATAAAAACTACAATAAGTTAACCGGTGAACCACAAAACCACCGAATGTGATCGAAAAATATATTCCCCATTTACTCTATTCCATCCATCATAGTCCAACTCACTTTTCTAGTTAGATCCGTCGAGCCAAAATTTTTCCATTACACTTTGAACACTAACTAAGCCAGCCACATTGAACTATACTTCTAGTATAAGTTAAGGGTTCTGAGAGTCGAAAAATTTGGGTTTAACACTAGGAAAATTTTGAGATCATTCATATAAGATTCCCTTCCTTTGGTCAAATTGAGTACACAAGATATGATGCATGTGCTATGGTGTCCTTTCCTTTTCCTTAAAGGAGCACACGTCTTAGTATTATTTAACACCAAACAAAAGCATAAGGTTGCAATGCACCAAAGCATCAAACTTTAGTCCACTTTCTCAAGGACTACTTCTGGCTTTTTGGATAGAATATGATAGTTATGTTGAACATGTCATCGGATCATTCTTAATCATATTTTGAATCTTAATGCAAAGCACACAACCTCATGTGTGTCTTTATCTTGCATGTTAACAAGACTCATATTGTAATTTCTACAAGATGGCATTTTTGTTTTGAATAGGTTCTCAAAAACCACTTTGTGTTCAAAAATCGTCTGATATTGGACTTTGTTAGCTTATTAACAGAGGTAATGTAAACACCCGTGTGAGTGGGTTACTTCTCTATTCGACGTGCTCTATTTTATAACAGTAAATATTCACATATAAATATTTACACTCATGTATTGCCAACAATGAACTCAATTATTATTATTGTTATTCATAGATAATAATGTCAAGATATTACAGTATAAATCAAATCCTATGCAAACCCTAAGACCTAACATGTCTCTCAAACACATCTTTTGATACAGGTTTAGTTAAAGGATTTGCTATCATACCATGCGTAGAAATATACTGAAAGTTCACTTCTCCTTGTGCAATAATGTTTTTAGTGTGTTGATACTTAATGTCGATATGCTTTGTCTTACCATGAAATTTCTGATCTTTAATGTAAGCTATCGATGACTGATTGTCACTATAGACTGTCACAGATTCCTCTGAGGCAGTTACATTCAGATGGTTCATAAACCGTTTTAACCAAACTGCCTCTTATACTATAGCTAGGGAAGTAACAAATTTTGTTTCCATTGTCTAAAGGGCTACATAGGTCTATTTCCTGCTACTCTATGAAATGGCACCCTTGCCTAATAAGAAAATATAACCTGATGTTGACTTCCTCTTATCCACATCTCCTCTCTAATTAGCATCCGTATATCCTCTCAAATGCATATCCTTTCCTCGAAAACAAAGAGAATAATCTGTAATACCTTTGTGGTATCTAAGTATCCTTTTTACCGCCTTCCAATGTGCTTCGCCTGGGTTAGATTGATATCTACTCGTCATGCCCATAATATAGAATATATCAGGTCTGGTACACAACATTGAATACATCAGACTTCCTACGGGACTAGCATATGGAACGTTCTTCATATGTTCTATCTGCTCTTCTATCTTAAGACACATGCTTTTGCTAAGAGACTAATTCTTGGCAATGGGGTTGTCTATGGGCTTATAGTTTGGCATATTAAACGTTCAAAAACTTTGTTAATGTATGTCTCTTGAGACAGTGACAATAATCTCCTCAAGTAATCCCTTAAAATCTTAACTCTAAGGATATAATCTGCTTGACCTATATCTTTCATCTTAAAGTTGGATGACAACCATTCTTTTTATAAGATTTACGTATTCTTTGTCATTTCCTGCTATAAGTAAGTCGTCTACATACAATGTTAAAATGACAAACTTATTTCCTGAGCTTTTGGAATAAACACAATGATCTTTATCAATTATGTTAAACTCTTTCAACATGATTGCTTTGTGAAATCTAAAATACCATTGTCTTGAAGACTGCTTTAGGCCATAGATTGATCTCATTAATCGACAAACCTTATATTCGCTGCCTTTTTTGATAAAACCTATATGCTGCTCTATATAGATTTCTTCTTTTAATCCTCTATTGAGGAAAGCAATTTTTACATCCATTTGATGTAGCTCTAGGTCTAAACTAGCCACTAAGGCTAGAATTAACCTTATCAATGTAAATCTAACAATAGGTGAAAAAGTATCCTCATAGTTAATTCCTTCCTATTGTGTAAACCCCTTGGTGACTAGCCGAGCCTTGTATCTTTCAATATTGCCATCAGCTCTTTACTTTATTTTGAGAATCCACTTATTCCCAATTGGTTTGCATCCTTCAGGTAAATCAACCAGTTCCCAAATATGGTTTGACCTTATGAAAGCCATTTTTTCTTTCATTGCCTTAATCTATTTATCTTTAGCTGGGTATGAGAGAGCTTCTTTTACATTTTTAGGCTCATCATTTTTTTGTGGTGTAATAAAAAAGGCCTCGTTTGCATCTTCAATCTCAAATCATTGATGCGAAACACTTTTCCTTTTAGATTTTCACAGTTCTGAATCTTTATAAACATGTCTCATATATTTATCATAGTTCATAATGCTCCCATTAGGATTGAGCTCTATGCTCCCACTCAAATAAGGATCCAGAATATCCATACTTTCACTGGAGTTAGGCATGCTTATCCTCCCACTGGAGGACGGATCTCGAACATCCAAACCATTGAGAAAAGAGTCTTGACCTTCTTCATCAATTTTCCTCCCACTCCGATGGAGAGATCCGAAGTAAAGTATTTCATCTTCTTGAGTTTTTTAAAAGGTAAAGTCTTGACTTACTTAGCTTAACTTTGGAAACCCATTTTCCAAAAATATGATGTCTCATGATTCAAATTCTGTTACTGAGCTATTTGCTTACTCACCCACGAACATGTATCCTTTTGATACATCAGAATATCGCACAAAGATACACTTTTTACCTCTTAGTCCTAATTTACTAAATTTATTTGGGTTATTATGTACATAAGCAGCTCAACCCTAAGGGTGTAAATGACTCAAGTCAAGTTATCGATCAGTCAACAACTCATAAGGAGTGAAAGCAACAGACTTGGAGGGCATATGATTTAGAATATATATAGCCATTAACAAAGCATCTCCCTAATAGGAGATGGGCAAATTTGCTCGAGCCATCATAGAATGTACCATGTCTAAAAGGATTTTATTTTACCTTTTTGTGACACCATTTTATTGTGGAGTTCAAGGAATGGACAACTGATGTTCTATCCCTTTTTCATCACATAAAACTTTAAATTCATCAGAAAGATATTATCAACCATGGTCAGTTCTTAAAGCTGTAATTTTCTTGTCCAATTGATTCTTAACAAGATTCATAAAAGTTTTAAAGCAACTTAATGGTTCAGACTTGTGTGAAATCGAATAGACATAACAATATCTAGTATAGTCATCTATAAAAATGATGAAATAATATGCCCCATACCTTGCCCTAACATTCATTGGACCACAGACATCTGAATGAATTAATTGTAAAGGAATTATGACTCGAGTTTCTTTTTCAAATGATTTTTTTACTAGTTTTCCTTACAATCAATGCTCATATGTAGATAATTCAATCTCATTTAAATCACCTAACAAACCTACCTTAGCTAATCGATGCATTCGGTCTTACTCGATATGGTTCAATCTAGCATGCCATAATTTCACATTATCCTCATACGCATTTAAAGAAGAAGAGATTAAAGAAAAACTAGCCTTATTAAAATAATCAGGATCAATATCCATAATTATAAAATCGTTCAAAACAAAACCAAAACCATAAAAAATATCATCCAAAAATAGGTTAAATTTATCATCCTTAAAATGCAGAATAAACCTAAGTTTCATTAAAGTTAAAACAAAAACTAAGTTCCTACGAATATCAGGAGTATAAAACACATTATGTAGGAGCAAGGTTCGACCTTTATGTAAGACTTGTATGTATGTACCAATTCCTTGGACTGCCACTCTAGCATCGTTGCCTATATAAATCCACTTTGCTCCAGTAGTTACTCGTCGGAACTCAACGATGGCATCTCGATCCCTTGTCACATGGTCTTTTGCTCCTGAATTAACCACCCAAAAAGGATGATGTTCAGTTAAAAATACAGAACGTAATACACAAATTTCACTCACTCTTAAGTTAAAATAGTGTACCTATTTAGGCACAGTGTAATCTTTTGCATAGTGACCCTTCTACTGGCAGTTGAAAAACTTCACCCTAGAAATGTTCGCTTTCTTTTTGCCTTTGGACCCATTCCATTCTATTTAACTTTTTGCTTTTTAGGCTTTTAAGCCCTTCCTTTGCCTTTTCTATGGAAGCTCCTCTTTTTGTTCTGGTTTGAATTTTTCTTACCAAAACTGAAGTGTTCCATATACACTTCAACATTGACCTTGATCAATGCTAAATGGTCCTCTTCCAACTCCAAATGTCTAGCGACATCCTTAAATGTCTTGATACTATCCGTGTGAGTCAATTGCATTTTCATGTGCTCCAAACTCCTTAGCAAAGATGGAATGATAGCCTAAACCTGTTTCTCATCAGTCAACTTATGACTTGCATCACCAAGCTCACAAATCATATTCTCTATCTTTCGAAGATGTTTTTGTATTGAATGATTAGGCCGCTTCTGATAAGTATCAAATTTGATCATTAAAGATTGGAGTCTAGTTAGAGACATTCCTCTAAATCTCTCTCACAATGCGACCCATAGATCCATTGCATTTCAATATGAGCAAAATTGCATGGTGATATCATCTTTCATTGCACTTAAAAAAGATGATACGAGCAATGGAGTTCTTCTTTTTCCATACTGCATAAGCATCTTGGCCCTACTTATGCTGAGCAGAAGTGTCATCCTTAAGTTCAGTCATAATTAAACTTAAGGTTTCCAGAGCCACTTGTTCCTCAAGCATATACTGGATTTTTATACTTCAAATTTCATAGTTATCGCCATTCAATTTCATATCTTTATTCAATTCAGTGACTATCGATTTGGAAGCCATTTAGATCATCTGATAAACAAAGTAGAACATATGTTGCACTTAATAAGAAGAATATGGCAATACATGATATTTACTATGCATTTAAAATTAGAATATGATAAGATTATCTATTAGGCTTAAAATCGAAAAAGTTACTAGCAGTATCTAATTATCTTCTATGTCCTAATGTCTAACCCTACAGATTAAAATTTCATGCACAGTAAATTTGATTTATTGGAAATTAAGTTCTCTAACTTAATTAAGGATATTATGTGTATTAGATAATTAAACCTTAACTTAATAATCATGCAACTATTCTACTCATAAAATATTGCATGGCAAATAATATTAAAATAAACACATTCATCATTAAAAAAAATTATAAGCCATTATAATATCAAAAATCAAAATAAACACATTTATTATAAAGTCCAATAAATTCAAAAGAAGACACAAATGTCTTATCTCAAAACAAAGTTAGGAAACATAATTCCTAAGATAAAAGTTCGCAAAAAAAAGATAGAATTGTAACACTCATGTCAAATATAATTAGGATCTCGATGGGCCCAATACTATCCTAGTCACTAAAATTGTCATCTTGACCATACACATTAACTGTAAGGGTATGCCTTGTGTGCAATCATTTAACCATGGGCGGTTCACTATACGCCCACTCTTGAGCGCCATCTCAGACTGAGTGTTGCTCCTGAACATTCCTCATTTCGCTACCTTAAATAAAAACTTAATAATGGAATCTTTATAATTTTCACTCCAGCACTCAACAAATAAGTTTTGAAGTTCCATATGGTAGCAAAATGATTCACATATAACATCATAAAGCAGATTATGATTCCACCCCCTATCCAGGCCACCAATTCAAATACAGTCTTACATCTTACTATGCATTCTAACTATATAATGCACAGTAGCATCAATATCATAGCTTCTTGCCTTCTTATGAAACCTCATGCTATTGATCTCACGCACCAAAGCAACACGTTGAAGAGTGTGTGTGTAAGGACCGCACTAGTCCACCCAAACTTTTCATTAAATAAGTTCTTTACATATGATAATTTATTTCCTTTATAGTCCTGTTAGTTGTTGTTGTTATTTTCACATGCATATCTCAATATACTATGAATAAAATGTTCTCTTAATTAAGGTTCTTTAATACAACATAATAAATACAAAAAAAAGAAAATGAATTACAAATGTAATAGACTCTCTTTTATCTCTAGTGTTGGCTTTACATTAGCAGTTCTTGTCCCAACAGAAAGCACCTTGACTTCAAGTACCTACACGGATAAACACCCGTGCTAAGCTATAAAGCTTAGTGGGGAGCAGAATAATAACATATTGATAACCACACACAGTGGTTAGCACCAATCATTTAACAGGAATAAAATACAATGCCTTATAGGATTAATAAAAATATAACAGTATCATATAATCAGAACAGTAACAGTTTTAAACTGTAAAAGCATATCACTATTTACATCAATGGCCTGCGTAAATTCCTGTGGGTGTGGATAACGGGTGCAATGGATACCCAAAGGTATCAAAACAGAAGGATACCCGAAGGTATCCAAACAGAAGGATACCCGAAGGTATCTAATCAGAAGGTTATCCGAAGATACCTAATCAGAAGTCTCATGTAGAGACAAGCCTCATGTAGAGACTTACAGAAGACTCATAAGAGTCAAACAGAAGCAGCTGCGATAACCCTATAGGCATGCCTATCTATCCACAACCAAGTCTCTATGTGCAGGCATAACATATCTCATGTAACATTAGATTCATAGTATATAATTCATCAATTCATATTAGTGTATTCCACTATAAAGTAGAATAATTCAAAGCAATATAACATACTATGAGTATAACATATGATATACACATGTATGCCATCATCATTATCATATAATTGTGCTATTTCATAAATTCACATTCAAATAAACATGTACAAGCATCATATATTACAATATAAACGTTGCCTTAACATTTCTTATACATTTCATATGTTTATGGTTGAGTAATGTCATATACTTTGTATTTAAGGTAAAATACATGTTTAAGGAAGAATAGTTAATCTTATGCTTCACATGGGGTCTTAACTTTCATGTTTGAACTTTGAGGGAGGGTCACGGTTACTACCAATTCATGGTAACCGTGGCCAAGACATGCTTTATGGGTCACGCTTACTACCAAATTCATGGTAACCGTGACCTAATTGCTCTTTCGGGTCTGGACTACGCCAGACTACCTCACGGTCATTACCGGAGGAGTAATAACCGTGTTCTTTTCTTTTTAAAGGGGGTCACGGTTACTATGAAATTCTTAGTAACCGTGAGATAGGGTGCATTTAGGTTCTGGACTGCCTCACGGTTACTATGAAACTCATAGTAACCGTGATGCCTAAAATCGCTCAAAGACAGATTTTCTGTCTCAACTTCTATATCGATTTTGACCCAGAAAACGTCATTTTCAGCGAAAGTGTTCTTCTACAAAGTTGTTACACTATGTCTCTAGTTTCTAAAACATCAAAAATCACTCAAATAAGACTTCTAAAACTCAAGATATTCATTAAAAACCGAAGACTGTTCACAAGGGACGGACAGCAGGGATCTGTCCACTTCAAGTTCATTTTCGGGCACTCTAGAGACAGATTTAGGTCCCGATTTCTTCTACAAAGTTGTAGATCTAGGTCTTATCTTTCATATAAAACTGGAATCACATCAATCAGACCTCTACAGAGGGATTTATGCCAGTTTTACTAGGACTGGTTCATGTGATCCGAAAACAGGTTTTCACCAACTCACTTCCTAAGACACAAATCATCTTTCTCATGCAATATACATTCAAATATTCACTCAACAATCAACTATAGATCATCAAGAGCACATATAACAATTTATTTCAACTACAAACACATAAAGCACTAACATAACTCCCAAACCTTATTTGAGCACCAAAATTCCTTTCTTTCTATCTCTCTTTTCCTTGCTCTACATCTCTACCATCTTCAGCTTTTTCTTTACTTGGAGCAGCCACTTCGTGGACTTGAGAAGATAAGAAGATGGAAACACAAGATAAAATGAAATAAAACAATTTCTTGGCCAAGTATGGCCGACCACACAAAAACACACACACTCCCACATCCTTTATCTTTCTCCTTCCCTTCTCTCTATCATAAACTCACAAATGCTTATTTCCTATTGGATGCCAACAAAAAATCTTGGCAAAGTTCACTTTAATCCCTCTTTAAACTTATGTCTTTTACTTTAATCTTTCATCTTTCTTTATTTCTATTTTTGCCACAATACTTTTACTTGATCTTTTCAATTAAGTCCCTACATTGAAATTTTCTTTTAATTAACCACAAAATCAATCTCTGTCTTATGCGAAATGACCATCTACCCCTCCTAGGGTAACATTAGGGGCATTACAGTGTGGTACTAAAGGTGTTCTTATCATCATCATTTATGTTACACATAACAAAATAAAAAAAATTAGTAAACTCATATACAAACAAAGAATGATTGAAACTCATTTCAATCAAATATAAGGACAGAATCAATATAAGTAATTTTCAAACAAATTTAAAAATTAAATAAGGTAGAAAACACATTTTTTTAAAATTTTCATAAATTTTTCAATAAAATAATTTATAAAAAATAAATCTATAACTCAATTTTTTTAAAAAAAATACCAAAAAATTAAAAAAAATTATGAAAATTAGAATTGCAAAAAATTGGGTCAAAAATAGTGGTTGGAGGAGCCCTCACGTGCCCACACGGGCTAGTGGGAGTGGTCGTCACACATAACAAAAGAGCCATGTGCTAGCAGTGGCACTATGCCATGTGGCATGACCATTGACACGTGGTGGCCCCTTATTAGTCTATACGGACGCAACATGGCACCAACTGGACTTAGCCAGTCATTGGCCCACATGTCGATAAGTGACATAAACCCCCCTCATAGAGCCATGTGTTTGCTTTGCAAGCTACCACGTGGATGTTAGGTGGCATGACACGTCCATCCACGTGGCATGGTCCTTCCCACATGGCAGTGCTTTAGGCTGCCATGTGGTGCCATATGTTAACTTTTATTTGGTCTATGTGGTGCCACGTGGCATCAAATGGACCCACCATTTGCCACGTTAGTTGACACGTGGCACTTCGCCATATTGCCATGTGTCACTCCCCCACTGGGCCATGTGGCTGAGTGACATTTTGCTTAGTACGTATGGCCTGGCGCATGCTGGAGATGTGCCCTCTGGCATACGCATAGCACACTGGTAGCACGTGCAAGCCACGCGCCATATTCCCAATTGTTTCAGGCTGCCGATTTTTTAGGGAGGTTTTTAAGGTCTGTAAGTCCAATGGTATGGTCAAAAATAAAAAATTCCCATTTGAAATTTTATTTATAGACTTTTAAATTATTATTTAATTTCGGTGTCCAAAAAACACAAAAAAAATATCCAAACCAGAACTAAAAATGATACATATACAGAACATATCTAATATGAATATTAAGGAGCCTATAATCATATCTAAATTTTTCAAAAAAAAAAGATCCAAATAATAAACATGCAAAAATGTAAAAAAATATGGCTCTGATACCAATGAAGGAAAATATATAGCCATAAATATTATGAGAAGTAAGCATAAATACCTCTCATAGCGCAGAATCACAATTGCCGAGATCGTCCACTTTTTGTGTCATCGGTATTGTTCTCACCCATGCCACACTACGCCTCAGGATGAAAAATTGAATTTCACGAACTAAAAATAATGAAAAGATAGAAAATGTGCGAAAGTAATTTGACAGAGTTTCGGTATGGAGATTTTTCGTGTTCCACCAAGAACATAATTTTTGGCCCTATTTATAGGGCTGTAATTAAGGTAACTTAATTTTCTTAATTAGTGAGAATTAAATTGACAGTTACACAAATTAATTATAGAAAATAACATCTATCATTAATATATCAGTTACCTAATTTAAATTAGCTAACTGCCCATATTAATAAACACATAAATGGCAGATTCCTTAATTAAGGGAAAATTCAATATGGAACTAATTCCATATGTATTATTTCCTATTTCAATATTATCATGTTTATATTGGAGCCAATTTCCCATCTCATAAGTCATAGGCGTATCCCAAACTCCTTTAAAACATAATAAAAAGGGGGGACCATGTCCAAACAATGAATAGACCCCAAACAAACATTATTGATATATGTCCCATTTAACTATAATCCAATTCATTTAACAATTATTTATTTAGGTAGTGTTCAAATCGATCCGATTTAACCCATTCATTACTCAGCCAATCGTGATTCGAATCGAACCTATGACCCATTTTACCTATAATTATCCTATGTGAAAATCATTGATTTCCTAGCTAGTTTATCTTTTTAACTCTTTCTATAAACAAAGAAAAGAAAAATACATAATCAAACCTTTGAATTTATACCTTTTTTCCTATTAAATACGTAAACTTTTATTTGATCACATCACATTTTTAAACTTTTATTTCATCCATATTAAGCCTAAATTTATCAAATTTGAATAAAATAATAGTATGTTTTAGTATACATTGAAGAATGTGGATTTCAGAGTTGTTGAATCTAAGCCACATTACTGGATTGTGCGATGCGTAATGGCTAATGATGGATGCAGGTGGAGGTTAAGAGCAACCAGAAAAGGAAGTAGTCCTTTTTGGACAATCACAAGATTCAGAGGACCACATTCATACCTTGCTGCTAATGTATCAATGGATCATCGATAATTGGGCTCTCAAATTATTCACAATTACATCATGGACATTGTAAGTAAACAACCAAGCCTACCTATTGATGTTATTATTGAGGCTATCAAACAACAATTTAATTTTGAAGCATCATACCGTAAGGCTTGGTATGCGAATATGAGAGCAGTAAAGTGTATATTTGGTGATTATGTTGAGTCCTATCAAAGGTTGCCAAGTTTCTTAATAGCCTTACAAACCTACAATCCCGAAACTGTTTATGAGTTTGTGGTACAATAAATAGAGGCCCCAACACTAAAACAATTTCAGCGGGTTTATTGGAGTTTTAAACTTGTCATAGATGGATTGGCTCACTGTAAGCTGATTCTATTGATAGATGGTACCTTTTTGACTGGAAAATTTCAACAGGCACTTCTTGTTGCAAGCTTAGTTGATGGTAACATGTTATTCCCAGTTACCTTTGCTATTGTTGAGTGTGAAAATAAATCCGGTTGGGCTTGGTTTATGTTCATGATTAGTAAACATATCACTCAACGTGTCGGGCTTATAGTAATATCAAATTGACATGCTAGTATAATGGTTGTATTTTAGGATAAAAGGAATGGGTGAAAGAAACCTCTATCCTTTCACAGGTTCTATTTGTGGCATTTTGTCAGCAACTATAATACGCACCACAAGAATGCAATAATCAAAAATTTATTTTACAAGGCTGGTAAGACAAAAAAATTTTAATTTTATTTATTCAAATCTATTACATCAATTTAAACATATTTCTTACTTGTGTAGGTGCACAATTTCAAAGGCACAAGTTTAAGCAGCTGATGGATAATATCAAAGACCTCGATGAAGATTCCTACAATTGTGCAATGAGGATACCACTAGATCATTGGACACTATCGCGAGGTTGGTGGTTATTTATATGGGCACTTAACAATGAATATTGCTAAGAGTATTAATAACGCTCTGAAACGTATTTGCATAATGCCAATTACTACAATCATTAAACATGTTTTAGCTCTTTTGGTAAAATTTTACAATTAGTGGAGGGATATATACATGGCCCAAATGACCTAAGGGTTACAGTTCATGCCTCAATGTATCGAAATAATGACCAAGTGTGCTAATAAGGCTCAAGGTCACGTAGTGATTGAATACGATAATCGATATAAAGTGTACAAGGCAATATCATACAGAGCACCGGATATAAATGTTGAGCCCAAAACATATATAGCGAGTCTTCAAAAATATGAATGCGAGCACGGTAAGTTTCAAGATACAAAAATATCTTATTCACATGTAATTGCATGTTGCATGCATAGGAATCTTGACGTGTACCAATTTGTAGATAACTGTTATAGCATTATCGAGGCACTCAAATATTATGACGGGTAATTCAACCCAATGAAAAACAAAGCATACTGGCCTGAGTATAAAGGTCCTAAATTGGTACCCGATATAGAGTTACAGAGAAAGAAAGGTCACCCAAAAATAACTCGCATTCGAAACGAGATGGATAAACGAGAAAAGGGATCTATCAATCATCGCAACAAGTGTGGTAATGTTGGTCACAATAAAAAAAATTGCAGAAGTGATGTTGGATCGTCGAGTCAATATTTTAGAGGTTGACAATGGCATATATAATGTAATTGTTTTGTTATATTTAAATTATTAAAGTTTATTGTTGAGTTTGCAAATTTATTCTATTTTTCATTATCCAAATAAAGTGTATCTATAAATAATCATTAATCAAATTAAAGTGGTATTTAACTTAATATCATAATATTAAAACAAAACGCAATAAGTCTATAAATTGATAACATAAATATCATAAATAATTGTATTTAAACATAATATAGCCAATTATTTTATATTAATGAAAAGTAACAGCACAGTTAAAGCCTTTTACTGCAGTGCGATGTGCTATGTCTGTCTGTTTGACTATCCATATCATCAATATTTGGATATTGTGACAATGGCATTACGTCACTAAAACCTCCACTGTATAGTGATAGGTCAACAAAACCCTGTGTACTTGCCAAATTTGGGCTACTAAAAGGTTCATTGAAAAAATCATCATGCTCCAATGATTGGCCTATTTGTGCAAACAGGTTCGACTCATATGTAAATGGTAGGCCCGTTTGGTCATAAGGCCTAAACTTATATTGCATTGGTAGGCCCATTTGGGCAAGCACATCATATTGATATTGATCCCCTGAAGTTAAATTGATGTTTAAATCAACATTTAATCCTGATGGCCCCACTTCAAAGTCATTACATCTCGATGGTCTCGCTGCAGTGTCAAACAACTGTTGTTGACTGACTGAAAACAAACTAAAAGAATTGGAAGGGTCTTCAGGAAGATATAGCCACTGCGTCGGGACGGGTCCTTGGTGTACTCCAAGTGGAATAGGAATAGTCTGCACAATAAAATGTCTTTCTCCCATTCATCTGCTACTGCATATAGATTGACGAAGATCCTAAAAAGGATGGGTCATCGATAGGATCTGTGCAGTATCGAACATAGGCTGTCTGGGATAGTCAGTGGACTATTTGTCAATAGCACCAGTAGCTCCTAATATACTTTCAAATGCCAAACGGTTAGCAACTTCTGCATTGGATGATGAACCAATGTCAGAGTACTTGATTCGTTCAACGTAATCAGCCTGCATGCAAATAAATAAATTTGTTAAAAATTATCAATATTATTATTTCAATAAATAAATAATTAGATTAAATTATACCGATGCATTGATGAAGACTCCAATCTGGGTCATCCACCATCTTGTGCGTGATGCAAATGATTGCATATACTTTGACCTCGGATGTAAAGGTGCACGAAGAGGAGGACCCATAACAGTGCAATTATGTCGATTATTCCACTCATAAATAAAACATGAAAATTTTCCTTCCTAATTTTGATCAGTATGCCCACTTAAATTGATTGAATGTGCTATATCATCGTACTGTGGGGGAATGGGATCGATTGGTCAAATCCAAATTACCTTAGACATCGATCGAGGTGGTGCCACTCGACAATATGAAAGCATATGAGTGGCACAACTGATGTCTAAATCACATTTCCATTAGTACAAAATTGTGGTAATAAGTGCAACACATTCTTGTAGGGCTACCAAACCATCTGCATATGCAAATAAAAATTTTATCATCATATTCTAAGAAAATTTCCTCTTTCTATTATTAAATACAAAAATATTATGAAAAAGAAAAATTATGATTAAACCTGGTTGTCACGCTGTAAGTCCAAATCGAAATGGTACTCAAAAACATCTTTGATGTTACTTTTGCTTAGATTCAATTGGGATCGCCACCTAATAAATATCAAGAATGCATTATTAGTCAGTAAATTAAATGAACAATTTTAAATATAAAATAATTATATATATATAATTATACAATGGGTAAATTTTACCTGTATCCATAAGACATGGACTGATCGAAAACATATGGATGGACAAATTCAGGCAGAATATGAGGCAGCTTTTTCTAGGCCCACATTTGTAACAATTGCAAGTAACCGCCAAGTGAATTGCCTGTATGTCGGGTTGCACAACATAACTCTCTGTACAGCCATGCGAGGACAGTAGATCCCCAACTGTACTCACTTACAACCTATAAATTCTCTAGTAGTGGCAGCCATATCAAATGTATGTAATTATTTCATTATCCAGGACATAATAAACCACCAATACACCTAAGAATCCATACATATGTAAAACTTTGTATTTGGTATTCATTTGCGTCGGGCGGCAACATATTAAAATTTCTCTCCAACCATGCCATTTTTACACTTTTCTCTTGAATTCAGTTTCTGGAGGAACCTGACCCAAAAGATGGCCACATTCATAAGGCTAATCATGGTATAGATGTCCCGTCATAGGACGTCCATCGATGGGTAATCCAGTAAGTACAGCAATATCTTGCAGTGATATTGTCGCTTCGCCAACGAAAAGGTAAAAAGTATACGTCTCTGGTCGCCAACTCTCAACCAGTACAATTAATAAATCAATATTCACATTCATCACACCTATTTGTGACAACCCATAAAAGTTTGCTAGTCTTAAGTATGGAATTATTATATCATCAACCCATAAAAATAATTAAATAAAGTATGAGTATTATAAATATAATTACCAGACCGTTCCAAATAGCATCCGCTCGATGCTTGCCTCCAAGTGTTAGTACATCATTCACGATGGATTCGACATTAATGTATTCTTGATTTCTGAATTGATCCATCTTTTATTATCCTATTTGTGATTTCGATAATAAATATTATCTGTGCATTGTAAACATCTTTGTCATAAATAATTATATCAATATGAAATAAATGACCTAAAATTTTTTAAAAAAAATAAATTACTATTATTTTTCAACAATAAATAGTGCTTGTAAAAAATTAATATTTCAAAAATTGACTATTAGTATAACAATTACAACTACATAGATATTTAATTAATTTTTTTCCATATATACATAAAAAATTTAGATAATTTAATTTCAAAACATAAATTTCATACAGATCTGACATTTTCTCTTCTCGCGTTGCAAAATTGATAATCAAAATACGACTGCAAATTAAATATAAAAGCAGTTAACTATTTTATTAATTAATTAATTTTAAAATAATTATCTATACTAATTTATCATGACTGATACAATAAATATCATAACTTGTAATACAAATTAAAAAATTGTTATTTTACATTTCAATTTACATATAAATAAAATATGATTTTTTAATTAAAACTATTGTTATAACATATTTAAATTTTTATATTATAGATTTACTTGCCTTTTCTCACAAGTCACCCAATTAGCTAACATATATCACCTATCAAAAATAATTTAACAACATTAACAATATTTTTAAATTTATTGATACCACTAATTATTAAAATTAATAGTTATTTTATTCGTTTTTAATTTTTACTGCAACTAAAAAACTAACAATACAATTTAATTAAACTATTGTATTAAAAAGATTATTTTTTATAAATTTATAAAATAATAACCAAAAAATTAACTAAATTCATATTAATTAACTCTAATACATTTAACTCTATAACCATATTAAACAAATAATTAAAATCATATTAAATTAGCAACCAAATACATAACTGTCAATCATAGTCAAATAATATCAAAATAATAACCAAATAAATAACTAAAACCTTATTAAATTAACTAACTAAAATCATATTAAAATAAATTACTAAAATCATATTAAAATACTAAGTCAACAAATACCTAAAATCATATTAAAATAATAACTAAATAAATTTTTTATATCTAATGTTTACTATTAAGTTTTTATTAATGTATTTAACTCTAATAGTACAAAATAACTAAAATCATGTTTCCTCTAATCACCTACCGAATATCAATTAATTATTTATTTTTAATTAATTAATTAATACTTACAATTACCTATAACTATAATTATTTCATTAAATAAAAACTAACTAATACATAAAATAAATTACTTATAACTATACATTAAAAAAAAATAAACAAGAAAGAACAAGAAAAGAATAAAGAACAAGAAGCAAAACTTACCAAGTGTGCTAAGAATGAAGAGCAGCAAGATTGAGCAAGAATGGGGAAGGAGAAGCTCAAAAAAATCGGCTAAATGGGACTAGTAATATGGGGGCATTTGCTCTTTCACTTGGTCAAAACGACATGACCATTTAGCAGGTACCTTTTCAGATATTTTGCAGCGTCACATGGATCTAGGGAGGACTCTTTTGTGAGTCTTAAATCGCTTCAAACTGCAGTAGTTTCAAGCTTGAGACCGCTACAGTCTGCAGCAATTTCAAACGCTGCAGAGTTATTTCTCCCCTCTGTGCCGGCTGACACATGCTGACAATACAACTCCATGTGGTAGCGGTTTTGTAAAACATCCCAATCCCGTAAATTGTTTCTAACCCATCTCAATTTTATAAATAATTATTAAAATTACATTATTGAAAAAATTGTCCCGAAATTATCCTTATCTTGTACGGCAATAAATTATATCATGCGATCTCCCATTTTATTTAAGACTAAAACATGTATTTTTTTTTAACAATTTAAGAAGAAAAATTGCATATTTAGAAAACTAAAAGGCATTTAAAAAATAATAAAAGAACTTAAAGCATAAAAACGCTTGAAAAAAATAGCGGTAGTTTCAAACAATTGTAATGGTAAAAATAACTTCAAATTTATTTAAGAAACATGAATTGTTACTTTCTAATCATGCAAAAAAGTTTGCATAATTGAATATTGGATCTTGTACAGCTCTTTGTTCGTTTGTTTTTGTTTTAAGGGTTCTTTCCACCAGCCAAATCGAGTGGTCATCGTTCATGCAGCGGGGACAGTAGCAATTCTCTATTTATGACAAAAAAACAAAAAAAAATTCATAATTGAATATAAGATCTTGCACAGCTATTTCCTTTTCAGGACAAAAATAGAATCTGCATAATTGAATATTGGACTGTTTAGCTATTTGTCTGTTTGTGTTTCTTCTAAAGGGTGTCTTTCTACCGACCGAATTGAGTGGCCATCGTTCATGCAGCGTGGACAGTAGCAATTCTCTTTGTATGAAAAAAAAAAAACAAAAACAAAAATTTGCATAGTTGAATCTGCATAGCATTCTCTGTTTATCACAAAAATAGAATCTGCATAATTGAATACTGGATATTGCACAGCTACTTTCCTTTCTTGTCAAAAAAAAAAGTTTGCATTTATAATTGAATATTGTATCTTGTGCAGCTACTTTTTTGTTTTAGGACAAAAAAAATAAAACAAAAAAATTTGCATAATTGAATATAAGATCTCTTGCACAGCTATTTTCTTTTTATGACCAAAAATAGAATCTGCATAATTGGATATTGGATATTGCACAGCTACTTTCCTTTCTTGTCAAAAAGAAAGTTTGCATATATAATTGAATATTGTACCTTGTGCAGCTACTTTTTTTTTGTTTTAGTACAAAAATAAAATTTGCATAATATTCAATTAGATCTTGCCCAGCTACTTTCTTTTTTGACATAAAAAAGAAAGTTTGCATAACTATCAATTAGAGCGGGCAAATAGATAGATTGGGTTAATTTGAATTACATTATTAATTATTGAATTATTAATAGGTTGGGTTATAAATTAATAAAAAAATATAGATTATAAATGTATCAATATCTAAATGCATTAAATAAATTTAGATGACTTATAAATTTAATATAAATTATTATAAAATTTTTTAGTAACTAATTAATAAATTTGATAATAATAATAGTTAATTAAAAATATAATATAAATAATAAATTGATATATAAAGTCTTAAACCGTTAGTTGCATGTAACTTTGCAACGTCTTTAGAACTGATTTTAATTTAAAACATGGACTGTTATAGAACATCCCATCAATCAATTTTTAAGCTTCACATTTTTTTATTAAACCATCCCTTTTCTCCCACTAAGTCCTAAAAAAACAGAAGAAAAATATTTTATATATTTATTAATATACAATGATATTTTTTTACTTAAATTAGTAGGCTTTAAATTGTATAATTTTTTTTAATCACAATATATTTACAAGTTTACTGATAACTATATTATTATTTTATGTTTATTAAGAAACACTTGTTGTAACATGTCATCAACCTTTCTCCGATTTAATATTAATATATAGAATCATATAGAAACAGAATACATGAAAATAGCAATTATGGAATTCATCAAAGGGCTGGGCCAAATCTACAAATTAAAAAGAAAATGCAGCTAGAATATAAATATGTGATATTAAGAAGAACATCAAAGAAAAATCAATTCTTTAAGTATTATATATGGCAAATAAGAGGAAGATAGTTTAGGATTTTGATAAGAGAAAAGGAGGAAAAAAGAGGAATTTTGGGAAAAAAAACCTATTGGGTGCATACTCAATATGTTAAAAAATAAAATATATCAGTTTTGGATAGATCCAATGGGTATTGAATTGAGTTAAATAATAAATTGTATCAGTTTTGAGTTGATCTAGTGAATATTTATTTAGATTAAATTGGATTGGGTTTAGATTTTTTTTTTTGTCAATTTATATTGAATTTTGGATTTGGGTCAATTTTGTCACATTGATTGCCAATAGAGGATAAATAATCAATTCTATATACAAATCATATGTTTACGACTTAATTTATATTTTGACATGTAAAATAATCACATGCAATGCAAAATATTTATATTAAAAATAAAAATTAAATTAACTTTAAAATATTAAAAATATTATATATTTTTCTTGAACTGAATTTGTCCTAGAATCATTAAAATGATATATATTTGCCGCTTAAAAATATTTTTGATCTAAAATTGCCCTCGTTACTACATAATTAGTTCAAATTTGCTACTGAAACTAATGATACTACAAGTAAGCAAACAGAAAGATAGATGGTAGACTAATTGAAGTCTGTGCACTATAGATTCATATCCTTTTTTAATTTAAAAAAAAACTATAATTTTTTACCAATAGACAATTTCTATTTGTTTACCTAAAATTCAGCCTTTTTGACAAATTTAACATAAAAAATTTTAACCTTTTTTTTCAAGAGTTAAAAAGAGTGTTAATTTATAATGCATACATGACAAATTTATATAGTTTCAAGTAGCTTTTTATGTGTTCATTTATTATTTTTAATTAGTGGCAAAATTAATCCAGTGGTTCATAACATATTTAAAAGGCAAATGTATACTATTTTCAATATTTTAATAGTAAATTTTGACTTAAAACATACTTAAAATACAAATATATATCATTTTTAATATTTTGAGAGCAAATTTGACCCTTTTCTATGTGATTTATTAACATTTTATATGATATAAATATAAATAAAAAAATACATATATATTTTTTAATTATCTATGCAATTTTTTCAAAAAAATTTTACCTAAAAGTATAGAGATAAAGAAATAATATCATAAAACTTGACTATTTGTGATTTCATAACATATCCATCTATATTATTTGTAATTTCATAACTTTTTATATTTGTAAATTTCATAACTTTTTATATAATATATACATAAAAATAATTACTTTTATAGATTTATACATGTATATTTTTTAATTTTTAATGAACATTTTTTTAAAAATAAATAATATCATAAAAGTTGAATTGTTTATATTCTTTTCCTTTTAATTATATATAGTTTTTCATCAGTCAAATACTATTGATATCAGAGTTGGTTATTCAAAATCAGCTAACTGACCACAAAAATACATCAAAACCCATGAAAACAGAGTAAGAAACCAAGATGCAACTAGGGATGATCATGGGGCGGGGAATCCTTGTCCTTGACGGGGAACCATCCCGAATGGAGTGGGGAATCATTAAAAATTTCTCTCGTGGGGGCAGAAAATGGAGAAAAATACTTCCTAATTTAGAATTCCCCGCCCCAAAATTTAGTAATTATTTTTAAATTATATTTATATAATTTAGTTTTAAATTGTATTTAATTTTAGTTTTGTTAATTTTTAAAATTTATATTAATTTGATTTGTGATTGAATTTAGATTTTTTTAATTATTAAATGTTGTATTTTAATTATAATTAATTATTAAATATTATATTTTAATTATAATTAATTTTTTAAAAAATATTAATTTTTGACTAGGGGTGAAGATAGGGGAAATTTTTCCTCCGTAATCCTACCGGGGGCGGGTACGGAGGATCCTCGTCCTTAGGCGGGGCAGTAGGTGGGAAGTTATTTTTCGTCTCGTGATCATCCCTCGAATCAACCAATGACTAGCAAAATTGTACAAATGAACATAAAAGAAAATATATAGCCATAAATATCGCGATAAGTATAAATACTTTTCGTAATGCAGAATAACAATCATCAAGATAGTCCACTTTTTGCATCACCGACATTGTTCTCACCCATGCCACGCTATAGCCAAGTATGAAAATTTGAATTTCATGAACTAAAAACCCCAACGAAAAGAGAGAAAATATGCAGAAGCAATTTGACAGAATTTTGGTATGGTGATTTTTCCTGTTCCCCCAAAAATAAAATTCTTGGCCCTATTTATAGGGCTCTAATTAAGGTAACTTAATTTTCTTAATTAGTGAGAATTAAGTTGGCAGTTATAAAAATTAATTATAGGAAATAATATATATCATTAATATGTTGGTTACCTAATTTAAATTATGTAACTATCTATATTAATAAATATATAAATGGCAGATTCCCTAATTAAGGGAAAATTCAATATGAAACTAATTTCATATGTGTTATTTTCTGTTTCAATATTATCACATTTATATCGAGGCTAATTTCTCATCTCATGAGTTATGGGCATATCCCAAACTTCTTTATCTCTCACTCGCACATGACGAAACGATTTTCAGTCATTCTCTCCTATCATACATGCAGATAGTTCGTGTAACTAGCATACGTTGACAATACTAGTGTTATACACCTGTTCAGGATATATAACGTCTCGAGAAATAAATTTTCCTCATAATAGTGTGCCAAACCCTAGATAGTTTTCTCATATTCGTTGTTTTATCTAATAATCTCATAAAAATAATTTTCGTATTCACTATTGTGTTTCTACATATAAAAACTACAATAAGTTAACCGATGAACCACAAAACCATTGAATGTGATCGAAAAATGTATTTTCCATTTACTCTAGGCCATCCATTATAGTCCAACTCACTTTTCTAGTTAGATCCGTCGAGCCAAAATTATTCCATTACACTTTGAACACTAACTAAGCTAGCCACATTGAACTATACTTCTAGTATAAGTTAAGAGTTCTGAGAGTCGAAAAATTTGGGTTTAACACTAGGGAAAATTTGAGATCATTCATATAAGATTCCCTTCCTTTGGTCAAATTAAGCACACAAGGTATGATGCATGTGCTATGGTGTCCTTTCTTTTTCCTTAAAGGAGCGTACGCCTTATTATTATTTAACATCATACAAAAGCATAAGGTTCCAATGCACCAAAGCATCAAACTTTAGTCTACTTCCTCAAGGACTACTTCTGGCTTTTTGGATAGAATATGATAGTTAAGTTGAACATGTCATCGGATCATTTTTAATCATATTTTGAATCTTAATCCAAAGCGCACAACCTCATTGTGTGTCTTTATCTTGCACGTTAACAAGACTCATCTTATAATTTCTACAATATGGCATTTTTGTTTTGAATAGGTTCTTAAAAACCACTTTGTGTTTAAAAATCACCTGATATTGGACTTTGTTAGCTTATTAATAGAGCTAATGTAAACACCCGTGTGAGTGGATTACTTCTCTATTCGACATGCTCTATCTTATAACAGTAAATATTCACATATAAATATTTACACTCATGTATTGCCAACAATGAACTCAATTATTATTATTGTTATTCATAGATAATAATGTCAAGATATTACAGTATAAATCAAATTCTATGCAAACCCTAAGACCTAACATGTCTCTCAAATACATCTTTTGATACAGGTTTAGTTAAAGGATCTGCTATCATACCATGCGTAGAAATATATTGAAAGTTCACTTCTTTTCGTACAATAATATTTTTAGTGTGTTGATACTTAATGTCGATATGCTTTGTCTTACTATGAAATTTCTGATCTTTAATGTAAGCAGTCGATGACTGATTGTCACTATAGACTGTCACAGATTTCTCTGAGACAGTTACATTCAGATGATTCATAAATCGTTTTAACCAAACTGCCTCTTATACTATAGCTAGGGAAGCAAAAAATTTTGTTTCCATTGTCTGAAGGGCTACACAGGTCTATTTCCTGCTACACTATGAAATGGCACCCTTGCCTAACAAGAAAATTGTGACACCCTTTTCGGAATAGTCTTTTTCGAAATAAAACTTAGCCGAAATCGGTACGTTTTTTTCCAAACAAAACGAAACACTTAAAATACTTTTTCATTCGGAATCAAACAATAATTGTAATAATTAAAACAAATACCAAAACATCATACCAAAAACTTGCACTTGCCACTCATCCATTGACAGTTAAAAATATAATCAAAATACAATTCAATCTTTTACCTTAATAGTCTGAGTATATACATGCCAAAAACTTACACTAACTAACACAAAAATCTTCTCTTTCGATCTGGACCTTTGATGTACTGTGCTCCCGCAACACTTCAGAACCTGCACGCAGTAAACACTACGTGCTGAGCATTAAATATGTCCAGTGGTGACTACTAATCCAAGAATTTTCCAAGAATAAGCATAATTTGTAATTTATGCTACTGCTATTCTTATTTCATTAAGCATTTCCTTTCATTTCAGTTATCATTATTCGTGTTATTAATTCGTATTTTGATAACCATTATTCTTTGTTTCTAAACTTTCAACTTTAATTTGCAGTATTTTCTTAGGTAGATCGATATCAGATTTACTTTTACCTTTACGTTAAAGTTTACTATAACTTTTTACTTTTTGTCAATACTTTCACTTTATCTTCTAGCCATAACAATTTAATTATCATTTTATTTAGCGATGTGTATTGGTACTCGTATCTTTACTAGTATCAAAACAAACTACTTTTAATTCTTGATTTACTGTTCAATTATTTGATCTGTATTGTATTTACACTTTTCGCTATTTATTCTTTTATTTTTACTTTAACTTTTAATTAATAAATACATTACTATTTAAAGGCTTTTAAGCTTTATTACACAGATATATAGTCATTCCGGGACATTATACAGTCAAAATTTTCTTTCCTTCATTTATACATTACTTATGTTCAAATATTTATTGAAACTTATGTCTTTTACCTTTTTTCCTCATTGACCAATGATGTGGCTTTCTATTGTTTTACTCTTCATTTAACTTTCGTTTTAGAAACACCTTACTTAAGCATTACATTTCATTTGATGTCATTGCTATTACCTTTTTAACATTAAATAGGAAATTAATATTATTTTTCAAACTTTTCTCTTTTGCCATTATCAATTGGTACAGGAAAATACCAATTAAGTAAATTTATCTTTTTCATGTAAAACAACATACATTTTAAATTCTCATAAAAACTTATCTAAACATTGAGTTAATATTTTATTTTTATAAAGCTTTTCTTTTTCTTTATCTTAATAATTACACTTTTCAGAAAACTTTTACAGATTTATTTCAACTTTGCCTTTTCTTTCAAACGAAATATTTTTTGTTATAACTTTTTATATTCAATTCAATTAAACAATAATTATTTATTCATTCGATAAGCCCCTAGTGCAGAATAACAGGTTTCTCGCAAAAGATACTCGGGACTAGACCCTAAGGTCCCACTAACAGATAAAGAAATGATCTTGAAAGATCAAGTCTCACAGAACAGAAACAGATACACTTTCACTTTCACTGAAGCTATGGAGATCAAAGATCCCACCCATAGCTAAGCAAGTCGCCATGACTTGTACCGCGGTATAGAGGTATCCCTATGGCTAGCCAATTATATCCAAAACAAGAATCATATACCTGTTTATCACTAAGAGCAACCATAATCAATCACATTGTAAACGTTTTTGAACATTTAAAACTCTTTAATTTCTTTCTTTTATTTATTACTATATTTTATTCTGATCAAATGTACTCTTTTGTGCCTTTGACTATTCAATAACTTTTTTATCCTTTTATTCACTTTTTCTTTTCCACTCACTTTTATGAATTATTCTTTAATAATTCACTCAGATACTTAAGTTTTCAGTTCTTTATACAGATTATGAATTATGAATTATGACATTATAATTCACAATTTCTTTTACTCTTTTTATATAATTCTTGCGAATCATTTTCAATACTTTTAGGTTTGACGCTTTTACAATTTTTTCTTTTTCAGTCCAACTTTTTAATTATTCGATATGCCGGCTTTTATTTCGTCGGCGAATTATTTTTATAATCATTTACTCTTTTAATACTTTTTATTGACTAATTTATTTTGATAAATTAGTCACATCTTTATTTTACTACTTTTTGCAAAATTATGAATTCTATTAATATAAATTATTATCTTATGCCTCGAAAATGTATAATTTGACTTTTTCTATTGGATTACTCATTCCAAATACATAATTACAATTTTGCCATTATAATCATTTATTTTCATTTTTATTATATAATTTCTTCCATTATTCATCATTTATTCTTTCTTTTATCATTTTCGTGTAAAATTATATTTTGGTCCCCAAACCATGAAAACTTTATCTTTTGGCACAGTTAAGTCTCCAAAATTACCATTTTACCCCTGTTAACTATTTCTTACTTATTTTTTATGCATTAGTTACTCACTTTGACAAAATTACTATTTTTCCCCAAAACTTTTATTTTCTTCCATTTAAGCCCATTTTCCAATTAAAACTTTATTTCATCTTTCTTTATTTACTTATCACTTTATTTTCATCATTTTCATTCATTTCATGAATTATTTACCAATAATTCATTATTCTTATTATTTTCACGACCTAATAATTATTTCGAAAAATTCATCGGTTGACTTTTTATTTCTTGACATTGACATTAATTTATTTTCATGTTTATTCATCACTTTAGTCATTTTTATACAATTATGCATTGCTATTTCAATTATTTTCATTGTACATATACACATAAAAATTCCAATAAAATTCTAATAAATTCAATAAATTCCAATAAAATTTATTTAGGCATTCTTTATTGGTTATTATCATTTTTCATCAAAATAGTCACTTAATTCACTCTCAATCACAATTTTCATTCAATACATACAATATACATAATCTTAAAAATTCCCAAATTAATTCCAAATATTCTCTAAAAATTTATAGACATCAATTATCATGTCTATTATTATTTTAAGCTAATATACATTAATTTCATGCATTTTTCTCATCATTTTCTTTACTTAGGTAATTCGGCCACCAACATTTTTCCACCTTAAAATTTTTTTTCTTCCATTTAGGCCTTCATTTCATTTTCTCTCATGCTAAATTTCATTTACCTTAACATAATTTCATTAATTAATAATTTTACATATTTTATCTTAATTACATAATTATGAAAAATTCATATTAATAGGAAAATCAAAGGATTTTGTAGTCACTTACCTCTTTCCATTCTTTAACTTCCTTAAGCTTCACTTTTTTTCACTTGACACAAAGTAAAACTTTATCCTCCAACCAAATCACCCTTGGCGGAATTCTTCAAGCCTTCCTAACTTAAATTTCTTGTCCTCAAATGAAAAATCCAAGCTCATAATTAGCTTTTACACCTTAAAATCTATGAAAAAACACTAAGGAATCAATTTAAATCACTAAGATTTACAAGATCCAACTTACCCCTTTTTCTTTCTTAACTTGATTTCTTGCCTTCCTTTGCTCAAATCACTTCATCGAGATCACTAGGGTGATCTAAAAAGAGAGAACTTCATCTTCTATATTGGGGTTAAAGAGAGATTTGAGGTAGAAGAAGAAGAAATCATAGAGAGAGAGAAGAGGGAGAGAGTTCAACCTCCAAGGAGGGAGAAAGAGCTGGAGTTTTCTGGAGAAAAATCACCATATTTTTGCTCCCTTTATATTCTCTTGATGGGCAAAAATTGGGCTTAAATGAGTGGGTTTTGCCCATTTAAACATTAAGGCCCATTTAGGCCTTTTTAAAGCCCAATTAAATTAATCTCTCTTACAAACTTCAAATTACTTCAATTTTGATTCCATCATTCTTAAAACATCGAAAATAGGTATGACATAAATTTTTGGCTCAATCGGAATTTGTTATCGGTCCGATTTAAATTTATCGGTCCGATTCGATAACTGCTGATGTCACCAAAAAATTTCATTTTCATCATCAAAAAATTCTACATAAAAATTCATGTAGGCACGCAAAATCTGGTTGTATTAGGAGGTCATTTACTATTTTTAATTATTTAAGCAAAATCAAATCCTCTTTCTTACAAGAAAAATTGACTCGCTACATTTTTTGTATTTTTGACTTTTTGAGGCCCATTTAACCTCAATTTAACTTCAAATTTCAACCATAGTCTCACCATGACTGTTCCTTTCAAATGGTCCAATAAAATATTTTTGACTTTCGGGTGTCCTTTTGGGCTCGGAAAATACTATTCACTGCGAAAAGTACTATTCACGGCTGACCTGGTATTTTGACCATTACAAAAATATAACCTGATGTGGATTTCCTCTTATCCATATCTCCTCTCTAATCAACATCCGTATATCCTCTCAAATGCATATCCTTTCCTCGAAAACAAAGAGAATAATCTGTAATACCTTTGCGGTATCTAAGTATCCTTTTTACCGCCTTCCAATGTGCTTCGCCTGGGTTAGATTGATATCTACTCATCATGCCCATAATATAAGATATATAAGGTTCGGTACACAACATTGAATACATCAGACTTCCTACGGGACTAGCATATGGAACGTTCTTCATATGTTCTATCTGCTCTTCTATCTTAGGACACATGCTTTTGCTAAGAGACTAATTCTTAGCAATGGGGTTGTCTATGGGCTTACAGTTTTGCATATTAAACGTTCAAAAACTTTGTTAATGTATGTCTCTTGAGACAGTGACAATAATCTTCTCAAGTAATCCCTTGAAATCTTAATTCTAAGGATATAATCTGCTTGATCCATATCTTTCATCTTAAAGTTGGATGACAACCATTCTTTTTATAAGATTTACGTATTCTTTATCATTTCCTGCTATAAGTAAGTTGTCTACATACAATTTTAAAATGACAAACTTATTTCCTGAACTTTTGGAATAAACACAATGATCTTTATCAATTATGTTGAACTCATTCAACATGATTGGTTCTTGAAATCTTAAATACCATTGTCTTGAAGACTAGTTTAGGCTATAGATTGCTCTCATCAATCGACAAACCTTATGTTCACTGCTTTTTTGATAAAACCTATATGCTGCTTTATATAGATTTCTTTTTCTAATCCTCTATTGAGGAAAGCAATTTTTACATTCATTTGATGTAGCTCTAGATCTAAACTAGCCGCCCAGGCTAAAATTAACCTTATCGATGTAAATCTAACAATAGGTGAAAAAGTATCCTCATAGTTAATTCCTTCCTATTGTGTAAACCCCTTGGTGACTAGTCGAGCCTTGTATCTTTCAATATTGCCATCAGCTCTTTATTTTATTTTGAGAATCCACTTATTCCCAATTGGTTTGCATCCTTCAGGTAGATCAACCAGTTCCCAAACATGGTTTGACCTTATGAAAGCAATTTTTTCTTTCATTGCCTTAATCTATTTATCTTTAACTGGGTATGAGAGAGCTTCTTTTACATTTTTAGGCTCATCATTTTTTGTGGTGTAATAAAAATGGCCTCGTTTGCATCTTCAATCTCAAATCATTGATGCAAAACACTTTTCCTTTTAGATTTTCACAGTTCTGAATCTTTATAAACATGTCTCATATATTCATCATAGTTCATAATGCTCCCATTAGGATTGAGCTCTATGCTCCCACTCAAATAAAGATCCTGAATATTCATACTTCCACTAGAGTTAGGCATGCTCATCCTCCCACTGGAGGATAGATCCCGAACATCCAAACCATTGAGAAAAGAGTATTGACCTTCTTCATCAATTTCCCTCCCACTTTGATGGAGAGATCCGGGTAGTTCATCTTCTTGGGTTTTTTAAAAGGTAAAGTCTTGACTTACTTCGCCTAACATTGGAAACTCATTTTCCAAAAATATGATGTCTCATGATTCAAATTCTGTTACTGAGCTATTTGCTTGCTCACCCACGAACATGTATCCTTTTGATACATCAGAATATCGCACAAAGATACACTTTTTACCTCTTGGTCCTAATTTACTAAATTTATTTGAGTTATTATGTACAGAGCCTCTTGTTCCTCAAGCATATACTGGATTTTTATACTCCAGATTTCATAGTTGTCGCCATTCAATTTCATATCTTTATTCAATTCAGTGACTATCGATTTGGAAGCCATTTAGATCCTCTGATAAAAAAAATAGAACATATGTTGCACTTAATAAGAAGAATATGGCAATACATGCTATTTATTATGCATTTAAAATTAGAATATGATAAGATTATCTATTAGGCTTAAAATCGAAAAAGTTACTAGCAGTATCTAGTTACCCTCTAAGTTCTAATGTCTAACCTTACAGATTAAAATTTCATGCACAGTAAATTTGATTTATTGGAAATTAAGTTCTCTAACTTAATTAAGGATATTATGTGTATTAGATAATTAAACCTTAACTTAATAATCATGCAACTATTCTACTCATAAAATATTGCATGGCAAATAATATTAAAATAAACATATTCATCATAAAAACATCATAAGCCATTATAATATCAAAAATTAAAATAAACACATTTATTATAAAGTCCAATAAATTCAAAAGAAGACACAAATGTCTTATCTCAAAACAAAGTTAGGAAACATAATTCCTAAGATAAAAGTCCACAAAAAAAAGATAGAATTGTAACACTTATGTCAAATATAATTAGGATATCGATGGACCCAATACTATCCTAGTCACTGCAACTGTCATCTTGACCATACACATTAACTGTAAGGGTATGCCTTGTGTGCAATCATCTAACCATGGGCGGTTCACTATACGCCCACTCTTGAGCGCCATCTCAGACTGAGTGTTGCTCCTGAACATTCCTCATTTCGCTACCTTAAATAAAAACTTAATAATGGAATCTTTATAATTTTCACTCCAACACTCAACAAATAAGTTTTGAAGTTCCATATGGTAGCTAAATGATTCACATATAACATCATAAAGCAGATTATGATTCCACCCCCTGTTCAGGCTACCAATTCAAATACAATCTTACATTTTCCTATGCATTCTGACTATATAATGCACAATAACATCAATATCATAGCTTCTTGCCTTCTTATGAAACCTCATGCTATAGATCTCACGCACCAAAGCAACACGTTGAGGAGTCTGTGGTACTAAAGGTGTTATTATCATCATCATATCTGTTACACATAACAAAATAAAAAAAAAATTAGTAAACTCATGTGCAAACAAAGAATGATTGAAACTCATTTCAATCAAATATAAGGATAGAATTAATATAAGTAATTTTCAAACAAATTTAAAAATTAAAGAAGGTAGAAAATACTTTTTTTTTTTAAATTTTCATAAATTTTTCAATAAAATAATTTATAAAAAATAAATCTGTAACTCAAATTTTTTTTAAAAAAATACCAAAAAATTATGAAAATTAGAATTACAAAAAATTGGGTCAAAAATAGTGGTTGGAGGAGCCCTCACATGCCCACACGGGCTAGTGGGAGTGGTCATCACACGTGACAAAAAAGCCATGTGCTAGCAGTGGCACTATGCCATGTGGCATGACCATTGACACGTGGTGGCCCCTTATTGGTCTACATGGACGCAACTTGGCACCAACTGGACTTAGCATGTCATTGGCCCATATGTCGACAAGTGGCATAACCCCCCCTCATAAAGCCACATGTTTGCTTTGCAGGCTACCACGTGGATGTTAGGTGGCATTAGGGGTGTGCAGAACCGAACCGGAACCGAAAACCGAACCGAACTGAATTGGTTTTGGTCTGTTTGGTTCGGTTTCATCGGTTTTCGGTTTGTTCGGTCCAGAACCGAAAAAAAACTTCGGTTTTATCGGTTCGGTTTTTAAAATTAAAAAACCGAAGGAACCGACCGAACTTCCATCAAAACTCACCGTTTTGCATAGTGTATTTGTTGGATTTATGGGCCTATTTAGGTTAAAAACAAAAAAAAGAGGCCCAAATATGGCCCAGAACCGGAAGAATCGAACCGAACCGACCGAAATTATTTCGGTCCATTCGGTTCTCGGTTCTATATACTTCGGTTTCGGTTCGGTTCCTAAAATTCCTAAAGTTCGGTTTTCGATTTGATCGGTTCGGTCCAAAACCGAACCGAACCGACCAAATGCTCACCCCTAGGTGGCATGACACGTCCATCCACGTGGCATGACCCTTTCCACGTGGCAGTGCTCCAGGCTACCATGTGGTGCCATATGTTAACTTTTATTTGGTCTATGTGGTGCCACGTGGCATTAAATGGACCCACCCTTTGCCACGTTAGTTGACACGTGGCGCTTCTCCATATTGCCATGTGTCACTCCCCCACAGGGCCATGTGGCTGAGTGACATTTCGCTTAGTGCGCGTGGCCTGGCACGTGCTGGAGATGTGCCCTCTGGCATATGCGTAGCACACTGGTAGCACGTGCAAGCCACGTGCCACATTCCCAACTGTTTCAGGCTGTCGATTCTTTTAGGGAGGTTTTTGAGGTCTGTGAGTCCAATGGTATGGTCAAAAATAAAAAATTCTCATTTAAAATTTTATTTACAGACTTTTAAATTATTATTTAATTTCAGTGTCGAAAAAACACAAAAAAAATATCCAAACGAGAACTAAAAATGATAAATATACAGAACAGATCTAATATGAATATTAAGGAACCTATAATCATGTCTAAATTTTTCAAAAAAAATGATCCAAATAATAAATATGCAAAAATGCAGAAAATATGGCTCTGATACCAATGATGGAAAATATATAGCCATAAATATTATGAAAAGTAAGCATAAATACCTCTCATAGCGCATAATCACAATAGCCGAGATCGTCCACTTTTTGTGTCATCGTTATTGTTCTCACCCATTCCACACTACGCCTTAGGATGAAAAATTGAATTTCACGAACTAAAAATAATGAAAAGATAGAAAATGTGTGGAAGCAATTTGACAGAGTTTCGACATGGAGATTTTTCGTGTTCCCCTAAAAACATAATTCTTGGCCCTATTTATAGGGTTGTAATTAAGGTAACTTAATTTTCTTAATTAGTGAGAATTAAATTGACAATTACACAAATTAACTATAGAAAATAACATCTGTCATTAATATGTTAGTTACCTAATTTAAATTAGCTAACTGCCCATATTAATAAACACATAAATGGCAGATTCCTTAATTAAGGGAAAATTCAATATGAAACTAATTTCATATGTATTATTTCCTATTTCAATATTATCATGTTTATATTGGAGCCAATTTCTCATCTCATGAGTCATAGGTATATGCCAAACTCTTTTAAAACATAATAAAAAAAAGGGGGACTATGTCCAAATAATGAATAGACCCCAAACAAACATTATTGATATATATCACATTTAACTATAATCCAATTCATTTAACAATTATTTATTTTGGTAGTGTTCAAATCGATCTAATTTAATCCATTCATTACTAAGCCAATCGTGATTCGAATCGAACCTATGACCCATTTTACCTATAATTATCCGATGTGAAAATCATTGATTTCCTAGCTAGTTTATCTTTTTAACTCTTTCTATAAATAAAGAAAGGAAAAATACATAATCAAACCTTTGAATTTATACCTTTTTTCCTATTAAATACATAAACTTTTATTTTATCACATCACATTTTTAAACTTTTATTTCATCCATATTAAGTCTAAATTTATCAAATTTGAATAAAATAATAGTATGTTTTAGTATACATTGAAGAATGTGGATTTCAAAGTTGTTGAATCTAAGCCACATTACTAGGTTGTGCGATGCGTAATGGCTAATGATGGATGCAGGTGGAGGTTAAGAGCAACCAGAAAAGGAAGTAGTTCTTTTTGGATAATCATAAGATTTAGAGGACCACATTCACACCTTGCTACTATAATGTATCAATGGATCATCGATAATTGGGCTCTCAAATTATTCACAATTGCATCATCGGTATTGTAAGTAAACAACCAAGCCTACCTATTGATGTTATTATTGAGGCTGTCAAACAATAATTTAATTTTGAAGCATCATACCGTAAGGCTTGGTATGCGAATATGAGAGCAATAAAGTGTATATTTGGTGATTATGTTGAGTCCTATCAAAGGTTGCCAAATTTCTTAATTGCCTTATAAACCTACAATCCCGAAACTGTTTTTGACTTTATGGTGCAATAAATAGAGGCCCCAACAGTAAAGCAATTTCAGCGGGTTTTTTGGAGTTTTAAACATGTCATAGATGGATTGGCTCACTGTAAGCTGATTTTATTAATAGACAATACCTTTTTGACTGAAAAATTTCAACAGACACTTCTTATTGCAAGCTTAGTTGATGGTAACAACATGTTATTCCCAGTTACCTTTGCTGTTGTTAAGTGTGAAAATAAATCCAGTTGGGCTTGGTTTATGTCCATGATTAGTAAGCATATCACTCAATGTGTCAGGCTTATAGTAATATAAAATTGACATGCTAGTATAATGGTTGTATTTTAGGATGAAAGGAGTGGGTGAAAGGGAACCTCTATCCTTTCACAGGTTCTATTTGTGGCATTTTGTCAGCAACTATAATACACACCACAAGAATGCAACAATCAAAAATCTATTTTACAAGGCTGGTAAGACAAAAAAATTTTAATTTTATTTATTCAAATCTATTACATCGATTTAAAACATATTTCTTACATGTGTAGGTGCACAATTTCAAAGGCACAAGTTTAAGCAGCTGATGGATAATATCAAAGACCTCGATGAAGATTCCTACAATTGGGCAATGAGGATACCACTAAATCATTGGACACTATCCGAGGATGGTGGTTATTTATATTGGCACTTAACAATGAATATTGCTAAGAGTATTAATAATGCTCTGAAACGTATTTGCATAATGCCAATAACTACAATCATTAAACATGTTTTGGCTCATTTTGGTAAAATTTTACAATTAGTGGAGGGATATATACATGGCGGTTCATACCTCAATGTATCGAAATAATGACCAAGTGTGCTAACAAAACTCAAGGTCACGTAGTGATTGAATACGATAATCGATATAAAGTGTACAAGGCAATATCTTACAGAGCACCGGATGTAAATGTTGAGCCCAAAACATATATAGCGAGTGTTCAAAAACGTGAATGCGAGTGTGGTAAGTTTCAAGATACAAAAATATCTTATTCATATGTAATTGCATGTTGCATGCATAGGAATCTAGACGTGTACCAATTTGTAGATAACTGTTATAGCATTGTCAAGGTACTCAAATATTATGACGGGCAATTCAACCCAATGGGAAACAAAGCATAACTGGCCTAAGTATAAAGGTCCTAAATTGGTACCCGATATGGAGTTACAGAGAAAGAAAGGTCACCCAAAAACAACTTGCATTCGAAATGAGATGGATAAACGAGAAAAGGGATCTATCAATCATGGCAGCAAGTGTGGTAATATTGGTCACAATAAAAAAATTTGCAGAAGTGACGTTGGATCATCGAGTCAATATTTTAGAGGTTGACAATGGCATATATAATGTAATTGTTCTGTTATATTTAAATTATTAAAGTTTATTGTTGAGTTTGCAAATTTATTCTATTTTTCATTATCCAAATAAAGTGTGTATCTATAAATAATCATTAATCAAATTTAAATGGTATTTAACTTAATATCATAATATTAAAACAAAATGCAATAAGTCTATAAATTGATAACATAAATATCATAAATAATTGTATTTAAACATAATATAGCCAATAGACAATTTCTATTTGTTTACCTAAAAGGTATAGAGATAAAGAAATAATATCATAAAACTTGTTTATTTGTGATTTCATAACATATCCAGCTATATTATTTGTAATTTCATAACTTTCTATATTTGTAAATTTCATAACTTTTTATATAATATATACATAAAAATAAATTACTTTTATAGATTTATACATGTATATTTTTTAATTTTTAAATGATTTTTTTTAAAAATAAATAATATCTTGAATTGTTTATATTCTTTTCCATTTAAAATATGTATAGTTTTTATCAGTCAAATACTATTGATATCAGAGTTGGTTATTCAAAATCAGCTAACTGACCACAAAAATACATCAAAACCCATGAAAACAGAGTAAGAAAACCAAGATGCAACTAGGAATGATCATGGGGCAGGGAATCCCTGTCCTTGACGGGGAACCATCCCTAATGGAGTGGGGGAATCATTAAAAATTTCTCTCGTGGGGGCAGAAAATGGAGAAAAATACTTCCTAATTTAGAATTCCCCGCCTAAAATTTAGTAATTATTTTTAAATTATATTATATAATTTAGTTTTAAATTGTATTTAATTTTAGTTTTGTTAATTTTTAAAATTTATATTAATTTGATTTGTGATTTAATTTAGATTTTTTTAATTATTAAATATTCTATTTTAATTATAATTAATTATTAAATATTATATTTTAATTATAATTGATTTTTTAAAAAAATATTAATTTTTGACTGGGGGCGAAGATGGGTGAAATTTTTCCTCCGTGATCCTAATAGGGGGCGGGTACGGAGAATCCTCGTCCCTAGGCGGGGGCAGTAGGTGGAAGTTATTTTTCGCCTCGTGATCACCCCTCGATTCAACCAATTACTAGCAAAATTGTACAAATGAACATGAAAGAAAATAATATAGCCATAAATATCGTGAGAAGTAAGTATAAAATACTTTTCGTAATGCAGAATCACAATCATCAAGATAGTCCACTTTTTGCATCACCGGCATTGTTCTCACCCATGCCACGCTATACCCAAGGATGAAAATTTGAATTTCATGAACTAAAAACCCACACAAAAGAGAGAGAAAATATGCAAAATGAATTTGACAGAATTTCGGTATGTTGATTTTTCTTGTTCCCACCAAAAACAAAATTCTTGGCCCTATTTATAGGGCTCTAATTAAGGTAACTTAATTTCTCTTAATTAGTGAGAATTAAGTTGGCAGTTATATAGATTAATTATAATAAATTAATATATATCATTAATATGTTAGTTACCTAATTTAAATTAACTATCCATATTAATAAATATATAAATGGCAGATTCCTAATTAAGGGAAAATCCAATATGAAACTAATTTCATATGTGTTATTTTCTGTTTCAATATTATCATGTTTATATCGGGGCCAATTTCTCATCTCAAGAGTTATGGGCATATTCCAAACTTTTTTATCTCCCACTCGCACATGACGAAGCGATTTTCAGTCATTCTCTCCTATCATATAGGTAGATAGTTCGTGTAACTAGTATACGTTGAGAACACTAGTGTTATACACCTGTTCAGGATATATAACGTTTCGAGAAATAAGATCTTCTCATAATAGTGTGCCAAACCCTAGATAGTTTTCTCACATTCGTTATTTTATCTAATAATCTCATAAAAATAATTTTCGTATTCACTATTGTGTTTCTACATATAAAAACTACAATAAGTTAACTGGTGAACCACAAAACCACTGAATGTGATCGAAAAATGTATTCCCCATTTACTCTATGCCATCCATCATATATAGTCCAACTCAATTTTTTTAGTTTGATCTGTCGAGCCAAAATTTTTTCATTACACTTTGAACACTAACTAAGCTAGCCACATTGAACTATACTTCTAGTATAAGTTAAGAGTTCTAAGAGTCGAAAATTTTGGGTTTAACACTAGGAAAAATTTGAGATCATTCATATAAGATTCCCTTCCTTTGGTCAAATTAAGCACACAAGGTATGATGCATGTGCTGTGGTGTCCTTTCCTTTTCCTTAAAGGAGCGCACGCCTTATTATTATTTAACACCAAACAAAAGCATAAGGTTGCAATGCACCAAAGCATCAAACTTTAGTCCACTTCCTCAAGGACTACTTCTAGCTTTTTGGATAGAATATGATAGTTAAGTTGAACATATCATCGGATCATTCTTAATCATATTTTGAATCTTAATCCAAAGCACACAACCTTATGTGTATCTTTATCTTGCACGTTAACAAGACTCATCTTATAATTTCTACAAGATGGCATTTTTGTTTTGAATAGGTTCTCAAAAACCACTTTGTGTTCAAAAATCACCTGATATTGGACTTTGTTAGCTTATTAACAGAGCTAATGTAAACACCCGTGTGAGTGGATTACTTCTCTATTCGACGTGCTCTATCTTATAACAGTAAATATTCACATATAAATATTTACACTCATGTATTGCCAACAATGAACTCAATTATTATTATTGTTATTAAAAGATAATAATGTCAAGATATTATAGTATAAATCAAATCCTATGCAAACCCTAAGACCTAACATGTCTCTCAAACACATCTTTTGATACAGGTTTAGTTAAAGGATCTGCTATCATACCATGCGTAGAAATATACTGAAAGTTCACTTCTCCTCATACAATAATGTTTTTAGTGTGTTGATACTTAATGTCGATATACTTTGTCTTACCATGAAATTTCTGATCTTTAATGTAAGCTGTCGATGACTGATTGTCACTATAGACTATTAAAGATTCCTCTGAGGCAGTTACATTCAGATGGTTCATAAATCGTTTTAACCAAACTGCCTCTTATACTATAGCTAGGGAAGCAACAAATTTTGTTTCCATTGTCTAAAGGGCTACACAGGTCTATTTCCTGCTACTCTATGTAATGGCACCCTTGCCTAACAAGAAAATATAACCTGATGTGGATTTCCTCTTATCCACATCTCCTTTCTAATCAGCATTCGTATATTCTCTCAAATGCAGATCCTTTCCTCGAAAACAAAGAGTATAATCTGTAATACCTTTGCGGTATCTAAGTATCATTTTTACTGCCTTCCAATGTACTTCGCCTGGGTTAGATTGATATCTACTCGTCATGCCCATAATATAGGATATATCAGGTTCGGTACACAACATTGAATACATCAGACTTCCTACGGGACTAGCATATGGAACGTTCTTCATATGTTCTATCTGTTCTTCTATCTTAGGACACATGCTTTTGCTAAGAGACTAATTCTTAGCAATGGGGTTATCTATGGGCTTACAATTTTGCATATTAAACGTTCAAAAACTTTGTTAATGTATGTCTCTTGAGACAGTGACAATAATCTTCTCAAGTAATCCCTTGAAATCTTAACTCTAAGGATATAATCTGCTTGACCCATATCTTTCATCTTAAAGTTGGATGACAACCATTCTTTTTATAAGATTTAAGTATTCTTTGTCATTTCCTGCTATAAGTAAATCGTCTACATATAATGTTAAAATGACAAACTAATTTCCTGAGCTTTTAGAATAAACACAATGATCTTTATCAATTATGTTGAATTCATTTAACATGATTGCTTCGTGAAATCCTAAATACCATTGTCTTGAAGACTGGTTTAGGCCATAGATTGATCTCATCAATCGATAAACCTTATGTTCGCTGCCTTTTTTGATAAAACCTATATGCTGCTCTATATAGATTTCTTTTCTTAATCCTCTATTGAGGAAAGTAATTCTTACATCCATTTGATGTAGCTCTAGGTCTAAACTAGCCACCAAGGCTAGAATTAACCTTATCAATGTAAATCTAACAATAGGTGAAAAAGTATCCTCATAGTTAATTCCTTCCTATTGTGTAAACCCCTTGGTGACTAGCCGAGCCTTGTATCTTTCAATATTGCCATCAGCTCCTTACTTTATTTTGAGAATCCATTTATTCCCAATTGGTTTGCATCCTTCAGGTAGATCAACCAGTTCCCAAACATGGTTTGACCTTATGAAAGCCATTTTTTCTTTCATTGCCTTAATCTATTTATCTTTAGCTGGGTATGAGAGAGCTTCTTTTACATTTTTAGGCTCATCATTTTTTGTGGTGTAATAAAAAAGGCCTCGTTTGTATCTTCAATCTCAAATCATTGATGCAAAACACTTTTCCTTTTAGATTTTCACAATTCTGAATCTTTATAAACATGTCTCATATATTCATCATAGTTCATAATGCTCCATTAGGATTGAGCTCTATGCTCCCACTTAAATAAGGATCTTGAATATCCATACTTCCACTGGAGTTAGGCATGCTCATCCTCCCACTGGAGGATGGATCCCGAACATCCAAACCATTGAGAAAAGAGTCTTGACCTTCTTCCATCAATTTCCCTCCACTCCGATGGAGAGATCCGGGTAGTTCATCTTCTTGAGTTTTTTAAAAGGTAAAGTCTTGACTTACTTCGCCTAACTTTGGAAACTCATTTTCCAAAAATATGATGTCTCATGATTCAAATTCTGTTACTGAGCTATTTTCTTGCTCACCCAACACGAACATGTATCCTTTTGATACATCAGAATATCGCACAAAGATACACTTTTTACCTCTTGGTCCTAATTTACTAAATTTATTTGAGTTATTATGTATATAAGCAACTCAACCCTAAGGGTGTAATTGACTCAAGTCAAGTTGTCGATCAGTCAACAACTCATAAGGAGTGAAAGCAACAAAGGGGGGGCGTGGAGAGGGGGCACACGATTTAGAATATATATAGTCATTAACAAAGCATCTCCCCAATAGGGAGATGGGCAAATTTGCTCGAGCCAATCATAGAATGTACCATGTCTAAAAGGGTTTTTATTTTACCTTTTTGCAACACCTTTTTATTATGGAGTATCGAGGAATGGACAATCGATGTTCTATCTCTTTTTCATCACATAAAACTTTAAATTCATCAGAAAGATATTATCAAACCATGGTCAGTTCTTAAAGCTGTAATTTTCTTGTCCAATTAATTCTTAACAAGATTCATAAAAGTTTTAAAGCAAACTTAATGCTTCAGACTTGTGTGAAATCGAATAGGACATAATAATATTAGTATAGTCATCTATAAAAGTGATGAAATAATATGCCCCATACCTTGCCCTAACATTCATTGGTCCACAAACATCTAAATGAATTAATTGTAAAGGAATTGTGGCTCGAGTTTCTTTTTTGAACGGTATTTTTACTAGTTTTCCTTACAATCAATGCTCATATGTAGATAATTCAATTTCATTTAAATCACCTAACAAACCTACCTTAGCTAATCGACGCATTCGATCTTACTCGATATGGTTCAATCTAGCATGCCATAATTTCACATTATCCTCATACGTATTTAAAGAAGAAGAGATTAAAGAAAAAATAGCTTTATTAAAATAATCAGGATCAATATCCATAATTATAAAATCGTTCAAAAAAAACCAAAACCATAAAAAATATCATCCAAAAATAGGTTAAATTTATCATCCTTAAAATGCAGAACAAACCTAATTTTCATTAAAGTTAAAACAAAAACTAAGTTCCTACGAATATCAGGAGTATAAAACACATTATGTAGGAGCAAGGTTCAACCTACATATAAGACTTATCTGTATGTGCCAATTCCTTGGACTACCACTCTAGCATCGTTGCCTACATAAATCCACTTTGCTCCAGCAGTTACTCGTCGGAACTCGACGATGGCATCTCGATCCCTTGTCACATGGTCTTTTGCTCCTGAATTAACCACCTAAAAAGGATGAAGTTCAATTAAAAATAAAGAACCTAATACACAAATTTCACTCACTCTAAAGTTAAAATAGTGTACCTATTTAGGCACAGTATAATCTTTTGCATAGTGACTCTTCTACTGGCAGTTGAAAAACTTCACCCTAGAAATATTCGCTTTCTTTTTGCCTTTGGACCCCTTCCGTTCTATTTAACTTTCTGGTTTTTAGGCTTTTAAGCCCTTTCTTTGCCTTTCCTTTGGAAGCTCCTCTTTTTGTTCTGGTTTGAATTTTTCTTACCAAAACTGAAGTGTGCCATATACACTTCAACATTGACCTTGATCAATGCTAAATGGTCTTCTTCCAACTCCAAATGTCTAGCGACATCCTTAACTGTCTTGATACTATCTGTGTAAGTCAATTGCATTTTCATGTGCTCCCAACTCCTTAGCAAAGATTGAATGATAGCCTAAACCTATTGCTCATCAGTCAACTTATGACTTGCATCACCAAGCTCACAAATCATATTCTCTATCTTTTGAAGATGTTTTTGCATTGAATGATCAGGCCACTTCTGATAAGTATCGAATTTGATCATTAAAGATTGGAGTCTAGTTAGAGACATTCCTCTAAACCTCTCTCACAATGCGACCCATAGATCCATTGCATTTCAATATGAGCAAAATTGCATGGTGATATCATCTTTCATTGCACTTAGAAAGATGATATGAGCAATAGAGTTCTTCTTTTTCCATACTGCATAAGCATCTTGGGCCTACTTATGTTGAGCAGAAGTGTTATCCTTAAGTTCAGTCATAATTAAATTAAGGTTTCTAAAGCCTCTTGTTCCTCAAGCATATACTAGATTTTTATACTCTAGATTTCATAGTTGTCGCCATTCAATTTCATATCTTTATTCAATTAAGTGACTATCAATTTGGAAGCCATTTAGATTCTCTGATAAAAAAAAATAGAACATATGTTGCACTTAATAAGAAGAATATGGCAATACATGCTATTTACTATGCATTTAAAATTAGAATATGGTAAGATTATCTATTAGGCTTAAAATTGAAAAAGTTACTAGCAGTATCTAATTACCCTCTAAGTCCTAATGTCTAACCTTACAGATTAAAATTTCTTGCGCAGTAAATTTGATTTATTGGAAATTAAGTTCTCTAACTTAATTAAGGATATTATGTGTATTAGATAATTAAACCTTAACTTAATAATCATGCAACTATTCTACTCATAAAATATTGCATGGCAAATAATATTAAAATAAACACATTCATCATAAACAAAAATTATAAGCCATTATAATATCAAAAATTAAAATAAACACATTTATTATAAAGTCCAATAAATTCAAAAGAAGACACAAATGTCTTATCTCAAAACAAAGTTAGGAAACATAATTCCTAAGATAAAAGTCCACAAAAAAAAGATAGAATTGTAACACTTATGTCAAATATAATTAGGATATCGATGGACGCAATACTATCCTAGTCACTGCAACTGTCATCTTGACCATACACATTAACTGTAAGGGTATGCCTTGTGTGCAATCATCTAACCATGGGCGGTTCACTATACGCCCACTCTTGAGCGCCATCTCAGACTGAGTGTTGCTCCTGAACATTCCTCATTTCGCTACCTTAAATAAAAACTTAATAATGGAATCTTTATAATTTTCACTCCAGCACTCAACAAATAAGTTTTGAAGTTCCATATGGTAGCTAAATGATTCACATATAGCATCATAAAGGAGATTATGATTCCACCCCCTGTCCAGGCCACCAATTCAAATATAGTCTTACATCTTCCTATGCATTCTGACTATATAATACACAATAGCATCAATATCATAGCTTCTTGCCTTCTTATGAAACCTCATGCTATAGATCTCACGCACCAAAGCAACACGTTGAGGAGTGTGTGGTACTAAAAGTGTTCTTATCATCATCATATCTGTTACACATAACAAAATAAAAAAAAAATTTAGTAAACTCATGTACAAACAAAGAATGATTGAAACTCAATTTCAATCAAATATAAGGACAGAATCAATATAAGTAATTTTCAAACAAAATTAAAAATTAAAGAAGGTAGAAAAACACATTTTTTTTAAAATTTTCATAAAATTTTCAATAAAATAATTTATAAAAAATAAATCTGTAAATCAAATGTTTTTAAAAAAAAATGCCAAAAATTAAAAAAATTATGAAAATTAGAATTGCAAAAAATTGGGGTAAAAAATAGTGGTTGGAGGAGCCCTCACGTTGCCCACACGGGCTAATGGGAAGTGGTCGTCACACATGACAAAAGAGCCACATGCTAGCCAAGTGGCACTAATGCCACTGTGGCATGGCCATTGACATGTGGTGGCCCCTTTATTGGTCTACATGGACGCAACATGGCACCAACTGGACTTAGCTAGTCATTGGCCCACATGTAAAACAAGTGGCACTAACCCCCCTCATAGAGCCACATGTTTGCTTTGCAGTCCTACCACGTGGATGTTAGGTGGCATGACATGTCCATCCACGTGGCATGACCCTTGCCACGTGGCAGTGCTCCAGGCTGCCATGTGGTGCCATATGTTAACTTTTATTTTGTCTATGTAGTGCCACGTGGCATTAAATGGACCCACCCTTTGCCACGTTAGTTGACACGTGGCGCTTCGCCATATTGCCATGTGTCACTCTCCCCACTGGGCCCATGTGACTGAGTGACCATTCGCTTAGTGCGCGGTGGCCTGGCACGTGCTGGGAGATATGCCCTCTGGCATACGCGTAGTACACTAGTAGCACTTGCAAGCCATGCCGCCCAGATTCCCAACTGTTTCTGGCTGTCGATTTTTTTAGGGAGGTTTTTGAGGTTTGTGAGTCCAATGGTTATGGTCAAAAATAAAAAATTCTCATTTGAAATTTTATTTATAGACTTTTAAATTATTATTTAATTTCAGTGTCCAAAAAACACAAAAAAAATATCCAAACACAGAACTAAAAATGATACATATACAGAACAGATCTAATATGAATATTAAGGAACCTGTAATCATGTCTAAATTTTTTTTAAAAAAAAGATCCAAATAATAAACATGCAAAAATGTAAAAAATATGGCTTTGATACCAATGAAGGAAAATATATAGCCATAAATATTATGAGAAGTAAGCATACATACCTTTCATAGCGCATAATCACAATTGCCGAGATCGTCCACTTTTTGTGTCATCGGTATTGTTCTCACCCATGCCACACTACGCCTTAGGATGAAAAATTAAATTTCACGAACTAAAAATAATGAAAAGATAGAAAATGTGCGGAAGCAATTTGACAGAGTTTCGGTATGGAGATTTTTTGTGTTCCTCCAAGAACATAATTCTTGCCCTATTTATAGGGGTTGTAATTAAGGTAACTTAATTTTCTTAATTAGTGAGAATTAAATTGACAGTTACACAAATTAATTATAGAAAATAACATCTATCATTAATATGTCAGTTACCTAATTTAAATTAGCTAACTGCCCATATTAATAAATATATAAATGGCAGATTCCTTAATTAAGGAAAAATCCAATATGAAACTAATTCCATGTGTATTATTTCCTATTTCAATATTATCACGTTTATATTGGAGCAAATTTCTCATCTCATGAGTCATTAGGCGTATCCCAAACTCCTTTAAAACATAATAAAAAGAGGGGGACCATGTCCAAACAATGAATAGACCCCAAACAAACATTATTGATATAATGTCCCATTTAACTATAATCCAATTCATTTAACAATTATTTATTTAGGTAGTGTTCAAATCGATCTGGTTTAACCCATTCATTACTCAGCACAATCATGATTCGAATCGAACCTATGACCCATTTTACCTATAATTATCCTATGTGAAAATCATTGATTTCCTAGCTAGTTTATCTTTTTAACTCTTTCTATAAACAAAGAAAGGAAAAATACCCTTAATCAAGCCTTTGAATTTATACCTTTTTTCCTATTAAACACATAAACTTTTATTTGATCAACATCACATTTTTAAACTTTTATTTCATCCCTATTAAGTCCTAAATTTATCAAATTTTGAATAAAATAATAGTATGTTTTAGTATACATTGAAGAATGTGGATTTCAGAGTTGTTGAATCTAAGCCACATTACTGGGTTGTGCGATGTGTAAATGGCTAATGATGGATGCAGGAGGAGGTTAAGAGCAACCAGAAAAGGAAGTAGTCCTTTTTGGATAGTCACAAGATTCAAAGGACCACATTCATACCTTGCTGCTAATGTATCAATGGAATCATCGATAATTGAGCTCTCAAATTATTCACAATTGCATCATGGGCATTGTAAGTAAACAACCAAGCCTACCTATTGATGTTATTATTGAGGCTGTCAAACCAACAATTTAATTTTGAAGCATCAAACCATAAGGGTTGGTATGCGAATATGAGAGCAATAAAGTGTATATTTGGTGATTATGTTGAGTCCTATCAAAGGGTTGCCAAGTTTCTTAATTGCCTTACAAACCTACAATCCCCGAAACCTATTTATGAGTTTGTGGTGCAATAAATAGAGGCCCCAACACTAAAGCAATTTCAGCCGGGTTTTTTTAGAGTTTTTAAACCTGCCATAGATGGATTGGCTCACTGTAAGCTAATTCTATTGATAGACGGTACCTTTCTTGACTAGAAAATTTTAACAGACACTTCTTATTGTAAGCTTAGTTGATGGGTAACAACATGTTATTCCCAGTTACCTTTGCTGTTGTTGAGTGTGAAAAATAAATCCAGTTGGGCCTTAGTTTATGTCCATGATTAGTAAGCATATCACTCAACGTGTCGGGCTTATAATAATATCAAATTGACATGCTAGTATAATGGCTGTATTTTTAGGATGAAAGGAGTGGGTGAAAGGAACCTCTATCCTTTCATAGGTTCTATTTGTGGCATTTTTGTCAG